>JAKWJA010002491.1:65461811-65615308 GCA_027704765.1 Solanum habrochaites
ATAGCGTCCCGTTTCTTGTGTTACGCCTTGGTTTATGGTTCGATGTGTTCTCTCCTTTCTTACTTACGGTGCTCACCCCCGCAACTCTTGCTCATAGCGGCCGTAGCATACAGCGCGAGTATTTTTCTACTTACCATTCTAAAACTCTCTTTTTTTTTTTTTTTCCTCACAACATGATGCCCATCCCACACATACTTTTGGTCTTGCTTTTCCTTTTTTCCTTTCCTTTCCCGTTTTTTTCTTTCTTCATCTCCTTCTTCTCTTCTTGCTATACCACTTAACCTTGCTTTCTAGCCTTTTCTTCTTAAATAATGTTAAGAGTGCTTAAAAATCCTCTTGCAAGGAACCGTCATCAGACTTTCCGTGGTTCTATTTTTGTGAAGTCCAAGTCTGCTAGGTAATTTTTTCTTTTCAATTAATTAGTAGCCAGATTTTCTTGGTTCACACACATGAAAATGAATGTGTTCTTTTTTTTTTATAGCTAAATAATAAAAATCTGTCATTAATAAATAAAGTTTTATCAAAAGATCATGTTATGCTAAGGGCATTTGATTTTGTAGCTACATCATTTTCTTTAATATATGTTTTCAAGGTTTTTTATTCCCATTTTACATTTGCAAACCAATCTTTGTGTTTTGAATGCACAAGACTTACTTCTCGAAGCTTATAGTGTTATTTTGATTTCACTTCCTTTTTTTTTTCTCTTTTCAATCAATTTTACACTAAAGAAAATTATTACTCAATTCAGTGAATCTTTGTACTTCTCGAGCTTTAATTAGTGTTATTTGATTTCACTCCTTTTTTTTTTCTCTTTTCAATTTGTACATTAAAGAAAATTGTTACTCAATTCAGTGAATCTTTGTGCTTCTCGAGCTTTAATTAGTGTTATTTGATCTCCTTTTTTTTTTCTCTTTTCAATTTGTAGACTAGAGAAAATTGTTACTCAACTCAGTGAATCTTTTTGATTTGGTATATAGAATTTTAAGGTTTTTTTAATACAACAAAACTTTTTTTTTTTTAAAACTAAAATTTTTTTTGGTAACATTTTTTCTTTGATAACAATTCAGATTAAAGAATGTCTTCTTGCCTAATAAACGAATGGTTTGGAACTGAAGTTTAATTATTTGTTTCTACCCTCCCACCAATCCGCTATTCCATCACCCTATAACCTTTTACGCACGATAGAGAAAATAATCTTTCTTGAGTACAAACAAACACAACCTAAACACTCTGTTTGATTGCATTTTTATTGTTTTCCCGGAATGAAGAGGGGACAAGAGGAGGGGAGGAGGGTAGGGGGGCCGGAGAGAGAAATGTGGGGGGTGATATGGGGTGAAAGGGGAAAGGGACGAGAGCGATGGAAGGGAGGGCTTCTCGCTGAGTTCATCTCTCGCTCTCGAAGTTTTTTGTTGCTTCATCTCCCTCCATGTTCTGTTCTTTCTCGCAATTTTTGTGTGACAGTATCGCCTAAATTTGAACTATCCTATACTTTTATGGAAAATTCAAATGAGCAAAAGTCAGTAACAATCTAAAGGTTTATTGGATAGAACATGACGTGGTAGAAAATACAATTCTAATATGGATTTAGGGCACGCTCTTCGTATAGTTAAGTTGAGAAAGAAGAAGCTGCTGCTACTAGTACAAGCTTGATCATTGGATTTATCAACTCACTGCCAGAAAAGGCCTTGGTTTTTTTTGCTTCTTCAAACCCGTGCAGTTATGAGTTTAACTCCGTTCACCAATGTGTGAATCATGGCTTTGCCATCGTATATTTCACTCACTGGAAGTAATTCAAAATCCTGAGATTACACTCGATGTGATTCATTCTCCTGGATATTCGAGTTATCCCTGGTACAAATCTCCATCTCTAGTCTATCAATTAAATATTGTATATCTCGATCTCGGTTTGTTCTGATACTGTTTGAATATATATATACAGGTACATGGCTGGTGAGGTTGGAGTTTCAGGAATGATGTTGAACCTTCGCAATACTCTTTTGTCAAAGAGCAAACAGCAAAGTCAATGTGCATTTGGTGGGATATACAGGAAATATCCTGCCAAGCGTGAAATCGGGATGCAAAAATCCTGCAAAAGAGCTTAGAGGAATGAAAGATCTTCTTCCCACAGGTACATTAATATACAATTGGTGACAACTAATAAAATTTAATCTATGGGGATCAAATAAACCGACTATATTATATTTGTGTGGTTGAGCAGAGATACGGAAGTTTTTGCAGCTCTGAATGTCTATCTAAATGATGTGTGCCTTACTTTGACGCGGGTGCCGGTGAAAGATTCCTGAAAAATCCAAGTGGGCAAGGAAGAAATGATGATGATCGAATAAAGTCGAATTTTTCATTGGGGATAGGTGTTAAGAAGAAGAACATATAGTCTAGAGTCACTGCATGCTTGTTTTTGCAGTTGATCAATGTTCATTTTTAATTATTTCCAATTCTGTTCATTAATAGTGTGAGGGTATTATGTAAAAGCTAGCAAATTAAAGTAACAAACATTTTTATAACATTGTTTAAATTAAATTCATATATATGGAAGGAGATGGCAATATATTAGTAGTAATAAAGAAGTTAGAGAGAGAATATATATAGTAACAAATTCTCCTTCTGAAGTTTTTTAACCCTAACAACGAAGTTCAAAACATTTTCATTAGAGAAAAATAGGACTATTTTTTCCTTTTTTAAAAAAAAATCAATCACTTACTTTTTTTTTTTAATGAGAAAAACTCATTTGAAACTTGATGGTGTGGATCACAGATGTTAAAAAAACCAAATGTTGTTCCGGTTTTTTTTTTTTTTTTAATAAAGTGATCATTTTAATATTTGAGTATGGTTAGATGATCACTTGACCTCAAAGGGCTTATAATTTGTACAATAAAAATTACTCCAAACTTAGGGACTATTTGATTAAAAAGGATGCCAAAAATTATAAACAATTGAGATGATTTTAGTTTTGTCGATGATACTTAAAACAATTAAAAGTAATATGTATACTGAATCATGTGATCTCACAAGACAATTAAACGAATATTAAAATTTTTTAAAAATTCTGTTATTTTTAAATATTTATATAATTAAAATCCATGAATTAAAGTTTAAGGAATTTATCTTTAACAACAATAATACAAGTTAAAAACCATTCCAAATTAGTTGATTTGAGAGAATTTTCATTTGACTTTGTCCTCCTAATAAGTCTCATATCTTGGTAACTAAATATATACTCGAACATCACTTTAAAATATAAAAAAACTGATTTTTATATCTCATTTTTTTCAATTCAAAATATGTATATATAATCAAACATAAACTACTTATTAATGTCCGACACACGCATATCATGGAATTTAATTTATTTAGGCTCAATGTGAAAGAATGGCTTATATTCGAAAGGGAAAAAATGATAAGGTTATGGATTAAGGTTGCTCCATATTATCAAAATGACATGTGGTCTTCATTACGTCGATTGAAAGTAAAAATATGTCTGACACTATGCTTTCTAAAATTTTGACCTAATTAGCATATAGTTCTATTCTAGTCTAGGAGAGAATATGCACTAAATATTACGATTAAAAATATATTATTTTTTCTCTCGAAATTCAAATTATTATACTATGTCAATGATATGATACATCTAGCTTCTAAATCAATAAAAATTATAGTAAAATAATTATTAAAGAGTGACAAAAGTTCATCTCTACGTGTCAAAGGGTGAGGATATGATATGAGAGGGTTAGGATATGATACGAGAGGAGAAGGGGAGAAAAAGTTGTCCTAGGGTTGATGAGAGTGAAAAATTTGAAAAAGGAAGTTCAAAAAGAAAAAAGCAAAATGGTCTGGTGAATCTTGTATTTATATGAGTTTATGTTGTGAATCCTTCTACTTACACGTTTGTCAAATAAATCCTTAAACTTAATTAAATACAATTTAACCCTCTAACGATGATCAGGTTTATGTGGCATTAGATGTCTGAGTTGACAACAGTGTGTAACTACACGCCTATTAAGGCGAGTGAGGAGAATTTTTACTTAAAAACTATATTAAAAATTATAAAAAAAAATATTTTTTTTAAATCATCAGTTTAAAAAGGCCAAAGTCATATTCGCCACTTAAACCTGGTGCCCGATTAATTCATTTAGACACCTAACTAGGACTTATACTCAATTTAACACCTAAATTATCAAAAAATGGTGCCTTTCAACACAAAATGCTGATGTGGCAAAATAAGTGTAATCTCAACTGCATGCTGAGGCGCGTGAATGCTTTTTTTTAATTTTTTTAAAAATTTTATACCTCCTTTTTGACCGTTTGGGGGCCATGCTTGACTAAAATATATAAAAAATAATTAATTAAGCATAATCTTTTAACATAAAACAAAACAAAAACACACTCATCTTCCTTCAACCCACCATTTTAAAAACTTCAAATTTTCTCTCCTTTTGTTTATGATTCTTTTTTTTTTTTTCAATTTGTGTACACAAAATACTGTCTGAATTTTCAAGAAGAAGAAAACTAGAACATTTGGAGTTAAAATGACCATATCTGTACTTTTTTATATTTCAATAACTCCATTTGAGCAACTATCACCATTCAATAAACTTTTAAATGCTATAAAATATTTGATGATAATTTTAATTTCTCTTTTTGCGATTTTAAATACTTTACAAGGTCCGATTATATTTATAATCGGATAGGTCGTCATGGGAATAACTATAAACGAAAAAATGAAAGAGGAAAATATTGGTGGATGATTCGAAATGAATGGGGTTAGGCATTTTCTTTTTTTTTTTAACCTCATAGGAATGGTGATTGTTGAAACAAAACAGGAAGAAGGAAAACAGATTAAGAAAAAAGGGCAGTAAGTTAGATAGGATGGGGTTAGGGTGGGGTGGGTGGGGGGAAAGATTTTTTTTTTAAATTAATTATTTTTTTCTATCTTTCTTCCACGCCGGAAAATACTTCTTTCTTTTTTCACTTCACCTCTGGGGCCCATGCTCCACGGTCGTAGTTCTGCTTCGTCCTTTTTGTCCCGTCACGCTTGCTTCCCCGCACACTATTTGTAAGATAGTGTTCTTTTATTTCAATAGATAAATTTTATTATATTAAAGTGTCTAATAGGTAAGATTCTCATTGAGGTGTCTAAATGATTAAAGCGGACCACTTTAAAGGGGCATCGATGACTTAGTCCTTTAAAAAAAAATTCTTGCTTCACCCATTATAGCTCTTTTTTTTTCAGTCATATCCATCCCCTGGGCCCCATCCTTTTTTTTTTCTTTTCCACAATTTATTTCCATATAGTTTAGATCCATCCACTACATCACCCCCGAAGGGAGAGAACGAAAAACGCGGCGTTGGTGGTGCTCTTTGGACACCTGGGAGAATAGCGAGAGAGGTATGGACTGATCAGCAAAGAGAACGGGTGGGTGAGGGTTGCGATGATCTAATCATGGCGGAGAAAAATGGTGATGGTGTTTGGCTAGATCTAGTGTGGTGGTAGTGTTGATTTTTTTGTGAGGTTGGAAGAGGAAATGAAAATGGTGATATTTGATGTGGAGATGAAGCGGAGGATGAAAGGGAGTCAGGTACGAATATTAGGATTTGCCAGCAAAAATAGCGCACGTCGAGACATTGGCCGTGAAACAGTGAGAATGGAGAAAATGTAATCGGTTTTTTTTTAAAAAAATATAATATTTTTTACCTTTAAATTAAACAATTTTAAATTAATAATTTAAAAAATTAATGGAGACATGGGCATTAAAAATGTTTTGCAAATAAGAATTATAATCACATTATAATAACCGATTCATGGCATGGTGGCATATGTTCAATTAGTGTATGACCACCATTGAGTGTGGCCTTAGAATAGTTCTATTAGAGGGTGAAGGATTGCTAGTAGTAAGAGTACAACACTCCTTCATGGAGGACAATAATCTTGTTGATTACTTTGCTAACCTGGTTTAATGTTTTTGCAGGTAACTACGAATATCCACTTTTCCAGAAGGTCCCAAACACAGAAAAGAACCATTAATCAATATGGCAAGCAAAATATCCCAACAAATGGGAATCATACACATAACTACAAACACTCAGATTGGCTATATTACACCTAGCTTCTTTTAACAGATAGTCATTTTGATGTATTGAACATAACTCATATCAGAGCCTTGATACATCTCAAGGGGAAGAGGGGTGGGTTTCCTAACACGTTAAGAGTATGGATTTGCGGACCTTTCGGCCAGATGTTGAACGTGCGGCTGGAGGTTTTATGAGGGTTAAAGCGGGTGGTGTCGCACCGAAGCCATGCTGAAGTTGAAGGACCCAGTTGGAATACTGGGAGGGGACGGGTTACGATAACGGTGCGGGGGAGAAGCGCAAAAGTTGTGCGTTGATAGGGGGGACGTGGGTAGTATCGGAAGGGTTTCGCGGTAGAGTGATGTGTTGGTACTGGGGGGTGTGAAAAGCGAATGATCCATGTGGTGCTTCGCTGACATAAAAGGGGGTTGGGTCATACGTATAAGAATCTAAGTGTTGTGGTGTGTGTAGATAGTTGTAATTTCTGATTAGTTTTCTTTAAATGTCGTGCGTCGTTTCGTTTCGGG
Source organism: Solanum habrochaites (assembly GCA_027704765.1). NCBI lineage: Eukaryota > Viridiplantae > Streptophyta > Magnoliopsida > Solanales > Solanaceae > Solanum > Solanum habrochaites. Next base: position 65,468,423 of record JAKWJA010002491.1, read on the forward strand.
GAGAAATTCGGGGCGAAGTGGGATCTTGGAGGAGGGGTCCTGGTGGATGTTGGCTGGGATAAATTATGGGTATGTTGGCTATACTGGTAACCGTATGATGGGTGGGAGCTGTTAGGGGTGCGGAAGTGTGGAGATGGGGGGTGTTTGGGAATTGGATCTTCTGTGACGACTCTGGGTCTGGGGCGATTCGGGGAGAGGAAGGGCCGAAGAGTTGATGTGGGGGGTGGATGTGCGCTGTATCGCGTGGATGGAGCGGTTGGGCATGGATATAGGGTATGCTGGTTGTTTTGAGTCCGTATCGGTTCTCTCGGTGTTGTAGGTTTATGTTGGTGGATCCTAGTGGGGTTATTTTGCGTGGGCTGTGCCCGGTCTATGTGCAGTAGTGATTTCGGTCGCGTACATCGGGTAGTTGGCGCTCAATCGTTCCGAGTCACACACGTTGTGTAGACGGCTTAGAAGGGGTGAGGGTAGGGGACATGTTGCGAAAGGGAACGATATAACGGGGGTAGTGGCGGAGTGACTTGAGAGATGATATGGGTTGATTGAAGATTTTGTGGTAAGGGAAGAGGACGTTGAGGGCGGCGGACATACTCTGGGGCCGTGAGACGGGAAGGTGTTTGTGATTTATTGGTGTGCGTATTTAATATGTGGTAAGTGGATAGGATGTAAGGGAGAAACAGATATAGAAGAGCGGAGGGTTGAATGAGAATTACCTGAAAACCGAAGTCGGGAAAGGGTGCGATGGAGGGGCGTTCTATGGGGCAGTGGTGAGGGAGCCAAGATGGAGGGTGTCAGAGGACGGGTGGTGGTTATGGGTATCTTTTTGAGAATGAAAAGGTGGACGGTCATATGGAAGCGGGGGGGATTAATCCATAACACTTTATAGAGATTTACTGAAGATAGGCATCAAACACAAATATGTCGATGAAGATAACAAAAGTAATTAATTTTGCAAAAGGTTTAGGTTTCAAATACAACACCTTCATGACTTTAATGATAGGTAACATACTATATTAAACCTTTAAGGGCAAATTTTATATATGACAAAGAAAAAATTGACAATTGTAGGCTATAGCAAACTATTCAAAATTGCATTCCGTAGCAAATTAAAAGTTTGCTACGGGTGACTTTTTGTGTATAACCAGTTAATAAATTTTTCCGTTTATATACAATTTCAATTTCTTAAAAAAAATAGGCAGCAGATAATAAGGAAAAGATCCATAATTCACGCGAACTCAGTTTTAGTTTCATTTCCTTCTTTTTCCTCTTCACTTCTTAATAATCTCATTATAGACAAGTCACAAAATTGATAGTTAGTGAAGTAGGATAAATTATACACTTATACCACAATTGTATACTAAGGCAGTAAATAGGTATAAGATATTTACATTTATACAAGAACACAACACTTTATACGCACAGAAACGATACATATTTTTATACATTTATACAAAGACTATTGTATATAGGCAGGAATCCACAGAACACAAACATATACTAATAAATTATACATTTTTACAACGACAATTGTATAGCCAGAAACAATACAATAATTTATTATACCTTTTATACAACCAGTATTATAATAAGGCATCATGAGCAGGAAACAACAAAACATATACTACTATAGATTTATACCTTTCTAACAATTCAATGTATAAGACATGATTCACATCAAAAACAAAACATGTAATATAAAATCTTAAATATATATATACATGAACAATTGATATACAGATACCTGTATGATGCTTGATTAACCCAGAACCAACAACAGCTTCATTTTTATCATTATGAACGGTATCAACATCAGCTTTATGTTGCTTTTCCTTACTTCTTTCTTACTTGAGACCCAGTAACCACATCGCAAGGTTTCTTCGTCTTCACCACCTCCATACAAACAAATCTACTTTGGATCATTATTGAAATTTGGATCTTATCCTCTTTGAATGGAGTAAATTGTAACAAGAACCTCTGAAATCTCCCCAATTCCTGTTTTAGACCCAATGAAAATGATGGGTGGTTTCAACATCAATTTCAACATGAATGATATACCTCTTGTAATCTTTTTGATGGAGATTGGGCATCCATTGATTGACACCAAAAGGATCTGAAGAATTACCAAGTGAAATGAAGGTATTTTTAAGAAATTCAAAAAAAATGAACAAAAAGTTGATAATCTGAGATGATTTTAGGTATTTACCGCCACATTGAAATTTTGAAATAGTTTGGAAAAAAACGCAATGACGTGTGTGATAGAGAATCTGGTAGTTTGAACTTACAATTATGGAGAATTGTGGAGAAATTGAAGAGAAGAAGAGAAATTGGGTATTTAAATCACAGAAAAAGGGGAAAAAGGATTTTGGTTTTTGGGGGGGGGGGGGGAGAATCTTTTTATACAAATGGTGGGGACCTGGTATAGCAAACTTACACAGAGTGTTGTCGTTTAAAAGAAAATAACTGAAAAGGGGGTTTAATTTGATATAATTACATTCCTAGTTCGTCATTCTCCCACAATTTCCCAACCTTTAAATCATTTTATTTAGGAGCAACATTCACAATATAGCAAACTAAAAAATTTATATTTGTAATTTATAGCACATTTGCATAATTCGCTCCATAGCAAACATAGAAACTGTATGATTCGCTATACATATACAGTTGAAGCAAATTATATAAACTAAGTGTATAAAACAAAAGAAAGATACTTTGGTTGGGCAAAGACTGTTATAAAAAACAAGTGTAATAAAATGAATTGTATTATTATAAGTGTAAATGAATGATTATATACAATTTGAATTTGTATAAATGAGAAAGAGAGAAAAACAAAATAGACTTGACAAGAAATCTACAATTGAAATCTATGTCTAAGCACGAGAAAGATAGAAATTAAGTACAATTTGAAAATTTTTAACGAGAAACAGAGAAAATGCAAAAGAAAACTGGGCAGGAGAGTATTTATTATTATAATTATAAGTGTATAGGACGAAAATATATGTATTGTCATGTGTATATACAATTTTCTCAAGTTTATACAAATAAAAAAAACGCGATTAAACATTTCGCTTCTGTTTTGTTTATAAGTGAGAAAATGGGAGGTTTGGCGAGCGAGATTGGAAGAGTGGCGGCGTAGATCTGAAAGAGGGGAGAGAGGGAACAAAAATATATGTATTTATACAATTTTTTTCTTCCTTTAATTATACAATAGGAGAACATTTTAAATCTACACTGTGTTTGTATAAAAAAGTGAGAATGGCGAGAGACTAAGGAGAGTGGCGAGCGAGATATTTAGGATAGAGGCCTGACAATTTTTTTGCAAAGGTTTGCTATAATAAACAACAGATGAAATCAACTCCTAAGCTACTCCATTTATTTTAGGTTATTAAATTTTTTTATTATAATAATTTTCCCCATTTATTTATGCTCTCACTGATGTTGATATAAGAGAAAAAAAGAGAAGAAGGTGGTCATAAACAAAATATTACATGATATTATCTATCTTCTCAAAGAGGCAAGGCGAATGATGAAACAACAACATCACTCCAGACAACCAAGGTTTCAAGTATTTGGATAGGGCAACATGTTTCTTGAACACTAATAAGGATTGAACACATATATTGAGCATGGTCAAATTTGTGATAGGAATTATCATATTGCGCGCCGCTTAATTGTTTTTAACTAGTGGACTACTCTTATCAATTTGTAGATAAACATCACAAAACAAACGACTTGGACAATCGGGGTATTCATATCAAAGCATTGACAAAAACAGTTTTTGTTGGGTGTTTCGAAGAAAGACAGGTTAACTTTCCTCTACTTCTGTAGTTTAGGGGAATGGGAAGATTAAGGACTTGGTGATTGAAACTGTGCAAAGGGAGGAGAGTTTCAAACAAAAGCTTTACTAAACGTGTTACAACACTGTGTTGTAGATTAGGTCACCTAGATTAGACTACTTATATATATCGACTAGGCTGCTACTTATTGTATTAGCCGAAGTCGACTAGGATTAAATTATGATTAAGATTATAGTCCCACTAAAATTAGATTATTTATAATATTTTTTTATTATAGTAGTAGCAGACATTGTAGTAAGACTCTAAGTATAGTTAACTTAGGACTCTACAATTATGTCCCTATATAAAGAGTATGTACTCAACAATTTTATTCATCAATATAATCATTGAGCTCTCTATTCCTAGACGTGGGATTTCTATGGCTAACAATGTAACATAAAGGATCAGTAACACTATGTCACAAATAGTTGTTGACGTAATAACAACATAAAGTTATCATTGGAATAACGACATGAGTAATCGTGGACATAATAACTACTTACAAAATGACGTTGGGCATAAGTGTCAGAGCTATCGCGGACATATTGAACGACAAAATATTTTTTGGACATAATTAAACCCGTATCATAGTCTCTTAACTAACTAATTTACAAACGGTTAAATGTCCGTTAGTAATTTAGAAAAATAGTGAGAACATGTTTTCTTCCAGTTTCGATCGGATTTTTCAAATTATTGATATAAAACGACACAAATACCCAGTTTTTGACATAAATGATCATTACACTATACCTTCATAAAATTATCTTTTTACATAACCATTTGAAACAATCGTTGATATAGATAATTACTAAGTTTCGCGACACTTGTAACTAAAAAAATTTCATTTCATAATTACCACCGCGAATTCCTATTCTAAATTAGTCAAATTAATCTAACTATTAAAGGTCGTGAGTAAATAAAGGATACAATAATACCTAGATTTTCTTTCCGCTTTAAAATTTTAAATCGTTGATATAAATGGTAAATGATTGTTGGCTATCCTTTTTAATTAATTACACCATACTATTAATCCTACCTAAATTTAACACGGGTGAAGGTAACTCAATGTTATAATGGTTCAGAGATTGATCATGATAGAAACAAAAAGGTGTTATTTATGAAATATTCTTCTTTCATTTAATTTAAGCAATATCTTTGAATGAACGTCGCTCGAGGTAATAACACAACAAAAAAAGGCATCAACTAATGAGGTTAAAATGTGAGTATGTGGCAAAAGTTTGATCTTTTTCTCACACAACTGAGTTTTGTTTTTTGTTTTAAAAAGTAACACACATTTGTGTCAACAATCGTGTGACTAAGTGCACAAATCATGTTAACCTTTTTTTTAAAAAATAAATAAAATAAAAGGTATTCCCTCAATTCTCGATATATAATGCATTTTTGTTAATGATGATTGAATTTTCATCCAATGTAATTCATTGGGGATTTTTCTTCAGGTGGTGGTATATCTTAAATTGATTTTTCGAAAATAAAAAAAAATAATTTATTGTCATTCAAATGTTATATGCACTCAACATAGTTAAAATGTTTGTATGAATTCAAAAGTGTGACATAGTTCATTAACAATTACTTGTTACTCGTGTTATATAAATTAATTTATATAGGAATTTATGGAGAAATAGATGTTTTATTTTAAAATATATCTTTTTATTTTTTTTACCTCATTATTTTTTATGCATAGCTAACTTCAAAAGACAGGTGTATTATGTGAATTTGTAATGAGTAGTTTTCTGTTGTTTTGTGAGTGTGTTTAGTATTTATTAAGGTGCTAACCCCAGGCAATGTTGCTCATTAGGCACTTAGCATAAGAGAGAGTTATTTTTACCTATATAAAACTAACTCTCTTTTTTCCTCAAAAAATGATGAACAATCAAACACATCTTTTGGTATGGTTTTTAATTTTTCATTTCGTTCAAGTTGTTTATTATTATTATTATTATTCTTAATAGAAACTTACCTTGATTTTCTACATTTTCTTACTAAAAGAATGTGAGTGCTAAAAATACTCTTGCAGGGAACATGCGACATTCCGGGTTCGATTTTGTTTGAATGCCCAGTTTATTCCAAGTCTGCTCGGTAATTTCTTCTTTTTAATTAATTAGTAGCCAGATTTTCTTGATTCACACACATGAAAATGAATGTTTTTTTTAATAGCTAAATAATAAAAATCTGTCATTAATAAACAAAGTTTTATCAAAAGATCATGTTATGCTAAGGGCGATTGATTTTGTAGCTAAATCATTTTCTTTAATATATGTTTTCAAGGTTTTCTATGTCTCCAATTTACATTTTGCAAACCAAATCTTTTGTGTTTTGATATGCACAAGTACTTCTCGAGCTTTAATTAGTGTTATTTGATTTCACTCCTTTTTTTTTTCTCTTTTCAATTTGTACACTAAAGAAAATTGTTACTCAATTCAGTGAATCTTTGTACTTCTCGAGCTTTAATTAGTGTTATTTGATTTCACTCCTTTTTTTTTTCTCTTTTCAATTTGTACACTAAAGAAAATTGTTACTCAATTCAGTGAATCTTTGTGCTTCTCGAGCTTTAATTAGTGTTATTTGATCTCCTTTTTTTTTCTCTTTTCAATTTGTAGACTAGAGAAAATTGTTACTCAACTCAGTGAATCTTTTTGATTTGGTATATAGAATTTTAAGGGTGTTTTTAATACAAAAAAACTTTTTTTTACTAAAAATTTTTTGGTAAACATTTTTTCTTTAGATAAACAATTCAGATGAAAGAAATGTCTTCTTTGCTAATAAAACAAGTGTTTGTAACTGAAGTTTATTATTTTTTTTCTTACCCTCCAACACATCCGCATTCCATCACCCTATACCTTACGCATCGATAGAGAAAATATTTTTCTTAGTACCAAACACACCATAAACTCATGTTTTGATTGCATTTTTATTGTGTTACCCTTCTCATGGATTATTAATATATATGTATCTATAACTGAAGTTGTATGTATAAATTTTTGTGTGACAGATCGCCTAAAGTTGGACTATCCTATATCTTTATGGAAAATTCAAATGAGCAAAAGGCAGTACCATCAAAAAGGTTTTTTTATTGATAGACCACATGAATGTGGTTAGAAAAGACATCTAGTGGATTTGGGCACGATCTCGGATGGGTAGTTGAGAAAGAAGCTGTTGCTACTATACCAGCTTTACTCCAGGATTTATCAACTCACTGCAGCCCTTGTTTTTGGCTTCTTAAAAACCCGTGCCAGTTTTTATGAGTTTACACGGTCCGTTCACCAATTGTGAATCATGCTTTGGCCGCGTTATTTCACGGTGGACGAAAATTCAAAATTCTGGAGAATTACACTCGAGTTGTGGATCATTCTCCTGGAATCGAGTTATCCCATAGGTACCTAATCCTCCATCTCTACTAATTTAATACTAGTAATCTCGATCCTTTTCTGTTCTGATACTTTTGAATATATATATATATACAGGTACATGGACTGTGAGTTGGAGTTTCAGGAGGATGTTGAAACACTTCGCAATACTCTTTGTCAAAGAGCAGAACAGCAAAGTCATGTGCATTTGGTGGGATATAAGGAAAAATATCTGCCGCGTGAAATACGGAGATGCAAAATCTGCAAAAAGAGCTTAGAGAATGAAGAAATCTTCTTCCACAGGTAAAGTAATATATAATTGGTGACAAATATATAAAATTTATATATTGGGATCATAATACATACTACTATATATATTTGTGGTTGAGCAGAGATACGGAGTTTTGCAGCTCTGAATGTAGATCTAATGATGTGGTGCCTTACTTTGAACAGCGGGTGCCGGTGAAAGATCCTTAAAAACGACCAAGTGGTGCAAGGAAAAATGATGATGAGAGATCGAATAAAGTCGAATTTTTCATTGGGAATAGGTGTTGATCAGATCAGCTTATGGACATTCATGTCCTCTTTTGTTATGTTGATTTAAGTTAAGAAGAAGAACATATAGTCTACCTAAAAGGTCACTGCATGCTTGTTTTTGCAGTTGATCAATGTTCTTTTTTGATTATTTCCAATTCCGTTCATTTCAGTTTGTATGAAAACTTACTTTGTTATGTCTATTAAGAAGTAAGTACCTTGTTAAATGTTTGAGTCCTTTCATTGAATGCAACGTATCTATTCCATTAAATAGTCTGAAGGTATTATGTAAAAGCTAGCAAATTAAAGTAACAAAACATTTGCATAACATTGTTTAAATTAAATTCATATATACGGAAGGAGATGGAAATATATTAGTAGTAATAAAGAAGTTACAGAGAGAATATATATAGTAACAAATTCTCCCTTCTGAAGTTTTTCAACCCTAACAACGAAGTTCAAAACATTTTCATTAGAGAAAAATAGGACTATTTTTTCCTTTTGGAAAAAAAAAATAAAAATCAACTACAATAAATATTTTGTTGCATCTTAAAAAAATTCCAATTAAGATTTAAACAAAAAAAATAAGTAAACGCCAACATAATTAAATGACCTCAATAAAGATGTTTTCTTATCCAATTTAATTTAATCTTTTTGTTTTCCAATTTCAGCTCCAAAAAAAGAAAATGGAAAAATAGAGAATCAAAACTTTCTTTTTTTAATGAGAAAAACTCATTTGAAACTTGATGGTGTGGATCACAGATGGTATGTTGTTACTTTTTTTTTTTTTCAGTGAATCATTTTATATTTGAGTATGGTCAGATGATCACTTGACCTAAAAGGGCTTAATTTGTACAATAAAAATTACTCCAAACTTAAGGGACTATTTGATTAAAAAGGATGAACAAAAATTAGAATAATTGAGATGATTTTAGTTTGTCATAATAAGTTAAATAATTAAAAGTATATTTACTACGTGAATCATGTGATCTCACAAAGACAATTAAATGAATATTAAATTAGATTTTTTAAATTTATTTTTAAATATTTATAATTAAAATCCCTGAATTAAATTTTAAGAATTTATCTTTAAAAAAATAATACAAATTTAAAAAAACCAGTCCAAATTTGTTGATTTGGAGAATTTTCATTTGATTTTTCCTCCTAAAAAATAAAATATTCTTATAACTAAAATATATACTCGAACATAGCTATAAATATAAAAAAAAAAAAACATAATTTTTATATCTCATTTTTTAAATTCAAAATATGTATATATAATCAAATAGAAACTACTTATTATCATGAATTTAATGACTTAGGCTCATGTAAAGAATGGCTTAGATTCGAAAGAGGAAAAAATGATAAGGTTATGGATTAAGGTGCTCTCACTGTCATTTGACACGTGGTCTTCATTACGTCAATTGAAAGTAAAAATATGTCTGACACTATGCTTTCTAAAATTTTGACCTAATTAGCATATAGTTCTATTCTAGTCTAGGAGAAAATATGCACTAAATATTACGGTTAAAAAATATATTATTTTTTCTCTCGAAATTCAAATTACTACACTATGTCAATGATATGATACATCTAGCTTCTAAAATTATACAAATATAGTGAATAATTGTTCCAGATACTGATATGAGAAGGATAGAGGCAGACAAACTTGTCCTAGGTTTCTGAGAGTTTAACCAAAATTTTGAAGAAGAAAGTTCAAAAAGAAAAAGACAAAATGGTTTGGTGAATCTTGTACTTGTATGAGTTTATGTTGTGAATTTTTCTGCTTACACGTTTGTCAAATAAATTCTTAAACTCAATAAAACACAATTTAACAAACCCCTCTAACGATTGATCAGGTTTATGTGGCATTAAATGTCTGAGTTGACAAAAATATGTAACTACACTGCCTATTAAGGCGAGTGAGGAGAATTTTTACTTAAAAAATATATTTAAAATTATAAAAGAAATAATTTTTTTAAACCATTAGTTTAAAAAAAAATTCTTCTTCACCCATTATAGCTCTTTTTTCAGTCATATCCATCCCCTGCCCAATCTTTTTTTTTCTTTTCCACAATTTATTTTCATATATTTAGATCCATCCACTAATTCACCCACGAAGGGAGAGAACGGCGTTGGTGGTGCTCTTTGGACACCATGGAGGAATAGAGAGAGAGGCATGACTGGTCAGCGAAAGAGAACGAGGTGGGTGAGGGTGCTATGAAGTAACTTCGATTGGTCAATATGTCATATACCTAGTGAAAGCTTTGGGGTGTATCATATGGCATATAATCAGGACTAAGAAGGTTAAGCAATGTTAGTATCTGATTTGTTAATTTTCATTATGATAAAATAAAACATCCATAACACTTTATAGAGATTTACTGAAGATAGGCATCAAACACAAATAAGTCGATGAAGATAACAAAAGTAATTAATTTTGCAAAAGGTTTAGGTTTCAATACAACACAATTCATGACTTAATGTTGAGGTACATACTATACTCACACCTCTCATGTAGGGCCACGGTGGGTTCCACACTATAGCAAATAAAAACTTTAGATTTGTAGGTTATAGCCAAGTTTGCTAATTGCGCTCCATAGCAACCATATAAACTGTATGATTTCGCTATAACTATACCGTTGAAGCAAATTTTTAATGAAAAGGGGCGAGTGTATAAACAAGAAAGGGGGGGAGAAAGGGATCTCGTGGGGCAAAGAACTGTATAAAAACGAAGTGTATAAATGAATTGTATTATTATAAGTGTATAGAATGATTATATACCATTTGAATTATGTATCACTGGAGAAGAGAGAAACCAAAATATACTTGACAAGAAATATACAATTAAAAAAATCGAATTGTATAAGAGATGAAGAGAGAATTAGATACAGTTTTGAAAATTGTTTGAAAAACTAGAAGAAGAAATGCAAAAGAAACTGGGCAGGAGAGTATTTTTTATTAATAATTTAATTGTATAGGAAAAAAAAAGACGAAAATAATGTAATTATTGCAATGTGTTTATATACACTTTTGGCCTCACGCTTTTAATATACAAATAAAAACGCGATTATACATTTCGCTTCTGTTTGATAATTGAGAAAGGTGAGGGTGGCGAGCGAGATTGGGGGAATAGTGGCGAGGAGATCTGCAAGAGGGGAAGAGAGGGAACAAAAATGGCTATGGATGGTGTTGGTATACAATGTTTTTTTTCTCTTTATACATTATAACAATTTTAATAATAATACACTTGTGTTTGTATAAAAAGTGAGGAAGCGAGTGAGAGACTAAAGGAGAGTGGCGAGCGAGATATTTAGGAGAGAGGCTCTGACAATTTTTTGCAAAGGTTTGCTATGAAACACAATTAAATCAAACTCTAGTTAATCCATTTATTTTAGGTTATTAATTTTTTATTATATATAATTTTCCCATTTATTTATGCTCTCACTGATTTTGATATAAGAGAAAATAAAGAGAAGAGGTGTCATAACAAAATCATTACATGATATTATCTGCTCAAAGAGGCAGGAGATGATGAAACAACAACATCAACTCCAGACAAACAAGTTTCAAGTATGTTGGATAGGGAACATGTTCTTAGAACACTTAATAAGGAGATGAACAATATTGAGTCATGTCAAATTTGTGATAGGAATTATCATATTGCGCGCGCTTAAGTGTTTTTACTAGTGGGACTACTCGTATCAATTTGTAGATAAACTATCACAAACAACGACTTGACATCGTATTCATATCAAAGCATTGACAAAACAAGTTTTTGTTGGGTGTTCGAAGAAAGACGGGTTAACTATTCATGCTACTCTGGATTTGAGGGAAGTGTTTAAGATAAGGAAGTTGTGATTGAAACATTCAAAAGGAATAATAGGTTCAACAAGCTTACCTAACGTGTTTGGGGTTACAACATCGTTGTAGACTTAGAGTCACTAAATTAAACTACTATATATAATCGACTTAGGTGCTGCTATTATTGTATTAGCCGACGTCGACTAGGATTAATTATGATTAAGATTATAGTACCACTAAGATTAGATTATTTATAATATTTTTTTATTATAGTAGTAGCAGACATTGTAGTAAGACTCTAAGTATAGTTAACTTAGGACTCTACAATTGTATCCCTATATAAGGAGTATGTACTCAATAATTTTATTCATCAATATAATCTTGAGCTTCTGCTATTTCCTAGACGTGGGATTTCTATGGCTAACCATGTAACATAAAGGATCAGTAACCCTATGTCATCCAAAGGGTAGTTGTGACGTAAATAACAACATAAGTTATCAGTTGAATAATCGACAGGGGGGGCGAGAATCGTGGACATCATAAAACGACTTAAAAATGATCGTTGGCATAAATTCACGAGTAATCGCTGACATATTTAACGACAAAAAAAATAAGTTTTGACATATAAATCCTGAGGTCTAGTCGCTTTAACTAACTACCTAAACGGTAAATGGTCGTTATAATTAAGAAAATGTAGTAACTATGTTTCTCTTCAGTCGATCAGATTTTCAAATTATTGATATAACACACAATACCGTTGACATAAAATGATAATTGACCTATTAATAACTCTAAAATGATCTTGACATAACAATTGAACATCGTTGATAATAATATTACGACGTAAGTTAAAATCGTCGACATTGTAACTAAACAAAATCATTTCTATAATGTTACCACCGCTAATTCTAAAATTATTCAAATAATCTAACTATTAAGTCGTGAGTAATAAAGTAAACAATAATACCTAGCTTTTCTTTTCCGCTTTAAAATTTTAAATCGTTTGATAATACATGGTAATGATTGTTGGCTATTCCTTTTTTACTTATTCACCTCACGAATTGAAACTACATAGATTATAACTAAAACTCATATCAGTTTTTTTTTATAATTGTCCATAATATTTATCATCATAACAAAGAAAATATTTAGATATTTGTTATTCGTTAAATTATTCTTCTTTTATTAATTTTAAATCAGATGATATTTAGAATTGAAAGGGTCGATAGTTCCTACTTAATAACAAAACAAAAAAGGAATGAACTAATGAGGTAAAAATGTGTGTATGTGAGCAAAATTTGGATCTTTTCTCACACAACTGATTTTGTTTTTTTAAAAAAGTAACAACACATTTGGTGCAATATACGTGTGACTAAGTGCACAAATCATGTTTACCCTTTATTTTATTTATTTTTAAAAAGTATTCACCCAATCTAGACATATAATGCATTTTTGTTAATAGATGATTAAATTTTCATCCAATGTAAATTCATTTGATTTTTTATATTTATATCTTAAATTGATTTTTCAAAAAGAAAAAAAATAAAAAACAATTATTTATTGTCATTCAAATGTTATATGCACTCAACATAGTTAAAATGTCGTATGAATTCAAAAGTATGACGTAGTTCATTAACAATTACTTGTTACTCGTGTTATATAAATTAATTTATATAGGAATTTATGGAGAAATAGATGTTTTATTTTAAAATATATCTTTTTAGTGATAAAATATTTCTTTTTATCTCATTATTTTTGATGCATAGCTAACTTTCAAAAGACAGGTGTATTATGTGAATCTGTAATGAGTAGTTTTTTGTTGTTTTGTGAGTGTGTTTAGTATTTATTAAGGTGCTAAACCCAAAGCAATTTGCTCATTAGGCACGTAGCAATAAAGAGAGGAGGTTATTTTACCTATTAAAACTCTCCTTTTTTCCTCCCTCAAAAATGATGTAACAATCAAACACAACAACACATAACAATCTTTTGGTATGGCTTTATTTTCATTCATTCAAGTTGTTTAATTATTATTTTAGTATTATTATTCTTGATAGAAACTTACCTTGATTTTCTACATTTTCTTACTTAAAGAATGTTAGTGCTAAAAATACTCTTGCAGGGAACATTCAGACTTCCGTGGTTCTATTTTTGTGAAGGCCAAGTCTGCTAGGTAATTTTTTCTTTTCAATTAATTAGTAGCCAGATTTTCTTGGTTCACACACATGAAAATGAATGTGTTTTTTTTTAATAGCTAAATAATAAAAATCTGTCATTAATAAATAAAGTTTTATCAAAAGATCATGTTATACTAAGGGCGATTGATTTTGTAGCTAAATCATTTTCTTTAATATATGTTTTAAAGGTTTTTTATGTCTCCATTTTACATTTTGCAAACTAAATCTTTTGTGTTTTGATATGCACAAGTACTTCTCGAGCTTTAATTAGTGTTATTTGATTTATTCTTTTTTGGGTTTCTGTGTTCGAATTGTACACTACAGAAATTGTACTTCAATTCAGTAATCATTTGTGTTTTCTCTCTAGCTTTAATAGTGTTATTTTTGATCTCCTCCTCCTCTTTTTTTTTTCTCTTTTCAATTTGTACACTAGAGAAAATTGTTACTCAATTCAGTGAATCCTTTTTATTTGGTATATAGAATTTTAAGGGTGTTTTTGATTAAAAAAAACTATTTTTTTACTAAATTTTTTTTCTTTAGATAAAAATTCAGATGAAAGAAATGTCTTCTTTACTAATAAAACAAGTGTTTGTAACTGAAGTTTATTATTTTTTTTCTTACCCTCCAACACATCCACATTACACACCGATAGAGAAAATATTTTTCTTCGTACCAAACACACCATAAACTCATGTTTTGATTGCATTTTTAATTGTTTTAACCCTATATATAAGGATACTCGGTCTCGGGCGGTTATATATAGGTCTAAAATTGAAAGTTGTATTTATAAATGTTTGTGTGACCAAAGATTCGCCTAACGTTAGAGTATCCTATATCTTTATGGAAAAGTCAAGTGAACAAAAGGCAGTACATAAAAATGTTATATTTAAAACACATGACCTGTTGGTAGAAAAGACATTCAGATTTATTTACGGGGGTCACGGGATCTCGTACGGTAGTTGGTAGTTGAGAAAGAAGCTGTTGCTACTAGCGAGGGACAAGACCTGGGTGGGGGCATGGATTTTATCAACTCAGTGGCAGCCTTGTTTTTTGCTTCTTCAAACCCGTGCCAGTATGATTTTTTTTTTTTTTACTCCGTTCGCCAAATGTGTGAATCATGGGCTGTTTGCCGCGTATATTTCCACTGGAAGAAATTCAAAATTTCGAGAATTACACTCGAGTGGTGATTCATTCTCCTGGATATCGAGTTATCCGTAGGTACATAATCTCCATCTCTATCTAATTTAATACTGTATATCTCGATCTCTGTCTATTCTGATACTTTTGAATATATATATACAGGTACATGGACTGTGAGTTGGAGTTTCAGGAGGATGTTGAAACTCTTCGCAATACTCTTTGTCAAAGATCAGAACAGCAAAGTCATGTGCATTTGGTGGGATATAAGGAAAAATATCTGCCGCGTGAAATACGGAGATGCAAAATCTGCAAAAAGAGCTTAGAGAATGAAGAAATCTTCTTCCACAGGTAAAGTAATATATAATTGGTGACAAATATATAAAATTTATACATTAGGATCATAATAAATACTACTATATATTTGTGGTTTGAGCAGAGATACGAAGTTTTGCAGCTCTGAATGTAGATCTAATGATGTGGTGCCTTACTTTGAAAGATCCTAAAAAACGACCAAGTGATGCAAGGAAAAATGATGATGATGATGATGACGAGAGATCGAATAAAATCGAATTTTTCATTGGGGATAGGTGTTGATCAGATCAGCTTATGGACATTCATGTCCTCTTTTGTTATGTTGATTTAAGTTAACAAGAAGAACCTAATTAGTCTACCAACGAGTCACTCATGTTGTTTTGCAGTTGATCAATGTTCTTTTTTGATTATTTCCAATTATGTTCATTTCAGTTTGTATGAAAACTATTAAGTAGCAAGTACCTTTTTAAATGCTTGAATCCTTTTATTTTACATTTTGCAAACCAAATCTTTTGTGTTTTGATATGCACAAGTACTTCTCGAGCTTTAATTAGGGTTATTTGATTTCACTCTTTTTTTTTTCTCTTTTCAATTTGTACACTAAAAAAAAATTGTACACATATCCAGTAATCTTCTTTTTTGATTGGTAGAATAAAATTTTAAGGATTTGTTTTAACCAAATCCAATCTTTTTCATATTTTGTTACTGAATTTTTTTTTTTAGATAAACAATTCAGATGAAAGAAATGTCTTCCTTGCTAATAAAACAAGTGTTTGTAACTGAAATTTTTTTTTCTACCCTCCAACACATATGCATTCCACCACCCTATACCTTACTTTCCACCCTCTGCATTGATAGAGAAATTATTTTTTCTTCGTACCAAACCATCATAACTCAGGTTTTGATCGCACTTTTAATTGTGTTACCGTTATCACATGGACTTTTATAATATATTAATATAATATATATCTCTCTCTCTCTCTCTCACTCTCTCTATCTCTCTCATCTCTCTCTCTCTCTTCTCATATCATTGACGTTGTAAATCTGTATAACTTTTTGTGTGCAGATCGCCTTTGGTGTAAGCGTGGGGTGTGGTGGGGGGCCGTGGCGGGGAACATGTCCTTTAGGCTAAGATCTAATTTCACAATATAAATGATACCTTTTAGACCTGAAACTTTAATAGGGGCTACACAGTTCAGTTTTTCAAAATTTTACTAGTAAACAGTTTATCCCACCAAACAATGCAAAATTACTAGTTTGAAAAAATTTAAAGTTATTAATTACTCTTAATATCAAATACTTGATTCAAAATAATAAAACACTTACCTAATTTTTTATTTAAAAATAATTAAAATCTATTGAAAATTTTTAACCAAACTAAGTCATTAAACATATAAAAAATTTACCCAAAGAATATATTTTCTAAAAATTTCCAAAACGATAAAAACGTTTTCACGGTAACGTTTTAAGGGTATATTTTATTTTAAAAACTAACAACATTAGTTGATATACGTTACTGTAGAGTTACGTTTACTCCTAAAACGTTATTTTAGTACGTTTTCCTCCTAAAAAAAAAAAAAACGTTTAATATTATTACTCTTTAGCGGAAGTAACATGTTCCATAGTAACGTAATATCAATCTGACGTCATCAACTTTCAAAAATAAAAATAAATATCTCCTAAAACGTTACTGTGGAATACGTTTTATACTAGTTTTTGTAAATTTTAGAAAAACTATTCTTTGATGAATGGCTTTTATAATAATACTTAGTTTGGTTAAAACCTCATCTATTTGTTCCCAAAATCTACCCACTTATAGCTCATTATTAATGTCACACTTTTCTAATTTTTTTCTTTAAAAAATAATTAAAATCTATTTGTATCCAAAATCTACCCACTCAATTATCCCATATCTAGGGGCAGCATCATTTCGGTGGAAATTATTTGACCTAAATTCTTCTCACGAGGTTGGAGGGGGGGTGGGGGGGGAGTGAGAAGCAGATTTTAAACTACCAAAATGTAAATTTTTATCTGATTATAAATCTAAATTTGGAGGGAGTAATTAGAGTTTTAAAATACAGAAATATCCCGAAGTAGGAGGAGTTGGGAGAATTAGAAGCAAGGGTAATCTGGTCCTCAGAATTTTAATTTTAGTACTAACATAGAAGAGCAATCACTGGCCTCTGAAATCTGTTTCTTTTATCACTTTTTGTGAGTTGAAATCAAAGAGAAATCCACTAACTTAATAATGGCAACTTCTTGTTTTCCTCCATTTTCTGCTTCATCTTCTTCATTATGTTCTTCCCAATTTACACCTTTGCTTTCTTGCCCAAGAAATACCCAAAGATGTAGAAAGAAGAGACCGGTTATGGCGAGTATGCACTCGGAAAATCAAAAGGAAAGCAATGTCTGCAACAGAAGATCGATTCTATTTGTGGGATTCTCAGTTCTTCCACTTCTCAATTTGAGGGCAAGAGCTCTCGAAGGCTTGTCGACAGGTTAATCGTTATTGCCCCTTTGCTTTGGAGTTGAAAGAGTTTTCCGTTTCTTTAAGTAGTAATGTGTTATTTAGTTCGAGTTAATCGCAAGATAATTTAGCGAAGACACAATGTGTTCAGTTAATAGAATTGATTGAATATGATAAAAGCAGGTATGGCTTAAATGTTAAGCAGTACGAATTTCTTGAATTAATTCACGGTAGTTAGCAGTAGATTCTTGTTTTAGGATTTACCTTCATTGCTATTTAGTCTTTTTCTATCAGCTGACAGGTCAAATTAATGACAAGATAATATAGCAAAGCTGTTCTTCCTTTCTTGTAAGTCAAAATATGTTAAGTTAATAGAATCGATGAATATGATTAAGGCTAGGTCCATTTAAGTGGCTTAAATGTTAAGCAGTACGAATTTCTTCAACTATTGCACTATTATTAGCAATGGATTCTTATTTTAGGGATTTAACTTTGTTGTCATTAGCTCTATTTCTATCCGTGATGTTTCAAATTAATGACAAGATGATTTAGCAAAGGGTTCTTACTTTCTTTTAGTTGCCATGTGTTTAGTCTGTAGAATCCATGAATATGATAAAAGCTAGGTCCATTTCAGTGACTTACATGGTAACCAATACGACTTTCTTGAAGTAATTCACTGTAGTTAACAATAGATTATTAATTTTAGGGATTTACCTTCATTGCCATTTATTCTTTTTCTATCAGTTGAGATGCTTCAATTAATGATAACAAAATTTGGCAATTCTTTAGGTAGATCTAATGTATGGTAGTCTGCTGCTGATTTGTCACTTAAAATGGTTGCATTTGTTTTAAGTGCTTATTTTCTTGGCTGAAAAAAAGCAGTTTTCAGTTAATAGTCATGTTAGGGTTTGAACTTCTTATTGCTGGAACTAATGTATGTTAACAGTTGGCAGATTTAAGGGTTGTCACCGATATATAGTCTTGGGCGACTCTTGACCTAAAATGGTTGCAATAATTTCAAGTGCTTATTTTCTTGTTTCCTTGGCTGAAAAACAGCAGTTTTCAGTTCGTGTCATGTGAGGTTTGAACTTATTATCACTGGAACTAATGTACGTCAACAGTTGACAGACTTGATAAGGGTTATGCCCAATATATTATCTTGCCTCTGAAAGGTATTTGAGAAGAATGTTGTTTAAGAAATTCTGGAACTGACAATGGTTTCCTAACCTAAGTGTCCAAGTTTAGGCATTCTAAATAGTATTTAGTCATTATACTTGTTTCCTAAATAGCATTTTTCCTTCATATTTGGATAAGATATCTCCCGTTTTCCCCGCTTATGAATCTATGAGTTCCATCATTCCGTTGTCAGTACTCTTCTTATGATTTCACTCGATCCTGATTGCTAGTTCACGAGAGAGAGAGAGAGAGAGGAAGAAAAAAAGGAGGATGAGAATGCAAGTTAAGCATCTGGATAAGAAGAGTGGGGTCCTGTGTGTGATAACGTTTTTCACCTTGGCTGTCATGGTGAAAGTATACACTTCTAAATGTTGCAGTGACGAGATGGTAATGTAGCATAAGAAAACGCTTCTGAATGTTGCGGTGAGGAGATGTAAACGTAGCATAAGGAAGTACATATTCATATCAAAACAGAGATAACATTGCTTCTTTCCATGGTTATTCAGCACTGGGGTTATTTATCAGGAGTGCATTTAATCTCTTTTGCTTTGTATTTTGATATTCTGGTAAATGACTAGTAATTAATAGCATAATTTTCCTGATGATTAACTGGAATGACTTACATTTTGTTATTTGTGATTGTGGTCAATATCTTAAAGGTTTTTCCAGTTACTACGTAGTTAGTACTTAGATTAGTGAATAGTTTATACTGAAGAGTTTATACCCCTATAACCTCTGAAACCTTTTCCAGTGTGACTAACTCTGCTCTCATACTATACAGATTCTCAAGCACAGCCGCAGAAAGAGGAAACAGAGGTCTGAATTTATCCCTAGTATTTCCTTGAAAAATGATTGAGAGAATAAATTCTGGTATACTTGCATTTCTACATTCTCCTCAGCTTTATATGCTCTCAGTCAATACTTTCTTGTAACCAGCAAACAATCCAAGGAAGTGCAGGGAGTCCCTTCGTTTCTCTACTTAATGGACTTGGTGTTGTTGGTTCAGGCGTGCTTGGTTCTCTTTATGCCTTGGCTCGAAATGAGAAGGCAGTTTCAGATGCAACCATTGAATCTGTAAGCTCTCTATATCTTTTGTCAGTTTTAATCTTACCGACATTGTTTATCTATTGCATGATGCAATTGTTGCACCTAAAGGTACAAAATATTCCTAACAACATTTTTTTAGTTGAGACATTTCTTAGTACAATATATTTTTAGCAACGTTTTTCTTAGTAGAGACTGCAGAAAATTATTATTCTGCGGGTGCAAGCTTGTCTGAGTTTGGTCATCATTTGGCCTGAACTTGT
This sequence comes from Solanum habrochaites, assembly GCA_027704765.1. NCBI lineage: Eukaryota > Viridiplantae > Streptophyta > Magnoliopsida > Solanales > Solanaceae > Solanum > Solanum habrochaites. The sequence goes on from JAKWJA010002491.1 coordinate 65,488,535, forward strand.
TTCAAACAATTTAAACATAAAACACCTGCAAGTGATCTTTACATGCTTAAACTATTAGCTTAAAAGTTCATTTTAAATTGTAAGGTTATTGGCAGAAAGAATGAGTTTTCGTTTCTTGGGTTGCTTTTACTAATTAAGATCTGCTTTCATGTACTCAGATGAAAAATAAGCTGAAGGACAAGGAAGATGCATTTGTTACAATGAAGAAGCAATATGAGTCTGAATTGCTGAACGAAAGGGAAGATCGAAATAAGCTAATTAGGCGAGAAGGTGAAGAGCGGCAAGCTTTGGTTAATCAGTTAAAATCAGCGAAGACTACAGTTATAAGCCTTGGTCAGGAGCTGCAAAATGAAAAAAAACTTGCTGAAGATCTCAAATTTGAGATCAAGGGCCTTCAAAATGACCTCATGAATACGAAGGAGGATAAGAAGAAATTGCAGGAAGAGCTTAAAGATAAGCTTGATTTGATACAAGTTCTTGAAGAAAAGATTACTTTGCTTACTACAGAGATCAAAGATAAAGAGGCGAGTCTTCGGAGTAGCACCTCTAAACTAGCTGAAAAAGAATCCGAGGTAAATAGTTTGAACTCTATGTATCAACAATCCCAGGATCAGCTGATGAATTTGACTTCAGAGATCAAAGAACTTAAAGATGAAATCCAGAAAAGAGAGAGAGAACTGGAGTTGAAATGTGTATCAGAAGACAACCTGAATGTGCAATTAAATTCTTTGCTCCTTGAGAGAGATGAATCTAAAAAAGAGCTTCATGCTATTCAAAAGGAATACAGTGAGTTCAAGTCCAATTCTGATGAGAAGGTGGCTTCAGATGCGAAGATGTTGGGGGAACAAGAGAAGAGACTACACCAGCTTGAGGAACAACTTGGCACTGCCTTAAGTGAAGCAAGTAAAAATGAAGTGCTAATTGCTGATCTGACTCGAGAAAAAGAAAACCTTAGGAGAATGGTGGATGCTGAGCTGGACAATGTAAACAAGTTGAAACAAGAGATTGAAGTCACTCAGGAAAGTCTTGAGAATTCAAGAAGTGAAGTTTCTGATATAACAGCACAACTAGAGCAGTTGAGGGATCTTTGCTCCAAACTTGAAGCTGAGGTTTCTAAACTTCAGATGGAATTGGAGGAAACAAGGGCATCATTACAGAGGAACATCGATGAAACAAAACACGGTTCAGAGCTCTTAGCTGCTGAGTTAACCACTACTAAGGAGCTTCTAAAGAAAACAAATGAAGAAATGCACACTATATCAGATGAACTAGCAGCTGTTTCTGAAAATCGTGATAGCTTACAGACAGAGCTAGTTGATGTCTATAAGAAAGCAGAATATACTGCTAATGAACTGAAACAAGAAAAGAGCATTCTCGCAACACTAGAAGAAGAGTTAAAATTTCTGGAGTCTCAAATTACACGAGAGAAAGAGTTACGGAAGAGTCTGGAAGACGAGTTAGAAAAGGCTACAGAATCTCTTGACGAGATTAACCGAAATGTGTTGGCACTTGCAGAGGAGCTGGAGCTTGCTACTTCTCGTAATTCTAGCCTCGAAGACGAGAGAGAAGTGCTCCGACAGTCTGTTTCTGAGCAGAAGCAAATTTCACAAGAAGCCCAAGAAAATCTGGAAGACGCCCATAGCCTGGTGATGAAACTTGGCAAGGAACGCGAAAGTTTTGAGAAGAGAGCAAAGAAATTGGAAGATGAAATGGCAGCAGCAAAAGGTGAGATTTTGCGGCTACGGAGCCAAATAAACTCAGTAAAAGCTCCAGTGGAGGATGAGGAAAAAGTTGAAGCTGGGGAAAAGGAAAAGGTGAAGGCAACAGTAACAGCAAAGAAAACTACCAGGAGAAGGAAGAGTGCTACTGTTAAGCAAGAGGAATCATAGTTGGCTGTTTCTGAATGACATAATCTTCTTCTTTTTTTGTCCCTGACTCATTTGTTTGCAATATTTATAGAGAGGCCAGAATTAGGACATTGCCATTGGAACAGGCTGTATTGTCTCTTTGAGTGTACATTTCCAGGCGAGAAGTTGCAGAAACAAATGACTAATCTCTTGATATTCAGTCAATGTTGCAGCTTTCATGAATGTATTGTAACCAATATGTAAAGCACTTCATTAGTGCCATCTTATCAGTAATAAAAATGAAAACAATAAATCAGCTAAAAGTGTCGACCACAGTGGGAGTCGAACCCACGACCTTTTGATCCGAAGTCAAACGCGCTAATCCACTGCGCTATGCGGTCTCCATGTTAGTATGTATCCAACTTCATATATAAACTCCAGTAGCAATACAAAATTCTCGAGAAGTTTCTACAAAATAAATTTATTTGGATTAGATGTCTTTAATTACAATTACCAACCCTTTTACTTTGCACACCTAACAATCAAAAACTTTGCTAGTGAAGCCTTATAGTATTTGTTATTTTCGATTTTTGAGTTTCAAATTATATGAATTTTGATCTACAAAAATAGCACATATTTTAAATTTTTTAAATATGTTATTGTATTATTATGAGAAAAATTATAGTTATGATATTTTTTTAATTTTTAAATATTAAAATTTATTTAACCTTAAAATGTAAAAATAAAATAAAACAAAATGTTATGTGGGCTGTGATGAATCTTTTACAAAGAAAAAGAGTTTAGGTGGAGACCGGAGACGATTGCCACCGAACTCATCCTTGTTATGCTCTTTTTTTCAGATTCAGAATTTTGATAGTACTTTCAATCAGCTCAATTTCTCAGATTTACGCCGAAATTAGGGTTTCTGATTATAGCGCTATTAAATTATTCTTTGCTTTGAATTTAACGGCAGTGTGGGATCCATGGCTTATTGTTGCGCAGATCGTGTGTTTTCAATGTCTATATTATTTGACGCTGGGGATATTCATGACAATTCTTGTTGGAACTCGTGTTTCACGAATTAGTCTGGTATATTTCTTTGATTATGCTACTGTTACTGCTTCCACCGTCACTGGATGGTGCGTCATTGCCTCATTTATTCTCAGTTCACTAGCAGGGTGAGATTTCTGCTTTTTTGCCCCTTCATTTGGGTCTTCTCCATAAAGTTGAAGCTTTTGTTTTTGTGCTCTCTTCATGTTCTTTGCTTTTTCTTTTGGATCTAAATTAATGTTGGGACAATGTTCTTGTTTCTTTGAGCATAGATGCATAGTGAAGTAAACAAGTAAGTAGAAATGATTGTTTAGCTCCATAAATCCACCTTCCTTGCTGAATTGTCATGAATATCCCCTTTGAATCTGAATTGGGAAAACTTCCTTGCTGAAAAATCATGAATTATCATCTCTGACTTTGTTTCGTTTACTGATTGAAAGCAAGTCTAATTTTTTTTGGGCATTGATTTGCTTGTTGAGCTTGTCCATACCTAAAGAATCTGAATTGGGAAGACTTCCTTGCTGAAAAATCATATATTTATCATCTTTGGCTGTGTCTTCCATTACTGACTGAAAGCAATCTATTTTTTGGGGGGATTGATATGCTTGGTGAGCTTGTCCATACATAGTAAGTGTAGCAAAAAAAAATGGCTTCAGTCTTTCAGCTGTGGGAGTTTAAAGAGATTGGATCAGTGTTTTACACCATATTAGTTTGATCTTCAATGTTGAATCATTTCTACTATATCTTGCTATTCTTATGTTTGTTCAACTTAGAGTTGGAAAAAAGGTAGTAAAAGAAATGCTGAAGAACACACACTTGGGAAGTAAAGAAATTGGAGATGCAACCATAAATAAGCCAAAAAGGAGTGGACAATGATATAGCATGATGCTTTTTATATCTCTAATATGTACTTCTGTTTTGACTTTATATGTGCATGCTAGTCTCGGATGAGAAAATCTATATTTCTGTGAACGAACTTCCTAACTTTTCAATAAATTTGGTTCAACATGCATAATTGAATATTTTTCTTGTTGTAATATGCAGAGCTGGCTTTTTGCTTTATTTGATTGAGAGAGCAAAGAAGTGCTTAGATTTTTCAGCAACACTTTACATCATACATCTTTTAATATGTATTATCTATGGAGGCTGGCCTTCTTCAATTACATGGTGGGTTGTGAATGTTACTGGGCTTGCGGTGATGGCATTGTTAGGTGAATACTTGTGCATAAGACGTGAATTACGCGAAATTCCAATTTCAAAATTCCGATCAAGTAAGTTCCTTTTCCTCCATTTTGAATGATTTCTGTCTGAGAAAGCTTTCTCCCATTATACCATCTCTCCATATCATTGGCCTGAACACTACACTTTGTTCTGACATCCTTCAACTCTACACACTATTTTGTCTTTTCATTAGGATCCTGATTATTGCTGCTTCTTTGATTATGATGCTAACTATTGTCATTTCTATTTTACTTTTGGATCATTTATTTGTATTCTAAAGTTGAAGTTCTTGAGATATCTATGATTTAGCTGTTGGATCTCACTGGAGGTTATTAACACTTCATCTTTTTTCTCCATTGCATAGAGTATGAAGATCTTTGTCAATCTCTTCTACTGTGTTAGTAAACTTGGTCAAACTTCCTCTTTCTGGGTGCTTAGGCTGCAGCTTGTCATTTTATAGGCTAAAAATGAGATAGCATGTATGCTTTATGAATATATTGTGCGTGTCTCTAGTATTTGGGTACAAATTGGTTCTTGGTACTTGATGAAGTGATGCACTAGGTTTGTCAATAAATTAGAGCAGTAGTTACGGCCATAAATTTGTTAATTGATAGAAAGGCAGAAAAGAAGAAGGGAGGGGAGGTGAAGTAGAAGAAATGGGTGCTGTTGATGGATAATGCTAGTTTGGCATAACTTACATAGAGTTATTAACATGTGCTTTCAACAGATCTGGATAATCCTTGTTTCAGCTTAGATAGCGTCAGGTTTGGTTTTATCCCATTCCCCAAAAGCCGTGTATATATGGTTAGCATTCATCATAATGGTGCAACAGTGAGCTTCAGAAAACAGAAGAGGAATATTAGTCACCATTTATTGTACTTCTCCTTGTGACTTTATTGTAATTATCTGTTAGGCTTGTCAATAGGAATCTCAACTTGAACTGAGAGAATCTAAATTTTGATTGGCAGGGTCAGTCAGTGAGGAGAAGGCAAATGAAGACATAGATGAGCAAATTCCTTTGTATCGTGTGGATAATATGGCTTGAAAGAAATTGTAGGTGCTTTAAGGGTAGGAGGAAACATTACATCTGTAAAAAAATAGATTTATTCAGCATCTTAAGATTTGATGTAATGTCTTTTTTGATGCTATGCTGGAATTCTGCTCCAGATATAAGGAATCTAATTCCAGTAAGTAAGTTTTTGTACTAATCTGCAGTATCATCTTGGTACTGTTGTTTTATGAAATAAAATTATCTTTACTTGTCAAAAAGAGAAAATCTTAATTTGATAACTAGTTATCACACATATCAGAAGATTGAGTCACCACTATATGCCTGTAGTATATTATGATTTTTTGCATCTATTGGAAGTTCACATGACATATGGTCTGTACAAGAACTAAATAGGGCCCTGATTCTGCATATATGACTAATTCTTTGAAATGCATTAATATGTGTAGATGTTTGACGGAGTTGAAGTGCAACAGGAAGAACAATTGTCTTAATGATGGTGCTCCCTGGTTTCCAAGGAGATGATCTTGGATAAGCTTGCCAGCTTACAAGTCTGTCTTCTGATCTGACATCTAAAGCTTTGTAGAGGAGATTTTATTTCCTTTGCTGGTTGCAATCATGTAAATTGTCTTTGGAGATCGAAAAACAGAACAGGAAACAAGCTAAGCAGAGCTGTGCTTAGACATTTTATGTACAACTTGAAGAGATTTAGAATGACGTAGCAAATTCTGATGGGACGACAGTGTTTGGCAAGGTATATGTGGATTTTAAGCATTCATAATGCATTTTGTTATTCGAAGACTTTTTAATCTGAAATTGCATGATAAGTGTCGCAGTTTAGATGCTGTAACTGAAAATTGTTTGATGCCACACCTAGATTTGATATTGATGAAGGGCAATGAAGAGTAATCTGCTGATTAATAGTTAATAGTAGTTTTTAGTTTCTTCTTATTTTTCCAGACAAGTAAAAATAATTGTTATTCTCTAAACAGATAAAAAAGATAGTGGTTTCCTAAATTATTATATACAAACAAGGGTTACATTCATGGATATGCTTGCTCTCATCATAGATAAAGATAGTATATATCAAAATTCTCTTCTTAGAAGAGCGTAGAACAAAAATCAATTCCTCCCAAAGCTTCAATTTATTAATCCTTCTTCTTCTTCTCTCCATCCATTGTACAAATCTCATATAGTTAGTGGTTGAGCTGGGCCCTTTTCAGGCTTCCACGAAGACGAAATATCGTCCACTGCTTCAGAAACTGTTAGATATAATCCGTCTAACCCAAAAGCCTCAAGAGCATTTGAGTTAAACAGCTTTTCCATAACGTTTCCAACTGGATTTGCCAGCACAAGCTGCAACAGTAGACAATTAAAAGCATAAACAATCAACCAAGAAAGAAACCGTGAAAACGAAAGCTTGACAGATGAAAGATTTTTTTACCTTAAGTGATCTTTTCTCAAGTATTCTTCTTAGTTCACATATTGTATCAATGCCACTAGTGTCTATAGCTGTCACAGCTGCAGAAAGAAACCCCCAGTTTTTTTGTTACTAGACATGTTAGATTACTCGCGAAAGAAAACGTGATACAATATATGTTCTGTTTTTCGAACCAACCTGTCATGTCAATAATTACACATTTGATTGGAGGTTCTTGGTTGGCTTTGATCCTGTCTTCCTCTTCTCGAATCCATCTCAATGTCCTGTAGTTGTATAAAGGTGCTAACTTTTAGTTGATACGACTCTAATGTAACAAAATATTTAGTAACTTTGAAGGTTAAACTTACCTTTCATGTAGGTAGGTAGAATTTGCAAAGTAGAAAGGAGCCTCAACAGCTATGATAAGGAAAGAAGGAATCCTAACAGCAGTGGTGTATCTGCTTAGGCTTTGAAATGAACGAGTACTCGAAATGTAGCCCAGGGCATTAGTATTTGGCCTAGTAACATGCAATAGGATCTTGAAAACTGAAATACCGACCTGAAGTGTTTTCATAAACAAAAATTATAGTACATTAGTTAGATATGAGAAGTTAGAAACGTTGAGGCAGGGATTGAGATTTATGAGGAGAAACTGCTTACCGCGATGAGTAGGCCAACAGCCACTGAGATGAAAAGAACACCAAAAAAGGAAGACAAGCACGCGATGCAGTCTAGTTTGTCAACTTTCCATAAACGGAATGCACCTTGATAATCAATTAGCCCGATCACTGCTGTTATAATAATGGCTGCCAAGATGACGTTAGGGGTGTATTGGAACAATGGCATGAGAAACAGCAGGGTGATAAGCACAGTTGCAGCCATTACTATATTTGAAACAACAGATTTTCCTCCAGCATTGTAACTTACAGCAGATCGGGAAAATGACCCTGCAACATTGAATTTTGGTTGGAATAAGAAAAAGAGAGAACCAGGGGTGGCAAAATTATCCTGTGGAGACATGACCCATTTTTAGTTCATTTCAGCTCTAAGTAACTTTTGTCTCGCCCTAAAGACAACTAAAACCCGTGATCTGTGGAAGCAAAATATGAAAAGAAGAATGTTGCTTAGTTTGTACCTGTGGTGACAAAGCAGGAAGCACAAGAGCCAACTATGTTCATGAGTCCAATAGCAGTCATTTCCTTGTTGCCATCAACTTGGTAATTCTCCATAGCAGCAAATGTCCTTCCTACTGCAATTCCTTCCTGTAGGGTTGTATAGGTCAGTTCACTAATCTCCGCGATTGATTTCTTTCTTTCTTTGAGGAATTAAAATGTTAGCAGTAGACAGTAGTTCGTTTTCACTTACTGTGAGCGCTAAGATTCCAGTTATAATGCCAACTCTGAGAGCAAGAGCCATATAAGGGCCACCAAAATGTAATTTGTTCACTGATGGTGGATTTATCCCCTTAGGCAAGTGTCCAATCTGTGCAACAAAATTAAGTATCTTCAGTGTCATGCTCGCGTCTAAAATTGAACAACGGATGAAAGTAGAGACGATGCATGTAAGATTTACTCACAGTTGGGATCACGTGTGTCTCATTTTTGATCAGGTAAACTATGACAGTTGAGAGAATAACTGATACTAATGGAGCTGCCGCGGAAACCCAGAAAAGTTTTGGATTTCTTGCACTCTGTTGTATGGAAGATCATTGTTTTAGAAGTGACTTTCTCATTCACATAACCCAAAAAAAAAAAGCACTTACTATTTGCCTTGCAGTGAGCAGAAATATGAGGAAACAACCACCCATAACAATAGTTTGCCACATCCACTGCAAACACATGTTGCAAAGTTACACTAATCAATACATACCTTCAATATATGTTTGGTCCTCGTGATATATGACTTTTAACACATTATTGAAGGGATGTTCTAACCTCATTTCTGTTTTCGAAAACCGAGGTCAAAACAGGAATTATTGCCATCTTGTTTGTGAAATGTACTATCCCTAGCAATCCTTTCAGCTGTTGCAAAGAGACAATGACTGCTGCACCAGCCATGAACCCTAGTAGAGTCGCCTTCGACAGAAAATCAATGATGAATCCTAACCTGTAAGTCATCGAATATCAAAATCAAAAAATTTATATATGAGATTCAATATTCACCACAAGTGAAGGACGGAAGGCCTTAACCAACTGAGCAACCCTTCCATTTTTTCGCGTATTTATATATGAAATATGAAATAGTTAATGAAGATCATATACCTGAAGAAACCCATTGCAGCTTGCAAGCATCCTGCAATAAGAGTTGATGTGAAAGCAAGTTGAAGATATAAAGTTGGCTCTTTGCTGTATGTAACTGCTTGGCTGAGCATGGTTCCCATTACAAGTGAGGCTATGGATACCGGTCCAACAGCTAAATGTCTTGAACTTCCCAAAACTGAATATATTAATGGGGGAACAAAGCTTGAATCTGGGGATGTCACACAAAATTCATCATATATTAATCACTATACAATACAAGAAATGACATTTTCTTTTAAGTGACAATTAGCTTAGCGTCATAAAAAGTAAGTTTCATCGCTAAGAATATTCAAAATTTAATTCGTATAAAATGTAACATTCGTTCATACTAAGTGATGGTTTTAGTAGCGACCATGCATCGGAGAATTTTTTATGTTACAATTCCTTGATCGTCACAAAAAGTGACATATTTGCCAAGTAAATGACAGTCTTTAACGGCAAACGTGTTTTCGAGCTAATTAGGGGAAAATTATAAGAACTTTTTATGACGAGTTTACGTGACAATTGTATTGGTCGTCATAAAAAGTAAAGCAACATTTTAACATACTTTTATTATTATTTAAAAAAAACAATTTATACTATTAAATAAAGCGTTTAGCGATCTTTTATTAGTAGTAAAAAATCCTTAAGGGGATAGTTCTTATTTCTTCCCTTACCAATCCTAACGAGATAACAAACTTATACATACCTATATAGTAAGTGATAATTTTAGCAGTAACCATGTGTTAGAAGAAACGAATATTTTTTATTATCATTACAAAATGCATATTTATAAATATATACAAATGATAAAAAAAAAAATTTACCACTTTATATAACGATTACCTCAATATAAAAATTCCAAACAAAGAAAAGAGATTCAATATACAAAATATTATAACATCTGACATATAAAAAAAATGGAGGGAAAAACAACAAACAATTAAAAAAAAAAAAGAGGGATGGAAGTGGCACTTACATAACCCAATAATAGGCGGCAAATTAGCAAGTTTAGCATAACTGATTCCTTGAGGTATAGCAAGGCTAGCAATTGTAATGCCGGCAATAATATCAGATCTTAAAAGCATAAGATTATACTTAGGTCCCCATTCAAAAACAGGGAAGAAAAACTGTAAACCCAAAACAAATTTCCTCAACGCCGTTTGGTTCTTGAACTTGTGAAGTGGATCATCTGGAAAAAATATCTCCGACAATCTATGCCGGAGTTTTTGAAATGTCGTCCGGTGAGGCGGCAAACATACCTTATGTACACCGTTAGGTTGCGAAGACGAAGACGAAGATGAAGCCTCTGTTCCGTCATTTGTATTCCCAGATGAATCTTCCACTTTAATCGAATTCAAAGTCATTCTTTTTATTTTGTTTTAATTTTAACGAATTTTGTTCAAGAACAACAAGTTGGGGAAAATATGTATTGGGTTAGTTTTTCAGATTTGGATCGGAGAAGATCGAATGAAAATTTGTTGATCTTTGTTGATTTAAACGGAAATGAACACAATGCCCCTTTTATATAGGGAAAAATTTAAAATATCCGCCTAACGCGCTTGTAAGTAGTATATAATATCATTGAGAGGTAAAGATTTTTCATTCTTTTGTTAATTTCTCCTTTTAATATAATGATATGAAATTTGTTGGAAAAAATTAGTGAAAGGCATGCTACTCTATTCTTACACGCTAAAATATCATAGTTTTATTCGAGTTAAAAGGTAAACACATGATGTTTTATTTATAATTTATTTTTAGAGGACAAAATTTTATTTCTTTTTTAAGATGTATTTTTTTTTATCACTTATACTCTTTTAGAATATTTGGAAGAATCATTAATGATGCACCATTCAAAATTTGATTAATAATGAATCTATAATGGAAAAAATTAGTACTAGACATGCTCCTTTATCCTTGCTTCTCGCCCAATAAAATATCATAATTCTATTCAAGGCAAAAAGCAAAAACATGACATTTTATTTAATAATTAGAATTTTTGTTTAAAATGTGAATAAGTTGTATAAAAACTTTGAGAGGACAGTTTTGTTTCTTCTTTAAGATTCTTTTTTTTTAAAATCACTTCTCCTCATTTAGAATTTTTTGAAGAATCATAAATAATGCACCATTTAAAATTTGATGAATAATGAGTCTATAATGATTTTTTAAAGATAATAAGCTTGATCTTCTATTTCTCATTAGAATCACTAAAATATCATAATATTATATGAGACCCAATGCAAACCCATGACGTTTGTCTAATAATATAGAAATTTTTGAAATAATTTAACAACTAATAATGCACCATTTGAAATTTGAAGAATAATGAGTACAATGGACCTTTTTTTTACTAACAGAGATTCTCTTTTATCCTGGTTCATTATTCTCTCTATTTAAAAAAGAATTATCTAGTTTGGTTTGCAACGAAGTTTAAGAAAGAAACAAGATTTTTTAATCTTTTCGTTCTAAATTAAAGTTTGTTAAATATATCAAAAGCTCTTTAATCTTATGATTTTAAACATGTCACTTGGAAAATCAAAATTAAAGTATTATAAAAAAAAAGGAATGATTCTTTTTTAAACAGATTAAAAAGAAAATTAAGTCATTCCTTTTTAACTGAATGGGGTAAATAATATGATGTTTTTATTTGTGGCAAAGTGAATGCAAATACATGATGTTGTAGTTAATAATTTAAAATTTTGGAAGAATACAACAACTAACAATGCACTATTTGAAACTCAATGAATAATAATCATATGATGGAAAAAAGTCACCTCTATTCTTATTCACTAAAATATTATGTTTAATTTATCTATGGTAAAGAGCGAACAGACGATATTTTATTTAATAATCTTAGGTAAATATGATTTGATGAGATTCTATGGATAAATTTCTTACATGAGATTATTTTTCGTTTTTTCTTTAAAGTGGAAAGTACATGGGAGGGAATATAGGTTTAGGCGTAACAACGTAATTAGTTTAGGTATAATCATGACTTTATCATATACTAATAAACGTTTAGAATAGAGAATGAGTCAATGATGGAAAAAGATTTAATAACAGACACGTTTCTCTATTCTAATTCACACAAAAAATATTATTATGACTTTATCATATATTAGTACAACAGTAATTAAACCAAAAAAGGTTAATTGACTAATGAGTGGCCAAGACTCTTGATTAAGAAATTTAAGGTGATTAGCATTTTGTCCTGAGGCAAACGTAGCTAATCCCAAACCTAAAATAAAAGATGACTTTTTATTATAGTAGCTAGGTTAACATTATACGATGAACTTTCGAAAAATATCTTAAATACAACAAAAGAGATAATAGACGATTCATATGATCAATTTCAACTAAATTAATTACTAGAATTTTAACACACTTTTAATATTTTGTGTGGACATAACATGCGTGTTGGCATTTATGTATAATTAAAATTCAGTGACAGAATTATAATTTTTAATAAAATAATTCAAAATATAAAAACGTAGAAGTATAAAGATATAAAGGAAATTCAATATATATACATATTGAAAATCTAGCCAAAAAAAGAAGAGAGGAAGATAACGTATACTTACTCTTGCTTTAGTGCATGATCAAAATAGCGTAGCATTTATTCAGTTATTTATACTTTGGAAAATGGGAAAAAAAGGCACAAAGCGCAAGTGAATGAACAATATTGTGCCAAACCAAACATCCCAAATTTAGTACTCCATTCGTTTAAATTAATGGGATGGGATCTTTTCTGTTGGCCTAATTATAGTTAGGATCATAATTTGGTTAATTATGATGTCTCACTAATTATTACTTTCTTCCTTCGTCCATCTTTACTTGTTCACTGTACTATTTTGAAATGTCCAATACATATTCAGTTTATAAAACCTACGAAAATTTTACCATTTTGTGTTATCTACTTTACTCTTGCTATTAAATTTTTAATGTTTAGATGACTTATGTTTAATAAGAGTGATTTGGTAAAATCACTCCTATCATTTACGGCTTTTCCTTGCATGGTGTCAAGTCAAGAAGGAACAAGTAGATCGAACAATAGAGGAATAAAGTACTTAGTTTTGATTCCACGCATAATAGCAAATTATCAAGTTGCATGTAACACATTACTCACGTCGCCTGAATTGTAAATTATGACGAAAATAAAAAAACGCATGAGCTACCTATTTTACACGTACATTTGATGTGATCAAACTAACGGTAAACATGTAGTAAGTTACATAGTATATGTAAGATTAGTTAGTGTTTGATGGTACTTGGGAGCATTTGAGAGGGGAATCAAGTTTGATGTGAAAACCACGTCTTGGTGTAGTAGTGAGATTATTTTATTATTTAATTAGAGATTTCGGATTTAAGCTTTGAATTTGAAGAAAATTCTTCAAATAAGTTAATAATGATCGATTTAAATTTAATCAAAATTCTAATACGAACTCCGAATATTGGATGAAGAAAAAGGTTTTGTTCTGGGTTGATATAAAATAGAAAAAATGCAGTGGCGTTTCTAAACCCCTCTTGTGCCGTATGTTGTAAGATATTTATAAATCATAAGTTTTGGAGGGAAAATAGAAGCTAAAATGTGCTTGTCTTGTTATATATATATAATACTACTCTCTTTGTTAAATTTAAATATTTGTCATTTAAAGAAAAAAGTGTAGCTTTTCTTTAGTGTTGTAATAATTTATATATAAAATGTTTGGTGAAAAAATTTACAAGATAATAAAAATTGCAATATTACAATTGAAAATAAAATAAGAAATAATTTTCTCGCTCTCTTTAAGAATTCAAGCCCACTGCAACAAATGTTTTCACCGTCCATCAGTTATTCCCTTTGAACTGGTCCCCTCCAGGATAAACAACAGGCTTCAACAAAGGATAACTCAACACTTGGAACAAGAGTTGAGTCGCAAACGCCACGAAAAAAAACACATCCCTGGCAACGAAGAAAAACTCTCTTTTAGACTAACGAGTTTCATGCTTTTTTCTCTTGTGTTTGGTGTTTATCCCAAACCACATGAAAGACCACCACTATTGTATACACAAGAAGTCCGTCCTAGCAATTATAAAAAGATAATGAAGGTAGTAAATAGTGAAGATAATGGCCTTAGGAATTCCATAGATTACAATAGGAGTTACAAAGGTTACAAAGAGTAATGAAGGAATTAAGAATGAAATAAAGTGATGAACAACTAATGTTAAATTATTTAATGTGCAAATAATTTAACAGGGAAATGAAATGTTTGTACTTTTCTCTTTAAAGCAGCTGACTTTGTTCAGAACCTAGCAAATTATTTTTGCTAAAACTCAAAGTTTATAAATTTTAAATTTTGTCGCTACTAAATGAAACATGTGCACTTTTCTCTTTAGGAGTTTGTTTATTTGGACTTAAAAAAAAAAGAAAAGAGGTCCTCTTTGAAGCCTAATTAGCCTAGTGAATACGTTGGAAATAACAAATTAAAAAGAGCACCCCACGATTAAATACACTTAAAATAAGTCAATCAACCGGGTTCTAAGTTGGAAGTAACGAAGATGTAACAAATTAAAAAGAAAACCCCACGGTTCGTTCATCTGTGTTGGGGTGGTTGTTACTTGTTAGCAGTGTACTAGACAAGTTTATTCCCAGAATATACCATTTTTCATTTTACCTTTCGATGATAGCAACATTGACTCATTATAATTAGTCATGTATATATTCCAAATGAAACCAATTTTTGTGGACTAAAACTAGCTAGCTCATGAAGTCAACTTCACTAGTACAAATGGCTGGATCCTTATCAAATAGCTAGTCTCTACACGCTCACCACTCTTGAGAGAGTTGAGGTAATTAATTGATTGTCTTTGTGACACTTAATAGCCCAATAAAGCTGTCCCATGACGAGAAATTAACCTTGTTAAAAAAAATCTATGTCTGCTTTAATATCATATTGAAGTACATGTGAATGTAGTAGGGGTGCGAGAACTGATTGGACGGTTGGGCTAAAAATGTAACGGTGGAAACATGTTCGAATGTAATGGAAGTTGAATTTAATTCCTATTTTTAATAGTTCAGAAGTGTTAATGACATAATTATGATACACATTTTCAAAGTTTTGGGAATTAAAGAGAGGTTAGACATACAATATTGGTATTTAAAATCATCACAATGAATCATTGTGATATGAAGCTTATAGTAGAAAGAGAGTTTAGTGTATTTCTTCTAAATTTTAATGATTAATGTAATCTTTTTGTGTTTTTTTTTTTGGGGTGGGGGTCATTAATTAGCTCAAGAGTGGGAAAAGTGAATTGTTTGGATGTCTATATTCTTCACTTTTGGAAGGGAATAATTAACAAGCTGTATAAAATTTAAAGTTATATTTGTCTAGTCTATTTATGGAAACAAATTAGAAAACATGAGTGGACTTGTCTCATTTTGTGATTAAAAAAATCCACACTGATTTGATTTAGTTGATTTTATTTATAGGCGTTTAGTGTTTTAGCATCGTTTAGTATTATAATTATAATTCTTTTACTTAAATTGGACATTAAATTATTCATTTTCTCTGCATAAATAACGTGAAACGTATAATAAAATGTTAATTTTACCTCTTAAAAGAAATGAGACCTAAAAAATTTTGAACTCGTCTTTATTTTTGAATTGAAAATACTGAAGGTAACAAGACATAAAATTCTGAAAATGGCAGCACCACTTAAACGTTTAAAAAATGTACGCCCAAGATCATTCTTATTGATTGATAAAACTGTTCCTTCAAATTGAGTATAAACTGTGAAACTTATGTTATATTCGTACAGGACTTATTAAAAGAAAAATTGTACACTATCTGTCTACGACTATCACCATTTTCTGGGCTTAAATTTGAGAGAGTGAAAAAGAATCTCTTTCATTTAATCCCAACACAAATATTGGTGATTCAAATGGTGTGTTATATATAGTATTTCATATCAATGTCATGCATCTCTTTTTTCTTCCAATGACCAATTTATGACCAAAATATGGTGTTAAAAATTAATAATATCCCATTTAATACTAGTTATTGAAACTCAGCTTTGAAGTGTTGTAGCATCCAATTTCAAATATATAGTTTACAAGAGCAACATGCACATTAAAACTTGTTGATTAATCCAATTTACTTGTTGCAAGGCCTTGACATCATGGATCAATGGGCCTCGTGGCGCACCCACTAGAATCTGAATTTTGGACTAACCTCAACTTCGTAGGCCGTTTTAGGCTAATTTTAATGAGCGATGTATATTAATTTATGGATAAGGATTTAAAGAATATCTATTTGTAGTTGCGATACTAAATTTTCATGAGGACCTATTATTTCCCTAGATTATTTAATACCATTTTTAAACATATATATTTGCCCAC
Organism: Solanum habrochaites; assembly: GCA_027704765.1. Lineage (NCBI taxonomy): Eukaryota > Viridiplantae > Streptophyta > Magnoliopsida > Solanales > Solanaceae > Solanum > Solanum habrochaites. The sequence goes on from JAKWJA010002491.1 coordinate 65,504,739, forward strand.
GTGGACATAAAAAATAATGCAAAATTATAAGATAGTAATATGTCCACGTGGACATATTTTATTAATTATATAATAAAAAGACCTTTAAATAGTTCACGGGTAAAAATAAACTAGTAAATTAATTCCTGGAGTACAGTCCTTCATTAACGTTTAGTATCACAACAGCAAATTCAATTAAAGTTGAGTTACTTTTCAGACCCTTATCCCTCAATGTATTTACCTCCAACTCTGCTACATAATTATTCCATTATTATTAAATAGTAGGATAATATGTAACTATAGATGAAATGAGTACATATAGTATGTATGAATGTATGTCTTGTGTAGCACAACAAAATTGCTAACAAATTTTAGATATTTCAAACCAACTATTTGGAGTCGGAGAATTTGGAAATTTTAACCAAATTAAGTCATTATATAAAATAATTTACCAAAGTAATACGTTTTTTCTAAAATTACAAAACTGTAAAATGTATTCATGTTACGTTTTAGGGTATTTTTATTTTAAAGAAAACAACACATTAGGTTGATATCGTTATTAGTAACGTTTTAACTCCTAAAACGTTATTTGCATACCATTTTACTCCTAAAAACTAACTATGAGTAACATTTAGGAGTAAAACGTTACGTAAGTAACGTATCGCAAGCTGCGCCATCACTTTAAAAATAAAATATATCCTAAAATGTACTGTGGAATACGTTTATCCTATTTTGTAAAATTTTAGAAAAACGTATTATTTTGGTGAATGACTTTATATATTGGCTTAGTTTGATTAAACCTCGAGAATTTGTTCATGCAAAACTTATCTTAACATACAAAACTTGTACATAAAAATTGGCCCTTAAAGAGAAAACACGCAAAGTAGAAGATATAATTCTTTTTAAATTAAAGAGTATTCTTCTTTGATTTCTTTATATAGTGACTGCCTAGTAATTTCCATTCTCAAACCCCATTATGGTTTTTGCAAGTCAATAAAGACTTCATAATACACCCTTGATTCTGCCAACAAATCATCATCAACGACTACAAGTGCTTGTATGATATCATTAAGAATGTGACATTCCAAATAAATACAAGTCAAACCAGGCAACTAAACATGCATGTATATCTTCCTCTAAAACTTAAGAACAAAGTATTCTTGGGTATATAAAGAGGTAAATCACAACTCCATTTTTACAATTCCATTAAGTGTTAAGCTTTTGCTAGTAAGGTTTTTAACTTTTTCAAACGTCCAAGACAATGGTAAGTTATAAGTTACTTTTACATCACCGTAATAATTATATTTACTTGTTCAGTAGCATGCAACATGTCTTATTTTCAGGATTACTTATTCGTATCTCAATGAGACTCATTTGAATGCTTATTTGCTCAATTTTCTCAAGAAGCATATGCATACTCAATATATATCCATTCACAAAACTTGATCATATATTGCATGTTGAATTGCAAATATTCAATTTGTATGATCTTATATATCCTGACGACTATTTCTTTTCCTTTGTCCTACGTTTCTGTTGGATCAAATATCGCGGTGTCATCAGACTTTTGCAATTGAAATTGAGGTACTACTAGAGTAAATTTTCTGGCATCACATTTGAATCGTGACATATTATAACTGAAATTAAACTGACAACAATGTTTTTTTGGCACAGAAAAAACATATCCAGAAATCAGAAAGGGTCAAGTCCTTGGAGATACACCCAACAGAGCCATGGTAAGAATTATAAAATCAATCTGTTTTACAAAAAGGGGTTATATATAATATATATAACTGCGTTGTTGATCATGCAGGGTTTTAGTGAGCTTGTACACAGGAACTGTACAAATATGGAACTATCAATCTCAAGTAAGTAACCTCGCATCTAGCTAGGAGATTTTAGTTGTAGCTTTTTGTTGAATTGTATAATAAGGTCGGCTATATGAATCCTGCAGACTGTCGAGAAGAACTATCAAGTCTCAGAGTCACCAGGTGTGTATATATTATTGAATAACTATTTATTCAATTCACAGCTTCCTAGCATCAATCAGTCATGGATAATGCTTTAATAATATAAATGATCTGTTTTTTTCAGTCAGGTCAGCCAAGTTTATCACCCGTGAAAAAAGTATTGTTGTTGGATCAGATGATCACTTCATTCGATTATACAACTACACAACAGAGGAAAAGACTAAGGAATTCAAAGCACACGACGATTATATCAGATCATTAGCTGTTCATCCTACTCTTCCTTATGTTCTGTCATGTTCTGATGACACGATGATAAAGCTTTGGGACTGGGAAAAAGACTGGGCTTGTACTCAGATTTTTAAGGGGCATAACCACTATGTGATGCAAGTGGCCTTCAATCAAAAAGATCAAAACCAGACGTTTACAAGTGTATCACTTGACTGCACAATGAAGGTATATATATTATACATTGTGGTTTACTATATAAGCTTTGGACTATTGATTTTCACCTTTCAATTCCTTTTTAAAACAGATGTGGAATCTTAGCTCCTCTGATCCAATTCTCGAACTAGAAGCACATTCGAAGGGGATCAATTGTGTTGATTTCTTAACTTGTAATGATAAACAATATCTAATCACTGGATCAGATGATCACACAGCTAAGGTATGTTGCAAAAAAAAAAAATCGAGATAATAATTATTTAAATATCTCCGGCTTGCCTTCTGAACATTAAATGTTTTTCAGGTCTGGGACTTGCAAAATCAAACTTGTGTCCAGATTCTAGAAGGTCATAAGAACAATATTTCTGCTTTGGCAGTGCATCCAGAACTTCCAGCACTTTTTACAGGGTCTGAGGATGGAACATTTAGTGTGTGGGATACTACTAATTACAGGTAACATAGACGTTCATGCTATCACATATACTCAACATACATATCAGGATCTTGAACATGATAATCTCACATCATAGTGATAGTACGTACTAGCAATAAGCCTCGTAGATAATAAATTGATTTCTGTGTACACATCTAACAATAATATGTACAAGAATCATTATCAACTACTTGGATGTTAGCAACCTGCATAACGTACAATTGCTGTGCATTGTGTATACTGCAAATTTGATTAATTTTGATGTTATTAAAACAGCTTACTCAACACACAAATCTCTGAATTTGGGAGAATTTGGGCAATTGGATTTGCAAGCCTGGAAGATACTCACATGTAAGCTTCTACTTCCACTACGAATTCTTCTATTTTCGAATTTCAAATAGTACTCCGATTCTATTATCTACACATGGCTAAACTTAAATTACTTTTGCGGTTAGTTTTTTCTCCTAATCAGAACTATTGTTTTCTTTGATAGACTCATAATTGGCTGTGATGAAGGAATGATTATCGGAAAGATTGTATGAAGATTGAGAGGCAATATATATGAAGAAGCTGATGTTTTCTTCATGCTTTAATTTCTAGTTTCTGCCATTATAATATGTTTTTATTATTACTTGTACTGGATCTTGTGAATCCATTATGTCTATCTTGTACTTATTTTCTTGGAATTAAAGTTGATGTTGTATAATAAATAATTTCTACCTTTTGAGACGCGGTTTAAATTTACGATTTCTTCATTCAAATGGACATTTATTATTTCTGTGCCAAAAACATAACTTTTGTTAAAGATGTCGACCTTTAAATATATGTCCTTTCGAAGTAGCATTTGATATATATATCATAAGTGAAAAAAGTCTTTATCAAAATTTGAATTACAAAAATATTCTTATAATATCATAATATTTATGAAAAAAACGTAAATATACATTAAATCTAAATGAAAACTATTGTATTCTATTAAACATTGTTACATATTTATAACAAAATATAAATATACATTAATCATAATACATTTATAATAATAATATTAAAATTCTAAAAATGGAGAACTCACAATCTATGGGATGAATTAGTATAGATGCAATGAATATGTGGACGATTGGATGATATCCTGCAAAATGACAAAAGGAAATCAAAAATGATCTTTAAAGTGTATCTCAGTTATCTTTGGTTTATTTTTATAACTTTTTGATTTAAAAATAAGCTGTTTATTCTTTTAAATTTGGATAATTTAAATTTGATTTTTATAATTCGAAGGTCGTTATTGACATATTTCTCGAACTGAGATGATTTGAATTTAATCTTCATATATAATTCGAATAGTTATTAGTAGCGTATTTTTTTGAATTAAATGATTTGAATTCGGGTAGTTATTAGTAGCGTATTTTTCGAATTAAATAATTTGAATTTTATCTTTTCATGAATATTCAAGGACAGTTAGTAGCTCGAATTAAGATGGTTTGAATTTGATCTCTTTATGAATATTCCATGAATGACTTTTCAAGGAAATATAGTAACACTTAATTTAATTAAGATGGTTTGAATTTGATCTCTTTATGAAAATATAGTGACACTTATATAAATATGAACTAGGATTTTCGATGATCGAATAGATTTAAAAAATTCTTATTAAAATTAATTTGTAAAATTTCAACTCGAATGAGACACATATTATAGGATCCTACAAAATTTAATATCTAGACGGATAACTTTTTCCTTTTCAAACAAATCATATAAATCCAAACAACTCGTACAACTCATAAGTGAAAAACAACAAAAACAAAATTGGAAATTCTAATATTAACTCTTTTTTTATTTGCTCATATAATATTAACTCTTAACTACAAAGGATCATCCTCATAAAATTCCCCTTTTTTCATTCGGTTTACAGGGGTTGCGCTGTTACACGAGCTAAACCTCTTGGAGTACTAATTTTCTCTCTCTTGATCTCTCTTCGTCCTTCTCTCACTTCAAAACAATTGGAATTCGAAGATCTCTGCAGCTAATTTGTGCTTCAATTTGATCTCTACCGCTACTTCAATCACTGCTTCGGTTACTCTTCAGAAGAGCTCATATTCATCGCTGAAAATGGTGAGTCTGTTAGTTTCAATCTGTTCAACATTACGTTACGGCTTAGATCTGATTCGAATCGGATTCAGTTTGGTTTCGGTAACTGATCACCGTCTCCAGGATAACACAATTCTGTCTCGTATTCATGAGTTTTGAGTGTTAGGTCTATTATTCGTTAATTTGAGATCTGTCACTTTGTTACTCACTAACTTAATTTCGTTTCCTGTTTGTGTTTTTTCAATTTCGAATTGGAAATGGCGACTCAGCCTCTGAGATTGGAGATTAAGGTACCATACTTTTGGCGTACTTGAAAATGTTTATATACTTCATATATGTGCCACTAATGCATTTTGTGCTGACTTTAATTATTGATTCAGAGGAAACTTGCTCAAAGATCAGAAAGGGTAAAGTGTGTGGATCTACATCCTACGGAGCCATGGTAATTGGACTGTCTTTCAGTTTAAGCTGATATGTTTGCTTTCCATTTTAAATTGTTTTATGTCGAAGTGACATATTGTTAGTATCACTGCACATGTTCTATTTATTTCTTAATGCCCTGTGAAATCACATAAAGTGGAGTCTAGGGAGGGTAGAGTATAGCAGACCTTACCCCTACCTCACGGACCTAGTTATTTGCAGCTAAGTCCTGTTCTTACTTCTTTCAGGATATTGACAAGTTTGTATTCGGGGACTGTTTGCATCTGGAACTACCAGACCCAGGTATGGGAAGTAACATCCACACTTGTATTTTTTTCCTGGATTATTGAATTCTTAAATCTTGAAAGATGTGTATTGTATTCTCATTTGTAAAAGAGTGTCCTAAATGTGATCTGGTTTGGGGGAAGCTTAGTTCCTATCATACTTAGATGAATAAGCTAGAGTTAACTTGATTATTTGGTATCATCAATCAATGCTCGAATTGTTTTTATGTATACTTAGTTGGGCAGAGAAGGATTTACTATTAGTGCAATAGCAATCCACTGGAAGACACACATTTATTCTTTCAACAATCTACTACCAGTTGATATTTGTTGTTTACTTGAAATTTCAAGATACAACAATAACAGCGCCTCAATTCCAAGCAAGTGAAAGTCGTTTATATGAGTCGTTACAAAACATGTCGCTTATCCTGTGCCAAATAAAAAGTATAACAATTTTCAGCCAAGATAGAGATTATGGAGCTGAATAGCCATTCAACTGAAGTAGGAGGCTCTTATGTTCCTTGAATTGTTGCTTTCTCCTACTTTATCTTCCCTATCTTCATTGCAACAACATGTCTCTTAACCCTGATATTGGACTCTGCAAGTTACTTTAGTAGAATTACTGCTCTCCAATGACTATAACAAACAATTTCGTACTGTAATGCCTTGCATTAGGAGTATGTTCAAGTATTCATGATTGGTGAATCACGTTTGGACTTACTGCTCCATTATTCCTAGTGATATTTCTTACTGTAACACCCTACGTTAGGAGCAGATTGAAGTTCTCACCATAGATGAATCACGTTAACTTAAATCTTCTTCACGTATTTGCCAATTTGACTTCTTAGCTTACTCGGTATGAGAAGCTATTGAGGCAGTACATAATTATAGAGCAAAAGTTACATGTTAACAGTATCATCAACAGAGAGCTTATTCATCTTTACTATTGCAGACAATGGTTAAATCTTTCGAGGTGACTGAATTACCAGGTACCTTGACGGAGTTTAAATAATCTTTGTTTGGCCAGAACTGTGAACTAGCACTCTTTTCCCTTATCTAAGACTCAGTTCTGTTAAACACCTAGTTCATTCTTTGCAGTTAGGTCAGCAAAGTTTATAGCACGCAAGCAATGGGTTGTTGCCGGTGCTGATGATATGTACATTCGTGTATACAATTACAATACGATGGACAAGGTCAAAGTATTCGAAGCGCACACTGATTATATTAGGTGTGTGGCTGTTCATCCTTCTCTACCATATGTGCTGTCATCTTCTGATGACATGCTTATAAAGCTATGGGACTGGGAGAAAGGATGGCTATGCACTCAAATTTTTGAGGGTCATTCCCATTATGTGATGCAAGTCACATTTAATCCCAAAGATACCAATACATTTGCCAGTGCATCTCTTGATCGGACTATAAAGGTAAGGTTTTTTTTCCTTCCGTATCTTCTTTGCTTCCTCCTGGCATAAACTTGTTCACAACGTCATAACTTTCCATGAACCAATCTGAAATCATTGAATTTGATCATGCTTGGTTATTTCAGATTTGGAACCTCGGCTCCCCTGACCCAAACTTCACATTGGATGCGCATCTAAAGGGAGTCAATTGTGTTGACTATTTCACTGGTGGTGACAAACCTTATTTGATCAGTGGTTCTGATGACCACACTGCTAAGGTTTGTTGATCATTACTTTCCCATATTCTGTTGTTAGTTTAGATACAGAGAATCTGAATCAGGTGTTGCTAAACTGTGAGACAGGTCTGGGACTATCAGACTAAAAGTTGTGTCCAGACTCTTGAAGGACATACACACAATGTCTCCGCCGTATGTTTTCATCCTGAGCTTCCTATTATAATTACAGGGTCTGAAGATGGTACAGTTCGTATATGGCATGCAACTACTTATAGGTATATTTATAATCAGAACTACTTTATTACTTGGGTAATTTTCAATTGATTTCATATGAGATTGGGCCTTTTCTTTTCTTTTCTTTTCTTTCAACAGAAATTCCCACGCTTCAATAATTGTCCAATATTCATTATTTTGGTTCATCTAAAGCTTGATAATAGCTAGGCATATACAGTGATATTTTAGCCAATAAGTCAAAAATATATCATCTCTTTAAGTTGGCTATTTGATCCTAATTCTTTTTCCGCTGCATTTTGTATGCAGACTTGAGAACACTTTGAATTATGGTCTTGAAAGAGTTTGGGCAGTTGGTTGCATGAGAAGTTCAAGAAGGTTAGTTTCTGTGATAAGTTTGTCGCTGCGTCTTTATTCTCTTAGGAAGTTTTGCAATTCATTCCAATTTACTTTGCTTTTAAATTTTTACTGTTTTCGTTTCCAAGCAAGAAGAGTTCTTATGGATGAAGAAAGAAGGAAATTACTTATTTGTACAACTTGTGGGCATAACAAATCGTAGCATTCTGAAACTAAAGAGCAGTGAACTGGATTATCATTTCATCGCATGCTTTGTATTGCATTTATTCATCTAGTGCAGTTATGCTGATTTGACACATGTGCAGGGTTGTAATAGGTTATGATGAGGGCACTATCATGGTAAAAATTGGCCGAGAAGAACCCGTTGCCAGCATGGATAATAGTGGAAAAATTATATGGGCTAAGCACAATGAAGTTCAAACTGTCAACATCAAGAGTGTGGGGGCAGATTACGAGGTATGCCATAATCCTGACTTTTATATAGCTCACTTGTTTCTTTACACTTCTCAATATTGTTTAATTTAGTGCATTTTGTGGGGCTATAATTCTCGTGCGGAATAACTGATTAAGGGAAGGCTGGCCGATTAATTGGCGTGTCACGGGGTAATTCGTGTAAGTCGTGTGACACAAAACTTGTGACCGAGAAAAAGTACATAGCAAGGATCCACATCGTGGAGCGATCAGTATATATCTCATTAAAACCAAATGCATGGTGTGACAGCTACTGGCTATTGTGCAGGGGGGGGGGGGAAAAAACCAACCCCATCATTGTGTGCGTGGCCAGTCGAACACGTGTGGCATGTGTCAGATAATACAGTAGTTCCCATGTGCTGCTGTGAGATTGCATTACGTCGTCACATGTTATATCATGCGAGTGAGGCTGAGATCGGGCTAAAAGCGGAATAGCAAATAAAAGATCGCACTTTTAAGGGTTTGGGGAAGGCGCACAAATACAAAGAGAACCCAAACCTCACCACGCACATAGTCGGTTTTCTGATTATGTGATCTTCGATCCACCCGCGTTGGCATAGTTTGTGCTGTGTAGTCATGTTGGTAGTGATTTGGGGTGTTTTACTTCTGTGTGTAAAGAACTTTAGTATATAACTGAATAGGGATTAGTATGGGTCCGCATAGGTGTTAGTTAGTCTTTGTAATACGGAAAGTGTATTAAAATCAGTTTTGCCTTTGCTATCTTGCTGTTGTCATCTTCTTGTTATTTGAGGTGTTGTAATTTATTTTATGCTGTCATCTTTTTGCAGTATAAAGAGTGGATAGATTATTGTAGCTGGCAGTTTTTTATCTGCTTTGATTTGTTTGGAGAATATGTAGAGGTCACTTGTTAAAATTGCATACTTTTTCTCTTTAACAGAGCTTGAAGCATAATCCAAATGGAAGGTTTGTTGTTGTTTGTGGAGATGGAGAGTATATCATATATACTGCTCTAGCATGGAGAAATAGGTCATTTGGTTCAGCTCTGGAATTTGTTTGGTCTTCTGATGGAGAATATGCTGTGAGAGAAAGTACGTCAAGGATTAAGATCTTCAGCAAAAATTTTCAGGTTCACATTCGTCCTCCAACTGGCTGCCTCGAAAGGTTCATTGTATCACGTACCTATCAAAAGGAAAAAAAGACAAAAGCAAATTGATTGCATCTTGTGTTAATTTGAGTCTGATGATTGATTATTTTATATATTTGACTTATCAACTGTTTCTTCCCTATCTGCCCCCTTCTATTTAATGCCTTTGTTAGTGGTGGGCTTTTACTTCTTAGAGAGCTTCATAAGTGAGTTTTTAGTTCACATCCATGCGATGGGTTATAGTGTAATAAACGCATTGGCTTCTCTTTCTCAAAGCTGAAACATGCAGTGTCCCATGGTTTCTTCTTGTTCATGTGGTGGCCTTAAAGGTGAATTGTGTATTTCCAGGAGAAGAAGAGTATCCGCCCTACTTTCTCAGCAGAGCGCATCTATGGAGGTACTCTATTGGCAATGTGCTCAAATGAGTTTATTTGTTTCTATGATTGGGCGGACTGCAGGTTGATACGGCGAATTGATGTTAGTGTGAAGGTGAGAAACATAAGCTTGACTGTGATACACTGTAAGGTTGTTTTTCTTGGAAGTCTTAACTTTGTCTATGTTGTTTTTAAATTTCTTTAGAATCTCTACTGGGCGGACAGTGGCGATCTGGTAGCAATTGCAAGTGATACATCCTTCTACATACTCAAGTATAATGTGAGACCTTCTTTCCATAATCAAAATTACACATGCTCAAGTTTGTTATTCCTTTCTTTGCATAATTCCAGTAATGATCATCTGTTTGCTTGTGTCGTACCTGCAGCGTGATGTGGTTTCTGCACATTTAGATAGTGGAAGATCAGTAGATGAGCAAGGCGTAGAAGAAGCTTTTGAACTTCTTTATGAGATAAATGAACGGGTCAGGACCGGTATTTGGGTTGGTGATTGCTTCATTTACAATAATTCTTCCTGGAGACTTAACTACTGTGTTGGTGGTGAGGTACGATTGGTTGTGCATGCTGCTCTTCTTGCACATATATCTGGCGACATCTTATTTCTGTGTGTGAATCAGCAAACTATTTTTTGTATGTTTAGGTGACCACAATGTTTCATTTAGACCGGCCTATGTACCTGCTCGGATATCTAGCGAACCAGAGTAGGGTTTTTCTGATTGACAAAGAGTTCAAGTGAGTACTTTCTGGGAGATTCTGATGTCGGAAACTTCAGCTTGAGATAATGATTCTGGGATAAATGAGTTCATTTCCTTCTTGTGCAGTGTCATTGGATATACTTTGCTGCTCAGCCTGGTTGAGTACAAGACGCTTGTGATGCGTGGTGACTGGGACAGAGCAAATGAGGTGCTGCCATCTATTCCTAAGGAGCACCATAATAGGTAAATCACATGTTTAAATGTCTTCAGGGAACATGACCGATATATTGTGTGTAATATGTCAATAAACTGGGCTTTCTGGATTATATTAATGTATTGGGTTATTTCAGAGTAACATGCTGCTCATAGATTCTGAGGGATTGGCATCTGTATTCATTTGTTTGTATGGACAGTAATTTCTGTTAAATTTTTCGTCTGTTTAATACTTCAGATCTGTTTGATCAATAAAATACCTCTTTCCTCCGAAAATTTAATATGTGATGCTTCATGTTGGTACGAGGTATCACATGGTTTCTGCAATATCTAAACCTTCTGGGGGGGGGGGGGGGGTTTGCGTTGTTTTATATGAATTTTCCTAATTAGTCATAAAATGTTTTCCCTGCTAGTGTTGCTCATTTCTTGGAGTCTCGAGGTATGGTAGAGGAAGCATTAGAAGTTGCAACAGAGCCTGACTACAGATTTGATCTAGCCATACAGCTGGGAAAATTAGAAATTGCAAAGGTGGGGGCTCCTAACTTTAATGCATGTGGTTTGGACTTCCATATCTTCTTTTAAACTTGTTTGTTTCATAAGAACCATATGTTGTTTAGAAGTGTGGCTTGTGGCTTGGCAGGATATTGCAGTGGTCGCTCAAAGTGAGTCCAAATGGAAGCAGTTGGGTGAACTAGCCATGTCTGATGGAATGGTAACGGTTACTGCCATTAATTGAAATCTTATTTTTGCAGCATACATTTAGTTTTTTTACTGAGAAAATGGATGGTTCAGATTTTAGGAACGGTGCCGTGGTTTGTACTTGTTTAAACTCTTTCTTTTAGCTGAACTGAGACTACTGCTTAATATATCATTCAGAGTTAAGTGAAATTTTCCAGCTCTTTGGTTTGTATTCAAGTGGTGGAGGTGCTTTGTAATTTGGTTTCTTCAGATGTCAGTAGTACTTTTCTGAAATGCACATGTCTATTTTCCTGAGTTCTTCAGAATTTTTGCTCATTTGCTACATGTTGTAGCTGGAGATGGCAGAGGAATGTCTGAAGTATGCCAATGACTTGAGTGGTCTGTTGCTACTCTATTCTTCACTAGGAGATGCTGAAGGAATAACTGAACTAGCAACTCTTGCCAAAGAGCAGGGGAAAAACAATGTCACATTCCTTTGCATGTTCCTTTTGGGTAAAATGGAGGAATGCATTCAGCTATTGGTTGATAGGTACTTCTTTTTGCTAAAGAACTTATTGTTTAAGTGTGTTTTCAATGGTTCAGATTGATATATAGAGTTACAATTTATTTGCAGCAATCGGGTACCTGAGGCTGCTTTTATGGCTAGATCTTATCTGCCAAGTAAGGTTTCTGAAATAGTTGCAATTTGGAAGAAGGACCTCAGTAAGGTCTGTGTTTCTCTGATCATGATCTTTCTTGTCTGTATACACCTTCTGAATCTCTGGCACTTAGGACCAAATATTTGACGGGATGGTCACCTGAGAGATCTGTTGGAGCTGCAGAACCATCTAGATTTATTTTATTACATAGTGTGTATTTAGACTAATACATTGATCTCAACGTTTGCTGAAGGATAAAATCAAAATCACCAAGGCTTAACTGTATGCTGCTTGCAATACCTCTCGTGACGTATTCATTGTGACACCTGTCCATCAAAACGGTGCCCTTCAACAGTAATGATTGATCTTGGATAAATTTATGCTATTCCCTTGCACTGGGGTGGGAGTCCAGATACATCCCTGCACACGGAATGACCGACAAGGAATATACTCTAGCCACTATTAGTCACGAACCTAAGACATGGCATGTTCTGAATTATGTCATGCCTTAATCTAAAGATTTGATATTAAATATAGTTTGAACACAGAAGTGAAGGGTATAATTCCTTCTCAAAAAAAGAAAAGTGAAGGTTGTAATCATTTTTTGAATATGGACTATATGGCTTCATGCAGGATTAGACATTGCTATATTATCCGTAGTCCTATTACAGAAAAATTGTTGTATTTTAATGTGGTTTATTGATTAATGGTCATTCAGGTTAACCAGAAAGCAGCAGAAGCTTTGGCTGATCCTGAAGAATATCCTAATATGTTTGAGCACTGGCAAGTTGCATGTGCTGTTGAATCTAAAGTTGCAGAAGAAAGGTGTTGAGAATGGCTCTATCCACTTCCTATGCATTTCTTCTATACTCTCTCAGCCTACCCTGGTGGCTTTCTGGAAATTTTTGGGAGTTCCCCATTTCTTCTTCTCTTCTTTCTAGGAGAAATTTGCACCAGTTTGGATAACTTCTTTATTTTTTGTTCCATATGTAGGGGTGGTGGCTACCCACCAGCAACAGAATATGTAAATCATGCTGATAGATCAACTAACAACCTTGTAGAAGCTTTCAGCAACATGAAAATGGATGAAGAATCTCTTGAAAATGGAGATATAGACCACGACGTATGACATGACGGTTTTTCTATTTGCCTTCTTGTCTTGATTTAACATTCTGTATACCTCATCTTGAAAGAAAAGAAATAAATAACCATATATTTGTACATGATAGGAGAAGTCCTTTCTCGATGTTATTTTATACCCGTATTGAAACAGCTTAGACTCTATCAATTGGTGTTTGTAGATTCTAACAATTAAATGTCTGTGCCAACTGTTCAGGTTGCAGAACAGAGTGGTGATGAGGTGCAAGAACTGGGGCAAGATGATGAACAAAATGAGGGACAAGAAGAGCCTGTAGTTGTGGATGCTGATTCTACTGACAGTGCGGTACTCATTAATGAAACTGAGGCAGAAGAAGAGTGGGGTACGAATACTGAAGGAAAACCGTCAGCCTAAAAGCAATTGGTTGGGCCGGTGTGAAAATCCTAGTTTTGGTGCTGGTGATTATTGAATCTCTTATTTGCATTTTTGACTCCCATATCTTAATATTCTTCTGGTATTCCTATTGTGTATCCCTGTTTTTATCATCTTTAATTTTGTTTGTCTTTGGAAAATGTTGAATAAACTGACTTAATGAACTTCACCCTAATTCAAGATAGAAAAATTTGGTAGTCTGTTCCCTTCTTCCCCATGGAGAAGTTTCTAAGCATTGATTTTTCAAGCTTAACTGACAGGATGAATGTGAGGATTAGAAGATATTTTTCAGTCCTTTATCGGGATATCCCTGATTTGGCATTCATTTGTTCAGTTTCCACCCTGTTTCTTGTTCAACTGTTTTCACCTACTATTATCTAATTATCCTTATTATTGTTTGTTTTGATTTTGCTCCTTTCTCCTTCTAACTCTCATACTTATTATTGATGCTTTTGCAGTGCTTACACCACGTCACTAGGCTCATTCAAGACAGTTCCATCTGTAGGTAATCATTTCTTGTGTTGCAATTTTTCTCCATCAACTGTTGAAAGTGTTTGTCTGTTTAAGGCTCAAATCTATGTAGGCTTGGTTAGGTGTCTCTAGTCTCATAAATCTCGTTGTTTTCTGTCTCAAATGGGATAAAGCTGAAGAAATTCTGGCTTTATTCTTGAAGCTGAACACTCCTCTGTTCATCCCAAAAGATTTGGTCATATGGCCAGGTGCTCATGGTTTATCAGGAAATTGCGTTCTTTAGCTTAACACCTACATGATGTTAGTTAAATATTTGAGCATATCGGCATTAATAGTTGGGCAAGTGGCAACTTGTACTAGTAGAAAGTATAGCTAATCTGTATATTATTAATTTCTTGTCTTCAAGGCACATTAGGAAAGCTCTACAGAAGATAAGACATTTTTTGTTTTTGTTATGGCTCATCAAAATATTGATATTTATTAAACATTGCAGGTTCAGTCGGTGTTTCCTTAAAAGGGGACGATCAACGGAGTGGGCATGTCTGCTGTTCTGCAAGTGGTGTGATTTTGTAGCATTGAGTTTTGTAGGCATACTGGACATGTTTCCAGCCGGTTGTTAGCTTTAGTCACTCAATAGTTGCTTTATCATATTCTTTTGAGGCATACGTTTTTCACCCTTCAATATCTTCATGTCATTGTCCACTGTAGAAACACTAAAAGCCATATATAGAAGTGGAGGTAATGCAGATGTGTGCTCAAAAACTGCAATCTGAAGAAATGAAAATGATAATCAGGATATTTTGTTTGGTGCATTACCGTGGAAATATGGAAAGAAAGAAGAAACATTACAAATATACGAAAGACTTGTTGATATGCTTTTTATATTACAAATTTAAACTGACTTGTTTCAGTTTAAGATCTATGTGAGTGGTACCAGTTAATGAAGAATATGTTTAGCCATGTTAGTATGTATACTTTAGATGTTTTATTTTCTATATCTTCAAAAGAAAAGGACCTAGCCAAAGAAATCCTTTGTTGATGTCAACTCATTAAAATAACATTTAAACGCACAAGTTCAAAGGTGCTTCAAAATTACATCAGAAAGCTGGTAAATTGCTGATTTATATAACTAGTTCGTCTCTTTACATGCTCCATTCCATGAGGTTGAGAAAGATAAATATTTACCCGTATTTGGTACTCTATTATAATAAATCAAGCAATTCAACATCATCAATAATAAATTAAAGAAAAAATATGTATAACCATAGTTTAACGATTATCTTGTATGTATTGACTTTATATAAATACTAGATGGTTTCTGATATATGCGCTTTTTTTCACTTGTCTATGCCTTGGAATTTTGCAATGTAGATTTCTTTTTTTCTGGTGGATAATGAGAAAGTTTCCAATTCTATACTCTGGCCTCATCCATCTCAGTTTAGCCACTCGTAAAAGAATGCTGGTTCTGATACCAGGTAAGCTACTGAATGAGGTTTAACATCATGCAGAAGACATAATGACTAATGCTAAAAAGCAAAATGGCAGAAACGTTACGTCCATACTCAATACAACTAGCTTGAGCAAGCAGCCACACCAATTCAAGAAGCACATACATTATATATTCAGACAAACGTTGGATTTTGTACGTTATTTCTCTATGTTTTTAAATAGGTCTACTAAACACCATCCTCCTCCTCCGGTCCTGTGGAAAGATTTTTTGGGATAGAAACTGGCCATGGAGGAAGCACGTACAAGAATGCTAACCTCGGAGGTAGTTGTGCATACCAGGACAACCATCCTGTTGATTCGTAAAAGTATTCAGTAGCGACTGGATGGATTACCATGAGCTTCCAATTTTAAAGTATTGACATTGTATATGACAATATAGGCCCCTAAGCTCAGGCAAACAAAGTTTCCATCAAATGGATGGAAGACAAGTATGGGGCATCCTGGGTGTGAACGGGGGGTGAACCAAACCAACTGGTTCCCTTGGAATGTTTTATTCCGACCCCTGTAACAAAAGGGGGGAATGAATACAGTTACCCCTTCTCCGTTACTATCAATCACACAAATCTCAGTAACCTTAGCTCTTTTCTGCAACTACTCAAGTAATCAGATTCATCTCATCAAGAACCCATAGAGCGAAACCTGAAAATCCAAAGAGATCCGAGGGTGCAAGAGACACCTCAAAGTACCTCAATCAACCCTGATGCACATTACACAGACTATAGGGCCCGTTTGGCCATAAATTTTGCAAGTAAAACTTGGGAAAAAACTTGGCAAATTTTGTTTGTCCATACACTTTTTTATTATTTGGCAAATTTTTTTAGCATTTCCAAATTCCAATACTAGAAAACTAGTATTTGTGCCAAATTTCCATTATTTGGAAAGTTTTTTAAAATTCAATTTTTACCGAACTTTTTAATTTTACAAAAATAATAATATTTATTAATACCAACTAATTCAATTATCTCCCATCTGCCAACTACCTCAATTAAATTATCTCCCATCTGCATATACATACATGGTCTATATTTATCCAAAAAATTAGTTGAACAACCAAAAGCTTTGTGGCAGTACTTTCTGGAGAAACAAATTGAAGGTAATTTGTAAAAATCTACATATTTTTTCTTATAGTGAATTTTGTTTAGATTGAACTTGCTTGAATTGATTTGTATGAATATCTTCTCTTGTCTAGGTTTAAGAGTTACGAATGATAAGAATCTTTTCTCCTTGTGTTTTATTTTTTCATTCGACTGGCGCAACTAATTTTTCGGGCTTGTTTGTTAAGTTTTGTAATGTCCATTATTCCTGAAGCTGGTTTGAGATTTTCCGGGCGAGGAACTATGGACTTCACCTTTCCGGTTAACAGTGTAATATATTTTCATATCATGTTTGTAAGGTCTTTCATTTTCGTAAGGAAGCTTTCAAATTTTGTGTCACTCTAAAAAAAATTAAGTTATGCTATGAATGTGTTGTCATGTTATGTTGTATTGTAGAAGACGTAAAAATGAATCAATCACGTGGTTCAGCGGCTGATAAATGGACTGATGTGTCTTGTATGATGACGCGAGGAAGTCCGGATTTAAAGGTTATGCCATCAGTGGTCCACGATTAATAAAAGTTAGGAATGAGTTTTTTGAGAAAATTGAAAATCGAGATAAGTTTGATGATGAGAGAATTAAGTCAAAGATTCAACGATTAAGGAAAGACACAAAAACCTTCAAGTATCTCCTTAGTTCTTGCTCTGGATATGGATGGAACCCTACAACTAACACAATTACAACCCTACAAAGATTCCTTTTGTTTTCTTCTCTTTTTTTTTCCCGAATTTATCCTTGTTTAATTTCATTATCATGATTTAGTACCAGCCGCTTTTCACGAGTACGAATATTTATTGTAATGTTCTTGTTAATTTGTTTGCTGAAGGCATAATATGTGTTACATGAGATTTCTATTTGTGCTATGTAATACAAATTTATAGTTTAGGTTTGACTAGGTTTAAAAACTTTGGTATAAATCATACTTCCTTAAAAAAATGAAATATTTTCCAAATTCTAGGCCAAACACATGAAAATTCACCCAATTTTCATCCAAATAATATTTGCCAAAAATATTTGAATATCTATGGCCAAACGCTAGCTATACAATCCATTGTTTTTGTAGTTGTTACATTGCTTGTCAATGTCAGATGGAAGTCCAATGATGCGGCACTGATTGGTATCCCTGCAAGGATCACATGCCAACGGTCAATCCAATGCATCATTCCACTGAAGGAAAAAGGCATTCTCAGCCAGGCAATCTGAATTGCTGGGTCACTGTGCACAACAACACTACTCCAGCTCCCAGTTTCAGAACAAAATATCTCAAACTCGAGGTTATGTGTGACAATCCCCTCGGGATCTACATACTCAGGTATTGTCTCTGCCATGGGCGGCCATTCGCTTTTTTAATCCCCTCTTATTGGCTCGCAGCCTCAAGGGAGAATCGAACCCGTGACCTATGGCTCCTTTACATCCCTCCCAAGGAGATTGTCTCTTACCAAGTCACACCACTTTATAGTTCTTCAATGTTCCCCTTCAATTTGGGTTAGAAAACCAGTACTGACAAACCGAAAGCACAGAAAAAGTGGAGGAAGGGCAACTCACTGATGTGAAATAGGGTTATACAAGTCATGTGATTGATGCTATTCTCCATAAACATAAGTCGTCCGTACAACACTAGTCCATCGCTAACTGCTACGCGTTCACGCCAAGAAGATCTTTGAGGAAGAGGAAGAGGAAGATAAAGATAACGTGAGAAAATAGGGTACTCAATCAGATCGTTTCCGTGTGCAGATAACATGTTATCCAGCATTAATGGGGGATCAGGACAGAACTTTGACATGCAGACGGTGACGAAGCTCGGTCCACAGTTGAGAAATGTTGCTTTGATACACATTTCAAAGGCAATCTTGATAGGACTTCCTCCAAGAACCAATCTGGAATATATTCAGTCTCAAACTCAACCAGCCCCATATACTTTGTTTTCCCAAGTTTCAGACTTGTTGTGGTGCTCAAAAATCAATAGATGAATTTACAGGCTGACATAGGTGAAACAATTGAACTAACGGAGAAATCAGAGCATATAAGCGGGCAATGTGCTTGCGAAATCAAGGGGAAACTCAATTGCAGAATAAGTGAAGATCAAATTTACCTCATGGCCGGCTATGGTGACTGAATTTGGAATTTGGAGGGAATTTATAGGGAGTAAAATGGATTCGATGGGAGATTTTTTTTAATAGAAACTCAGTAACTAAAAAGGAAATAACAAATTGACTTTATTTCACAAACAAAGAAAGAAAAATATAAGTTTATATTCTAATTTTAATTAATTACTCTCTCTGTTCACATTTAATTGTCATGTTGCAATTTTTGAAAGTTAATTTAACTAACTTTCAAAGTTAAATTAGATTAAATTAATTTAATATTTTAAATTAAAAAAAATAGATATTCTAAAACTATACTAAACGTACTATAAATTTCAAATTTTTTGCATATCAATATGATGAATAAATACATCGTAAAATGTTAGTTAAAATTGTCGTTTGACTCTAAAAAAGAAAACTATGACAATTAAAAGTAGACGGAGATAGTTTAGAAGAAGGCGTATATAGTTACATTTAAGAATTTCATTGCAAATTCCTTTCCACTCGTCCTCGCTTTTCCTCTCTCTCTATTTCTCTCTCTTCTTTGCCCTTCCTCGCCTTTTTCCTCTCTCACTATTCTCTCTGTCTTTCTCTCTTGTTCCTCTCTCTTTCCGCAATATAAATACAAAATGGAAACACAAACACATTACACAAGTAAACATTGGAATACGAATACAATTTGTTACTAATTACAACAATGATACTATTGTATTTTGTTGATACAGTTGTACTCATCGATTATTGATTACTATAGATACAATTGATTCACATCAACAAAATGAATACAATAGGCATTGATACAAATAAGTTGTATTTGTCATCGATGTTTTAAAAGGTAAGGGCGTGAGGCAAGACATTTTATGGAGTGCGGAGCGAGATTTAAGTTCGGGTCTCCGCAACATAAGGTGTAAGTCTCATGGATCTACAGGACGAAACGTAGATCCGGAGACATGAGATGTAAGTCTCATAGATCTACGAGGCTTAGTCTCATTTATATTCAATTTTATAATTTTATTACTAAAAAAATAAATAAAAGTAAAACTTCCAATGACTTTAAAAATGAATTTTATGTTTATAAATAACCTATAATACATAGAAAAAGAGTTATGATTTTTATTTGAGATAAATATGATAATAATATTTCAATAATGAGGAAAAAGAGTATCCTAATTACCATTTAAGAAATATCACTACACCAATAAAAAAAACGATTTAAAGTAAAAGAAAGTTCAAAAACAAAACAAATACAAATAACGTTCGGGGCGTATATTTTTACTTAAGCTATTTGTATACGGTTTATGAAAAAATCACAATAAATTATCATGTTTGTATATTAACAAGTGAAATATACAAACGAGCAGAAATATACAAACCACCACCTTCAAAGCAAACGAAACTATAATTGTGAAGTGCAACTATCGAAATAATAGCTATAGAGCCTTATTATTTCTATTATAAATATTGATTGTCATCCATATTTTAAATTGGAGAAAAGTAACACATTAAAACTCCTTCACTTAGCAATATGATACTTATATTGCTTTCCCACAACTTTATTTTCACGATTTAAACAGCTAATATTTCACTTATCGTTACTTCGAAAATCACTATTTTTTTCCTCTTATTTTCAAACTACTCTAAACCAGAGTATCCCATAAAGAATAATAAAGGAATCAAAACATGCTAAATCATACAATTTTCCTTTATAAAAACTCCATTGGAGTATAGCTTAATTACTAACATATATATAACAATGTACAAACCGACTACTTATTAGTGCAAATATTGCTACTTTTTATGATATCTCATAGCGGTCCATTCTTTTGGGCCTCATTTTTCTTTTCGGCCCAATATAATGTGTGTTCCTTTTTGTTCTCATCCTAAAATTCCCTTATTTAATTATTATTAAAGTGACACATGTCCCTATCTCCTTTTTTCCTAATCGAGATTAGATCTTTCTAGGGTTTTTATATATTGCTCGGTTCAACAGCGTAACTTCATTTTTCATAACTCCACCAAATTTGAATCCTCCCAGGTAAATTCCACTCACTTTAATCTTACTATACTTCCATTTTTTTTTGTCTCAATTTATGTTTTGCCTACTTTATTTAGTTGAATTTCTTGCTGTTAGTTGCTTAAACCTATAGTTTTTCTATTTTTGTGTTCATGAAATTGCTTTTGCAGATTGTTTTCTTACTAAGTTTTGTTTGATAATCTAGAACAGCGATTTAAAATATGAAGAGGTAGTAAACATACGAAGAAATTAATTTTTTGCCTAAGATGAAGTGAATCTTTAGACTCCCAATTATGTGTTGATTTTAAGCTGTCTTTATTAATATGTATTGTCGGTGACTCGTAGTTAAAGATGTAATTTGAACCTGGTTATTGCAAGAGTGATGAATAGTGTGTTACAAGAGGTAGCATGATGTTCTTTGAGATAGTCTTACCGTTTATGTTATGATGTTACCTTGAAAAAATTATAAGCTCAGTTTTCATATTTTCCAAATGTGAATGAACGTTATCTTGATTTCTCAAAATGCTTGTTTAATTGATGTGATTTTAATATATTTAGTGGAGTTACGGTAGTTGTTTGCTTCCCCCGCTTGCTAAATACTGTTGCTTTATTGACTATAATGTTTCAAGCCTAGTGTATTGCTTTAGCTAGTCTTTTCTCTGTTGGTTGTGAGATTAAGAAAGAAGGAACTGGTTAAGAAAACTACAAAGCAAGGAGTAATTCACCTTTAGTATTTAAGCTTTGCCTTCTTCTTAGTTATGTAGGTGCGCGCAATTGAGTTTTTTTGTAGGAGAAAGGCATAGGATCCACTCTGAACTTGTCCCAAAAATGAATATTTTTTGGAAAAAAAAAAAAAGGAATAGATCATCCATCGCTTATCCTAGTTTGACACCAAGCAAGTACACATTAAAACTATTGTGTTGCCTATTACCAACCTAACCTTGTTCAAAGTGACAAAAAAGTTCTAGTTTGTCTGGTGACTGATATTTTCTATGCAATTTCCTGCAGTGATAACATACCTTCTTGAAAACTCTTTAGTATCTTCCCTCAATTTCCAATGGGAGATGCTGAGAATTCTCTTCAACCATCAAAGAAAAGGGCAGCTATAAAGGAATTATCACGAGACAATCCTGGTCTCGATGATGATGAAAATGAAGCTGAGCTAGAGACTGGGTCTTTCAAGAAAGCAAGTGAGGAGGTGATGGCAAGTAGAAGAATTGTCAAAGTTCGTCGCAGTCAAACTACTTCATCTACAGCTACACCTTCTGCTAACCCCTTCGCAGCAATCCGCTTGGTTCCACCCACTGAGTCCAGTATCCCGTCTACTGTGATAACAAGTGAAGTTGAGAGTGGGATAACAAGTTCAGGTAAACCAGAAGATAAAAATGACATTGGTGAGGCAACTAGAAAGGAGACAAGTGATGTGTGTAAGGAAGAGATGAAGGAACCTGATCAAATTTCTAAGCCATCAGAGGTGATTGATGTTGTGAATTCCAATGTGTCAAAGAGAAAAGTGAACTCTAATGAGGTGACAACCTGAATCTGCTTGTGAAAGAGAACGGTAGAAGATTGATGAGAAAGTCCAGGTTGAAACCAAGGAAGGCACAGTAGTTGAGAAGAGCGAAAATGACAGTAAGAAGGATGTGGAAGTCGAGAAAACAAAGAATGAAGAACAAAATGATGCTGGTGGTGAGAAAAGTGAGAAGGGTGCAGAAACTGCTTCTTTCAGCTCATTCCAACAACTCTCAAGTGGCCAAAATGCTTTCACAGGATTTGCGGGGACTGGGTTCTCCAGCACTACTTTCTCCTTTGGAGGTATTTCAAAAGAGGGATCTTCTCTAGGTTTTGGTTCTGAATTAGGTGCTGGTTCTCTCTTTGGAGCAAAAAGTGACCAGTCACCATTTGGACTTAATCTTCCCACTAATGGAAGTACTTCTCTGTTTGGAAATTCGGGGTCATCCCTTGTGAATAAGAGTGAGGGTACTGGATTTCCTTCCAAAGAAGAGGTCACTGTTGAAACAGGGGAGGAAAACGAAAAACCTGTATTCGCAGCTGATTCCGTGCTGTTTGAATATCTTAATGGAGGGTGGAAAGAGCGGGGAAAGGGAGAACTAAAGGTCAATGTTTCTACAACAGGGGAAGGAAAAGGTAGACTTGTTATGAGGACCAAAGGAAATTACAGATTGATCTTGAATGCCAGCCTTTTTCCAGAAATGAAGCTTGCTAATATGGACAAAAGAGGGGTCACTTTCGCTTGCTTTAATAGTGCTGCTGACGGAAAAGGACTTTCTACTATTGCTCTGAAGTTCAAGGATGCCTCCATCGTGGAAGATTTTCGTGCTGCTGTAGTGGAACATAAAGGTACTACAACTGGTTCTTTGAAGACACCAGAAAACTCTCCTAAAGCTTAAGATGATTGATACTGCAGTATAGTTGCATAGAGACTTATTTCATCATGGAATGTGCCCTACTATTTTCCTCTAGTTGCAGAGAAGAATAGGAACGATGAGAGAATATTTTGTCCTGAGAGGTAAGAAACTTGTAAGCCCACATACTTAGTTGACTATATCCATTACAGCGCGCTCTCTATTCATCTGTTGTAGACTTTGTCTGAGTAACTTATAATGGGTTTACTCTCTTTTTGTGGGATGTTGAATTACCGCCGTTGTGTTTTCTTCTTGTCGCTAACCTGTTCAATAATTTTAGTTGATGAGATCTTAATGTATCTTTTAGTTGCAAGGATGCAACACCTAATGTTAGTTAGGTGCATGCAACATGTTTGAACCGTCCTAGTTGGAAGAAGATAGACGGGCGAGTCCGAATTTGTGCAAGTCATCGAGATATATGAGTTGCTTGAACTATTATGGTTTTGTTTCATAGTTTATGCCTGTTAATTAAGTGGTTGAAAACATGTTAAATTCAACACACTATTGTGACCTGTTGGACAGAATCTGAATTAAACTGAGAAAAAGGATTATTTGATGTCATAGTTGAAAAAAGGTATGTTTCTTCAAGTTGAATTCTGTTGTGTTTAGACAGTGGTAGTTTTTCAAATGTTAATATTTCTTGTTCCCATTTTTATCATACCCCATCCCATGCATTTTCCATGGGGATAGTTTCTTCTTCCAATTTAATATCCAACATGAATAATTTTTTATCAGCCTGCGAAGACAAAAAGTTCAACAAAGCACTACGACAAATGATTACACATGATATATTGTCGCCAAAACCAACAGATACTCATTTAATCTAATCTAAGTAGGCGTTTGGGTATGCGATTTTATAGCTATAAGAATGTAGATAAACCAAAAGTGGATTGTTATGAATAGGTGAATACTGATACATAACATACCTACTTAGGAACTCTTACTAGGGTACAAGACCTACATTCTGCTGTTGATTTTGCATCCTTAATTTGGAAATTGAAAAACAAGAAAGGGGAATAAGAGAAATCATAAAGATAAAAAGAGGGATAATGAAACCCCACTAATAATGCCACTTCTAAAGCCATCAGTAGCTCTTGGTGCAGTTCTTTGAGCAAGATCCAACACAGTCATCCATCTTTTCACCATCTAAAGTCACAAGAAAAAAAAATCAATTCAGAGAAGAAAAAAAAGTAGGCAATAATAAACGGAGCATTAATACACAGAGACGGAGCTAGAGAAAAAGCTATGGGGATATGCGTTAAGAAATTCGCTTAATACGAATAACTCATTCATAAATTTAAAATTCTGACTCCGTCTCTGACGATATATAGAGAACAACAATTCATATAATCAGTCTAAACTAATATAAGTCATAGAGAGGAGAACTTAAAAATACTACTGGGTTGATGGTTTTGTGAGAGTTGGAAAAGCAGAACAAGCACAGCCCAAAATTATACCAGATTAGATTTTTGTACTGTCTATTTTGTTATGGACATTATTGGTAGAAACAGAACCAGAATCAGAATCTGAATTGAAAATGCACTGTTTTAAGCATTTAGTAGTGCATTTGCATACTGTCTCAGAAGGATCAATCATGCAGAAAATGAAACATCTAGTGTAACAGTCAGTGAAGGCAGCACCTGACTGCACAACAAAAATTCCCATAAACATTAAGGCCATAACAAGTGCCCTTAACTTCATTGACTCCATATTCTATGTTTTAACTATAAATTTTTAGCCTATGGAGAACTTGAAAGAGGGTTATGGAAGTACTCAACAACTAGTGGCCACATATATATAATGAGCAATGAGACAAAATAATAACATATTCCCTTTACTGTTGATTTAAAAAAGAGTGTATCTTTATAAGTTTGCGGCTTAAATAATTTTTACACTATCAGGTCATCTAAGAGATACAAGTAACTATCTATATATAGAAACTGAGATTAGGCACTCAACGCTCAGGCCAACCGAAAAATGTTGAGGTCTTGTGTCTTATGTCACAAGTTCAGGCTTTGCGAAAGTTATTTTTCACCCAAATAATTGTCTCTAGATGAATTTTTCGATTATAAACGGAAAAGGTGAGAATGATAATTTGAAAATTAATGTACTTGCCTACTATAAATATATTGATAAGGTTGCATATCGAAGTATAGCATAAATTAAGTTGCACTAGTGATGGTGTAACTAATTTTTATATTATCAAAGATAAATAGCATAAATTCAATAAAATTTGATGTGAATTGAAAATTATTCTTTTGTCTTTAGCTATGGTCCCTTGATAAAATTTAGGATACGGTGTCAAATAAGGACAAACAACAAAGAAAAAGTACTTGCTTAAACTTAATACAATATTTCTTCTTCTTAATCTTAATACAGGGGAAAATGTATTAAATATTAATTTTCAGATTTAAGAATAGCCTAACAGCTCAGCTAAAATAAGTATATCCTCCTTATATAAATAAAATAGTAGTAATTATTACACAAAACCATCATTTGCTCAACCATAATGGTGTACAGCAAAATTGTGAGAGACAGAGGAGACTTTAATTAAAAAAGAAATAAGTGTAATTATTGCTCATGATAATGAGATTAATGTTAGTCTTTTAAGTGTTGGGAGCATTACTGCACAATTAAGCACTAAAAATGTATTTATATCAAAGTTTTAATTTTATACACTGACTAATTATATTAAATATTTTTATGCTTTTTGATAGTTTTCACGTAGTCAAAATTCTCTGTAATAATTTATATTTTTTAAAGTTAAGCTAAACGAGCTTCGAAATAAATGAGATTTTAATAAAGTGTTTTGGGCGTGCAAGTGTGCTTGCCCAATTAAAGAATGTAGTGGAGAATGTAGATAATAGGTTTAATGAATTTATTAGTGCTATTTGTTTGGTGAGTTTTTGTGTAGAGCCATCATCTTATTTAGTGCTCAGATACGTGTTCTCCAATTCACTATATTTCGTCCTATAAAAATATGTGATTACTTTATGTTCCAAACGATTTTGAGCAAGAAGGTATATCTAGTCGAAATAGACATAGGTAGGTAGATAGCGAATATTAAAATGCACCGAATAATATTTAAAAAAGAATTTAGAGTAATCTCGTAGTGTCACTCATAGGGGGATACAATTAACAAAAATCAAAGTGAACACTCAAAGTATAAAAAAAATACAGGTTACAGAAGCATAAGAGTACAAGGTCAAGAAAATTGGTAACGTGATGATATGAGAAATCGACAATCAAAGCCTTGATAAATAGTGACCATTGACTCATGATTATAATAATCCTAATTTAAAAAATGAAACTCTTTATTAGGTAAGTTTTGATCCAAAGACATTGTTTCAAAGAGAGACTCACTAAAATAGATGGCATAATATATATATTGGATCCTAAACTTTACTTCAAATTTTAACTTTGACCTCCAATTTTTATAATGCACAAACATACACTTTAACCATCCAAACCTTTTAAATAAATAAACCCCTGAGTCCTACATGGCCAAATTACATGTAGGAAATCCACTTTAGGACACAAATAGGACGGTAGACATGTGTGTCTATTGTTCAATTTTGTTACAGTTAAGTGTTCTACTATGCACACCCAAAGGTAAAGGCATATATGTGATTTGAAGAAAAGTTAAAGGGCATATTTATGTATTATGCCAAAATAGATTCATCGATTCAGAGCCGAAGAATGACGATGACGGATCGAAGAGAAACTCCTAATGTACGGACTCTCATTAAATTAGAAATACGTTTTCAAAATAACATAGTTCTATTTCTTTAACACAAAATTTGGGGAGTAGAATTAAGTCGGACAATATATATAAATATATAGAGTAATTTCCCTAGATAGTCACCCATGTTTGGGAAATATACTTGACACAAAAAAAAATACAATTCTATTCTACTTAGGGTTGCCATGGCACATTTTTAATTTATTATTAATATTTTTCTATTCTTTAAAGAACAGCAGGGGAACCCACTATGTCTTGTGAAGAACCGGAGGAGCTCAATCTACAATTCTTAGGTGTAATAATTTTTTCTGGGTTATAATATGTGGGTTTTTCTAATTTTTTTTAAAAAATCATTCTATCTATAATAGAAGAAGTCAAAGGTCACGTGCAGCACCCAAATAATTCAAAAATTTTAACTTTTTCAAAAAACATTTTTAAAATATGATCTTAAAAATACAATTAAAAAAAACAGAAATTTAATATGCTATTTTAAATAGAAAAAAAGTTCTTTGTTTAAAAAAAACTGAAGGCAAAAAATGGATGATTTTAAATGCCTTTAATTGAATTTTGAAGGAAAAAAAATAAAATTCGAACTATTTGTTTTTATAAATAATTACTATAATAAAAAATATTACGAAGAAAAAAAAAAAATGGAGATCTTTTTAAAATGTTTCAAATTTCAATTTTAATGTTAAAAAATAAAAATTGAAAATGAATATTTTATAAAAAAAAACTTAATGGTCAATTATTATTTTATCCCACGTTCAATGGTTTAAGAAATGCTCCAACAAAAGGGGGAAGGTAGAAATCTATCTAAATAAGAGAAGAAAAAGGGCCACATAAAAAAAACTAAATTAATATTTAAAAATAATTGAAAAACTTATAGTAAAGAAATATATTTAACATTAAAAAATTTAAAAACTTATTTTTAAAAAATAGTTAAAAACAGTCCTTAGAGTTAGTGCCGAAGGGGTATACTTTTTTTAATGTCATTTTAAAATTTATTTATATATCTAAAAAACAAAAACATTTTCAAAAAACATAAATAGAAAACAATATTTTAAAAAAAACACATATTGCAGCCTAACGTTTAAATAGGTTTAAAGTATATATTTTTTAATAATAATAAAATAAATAATGTCACATGACATCTTAATATTAGAGAGATAATATATTTTTTGTGTCAAATATAGTTTGAAGAAAATATGCAAAGTTGGGTGATCAATTAATTCTACTCAATTTTGAGGGATATATAGAAACCTATTTTCTAATTTATGAAGAGTCAAAATAGAGTTTCTCTTCAGTCCGTCATCGCCATTCTGTTCGACTCTAGAATTGATGAATTAGTTGATAAAAAAAATTCAAGTAAATTTATTTTTCATATCCGTTATATTAATTTCTTGATATTAATCGCAAAGTTTAATTTTAATTCTCAATTTTTTTTTCAATAATAATTTTCAGACTAAAAAAGTATTACATGTCTAACTAACATTTTCGCACTTCTTTAGCCATAACCACCACCCGACACCCACCCTGTTGTTTTTGCCCAACAATATCAACCATTAACGTCACCCACCATTATTAACTATTATTACCATTTCTAGCCATCATCATCACCACCGGTATCAATCACTACAATCAACCATATTCACAATACGCCACCATTCACAACCACCAACCTACATTATCATAACAATCATCAATTACAATCGACAATAACTAGTAGAATATCTTCAACCACCAGATTCATTCAACTCCACCATTAACAATCATTATTATCCCCCACCATATCTATCTGTCATCACCATTATTACCTGCTACTACCAGTATCCACAATACCTCTCTAGTCACATAGATGCGTTCGATTATAAAGATAGGTCACTTCTGTTCTCTTTAAGTGAGAAACTAAGTTTTTTTTTTTTTACTTGAACTCATACCTTGATGAAACTTTGAATAACCTTAACCCTTGGGCTATCTTACTTTAATATGTAAAGATTGTCTGACTCAGCCCAATACGCTCCCCTCCCAGTCACCCCTCACAGCTCCTCACTCTACTCACCATCACAATTCCACCCCTTCCTTTAATCTTACCACCTCCAATCGTACCCCCCCCCCCTTCACAATTATTGTATATATCCAAAAATAGTGATATTTAACATATATATTCGTAAAAGATTTACGATGAAGGTTTCATTTGACCACCCATGCTAAGGTGTAGCTCCGCACCATCCTGTTGTTTTTGCCTAATATCTACCATTCTCATCACCACCATTATAAATTATTATTACCATCTCTAGCTATAATCACCACCACCGTGTTATTTTTGCCTACAATATCAACTATTATAGTCATCCATCATTATTAACTGTTATCACCATCTTTAGTCATAACCATCAACACCGGTATTAATAATCACAATCAGTCATTATCATAATACACCACTATCCGCAACCACCGACTAACAGTATTATAACAATCATCAATTACAACCGACAGTCACCACTGAAACATCTCCAACCACCAGATTTATTCGACTCCACTATAAACAATAATTATTTTCTCACCACATCTATCAGTCATTATCTTTACCACCGGCTACTACTCACTACCCACAATACCTTCCAAGTCACATAGATGATTCTTTTTTTGCAATATGTAAATCATACTACTAAAAATACGATAATACTCAATTACATCTATTAATTTTATACTATAAGTTTCGATCTCCATATCTTTTTATCTAAATTTATGTATTTCATATGCAATTCTTCTTCAATCCACCTTTTCTTAACTCCTCATATAACCAACCTCTTATACCTTTTCAATGTTGCATCGTCATTTAAATAATAATGGCTCTAAATAAAATGTAGAAGCCCAATGGCCAAATGATCATTGACCACCGACCTAGAAGAGACCAGCAAATCTACGGCCCCGGATCCGAATCCGAATCCGAATCCGTATGTATATATAGAGTTCTTTTTTTATTATATATATAGTATAATATAAAAATGCTGACGACACACACCGATTTGAGAAAAAGACGTTTAAAAATATCCACAAATTAATCGCCTGGGGTTGGTGATAGAACAACTAATTCACCATCTAAAATTCTAGGGTTTTCAATTCCCCTTACCAAAATTCAGATCAAATCTCAAAAACCTCTACTGGTTGATAAATTATCGATTTTTTGTTGTTAATTGCTTGAAAAAGTTTCGTTCTGTTCTGTTTTTTCGTGTGAATTATAGCGAGATTTTGGTTTGCGTGATGGCGAGTGTTGGGGAAGCAGAGTACGAGAGTGATCCGGAGGAAGCAAAGTTGTCCTTGAAGATGAGGAGAAGAGAAGCGAGTGATGATGAGGAGGAAGAAAGGGAAGTGGGGAAGAGAGAGAAGTCTGTTCGGATGATTGAATCCGATGGTGAATCGGAAGGACAGGGGGCTGCTGCTGATTATGATGAAGAGGAGGAAGAAGAGGAATACGATGATGAAGAGTATGTGGAGGACGAGGAAGTCTATGAGGGGGATGAGTACCAGGAAGTAGGTGGAACTAGTGGCGGAGGTCACGAGGAAAGTGTTAAGAAGGTTGAAGCAGTAGCGGAGGGTGCTGAGGAAGTTAAGGAAGTTGTGGGAGAAGGAACAGGGTCGGGTCAAGGGATTGATGATGACAATGAGAATAATGTGCAGGGGGAGGAGGGCAAGAAAGAGAATGAACCTTTTGCGGTGCCCACTGCTGGAGCATTCTACATGCACGATGACAGGTTTCGAGACAATGCTGGTGGGCGACACAGGTACTGGACATACTTTATGCTCACAGATGGTGCATTGGTATCTGACTTTATTTGTTTTGCACCCTACATGTGTATAGTTAATAGTTATGTATTTCAGCAGATATTTTTGATAATCAGCAGGTGTTTTAAAAATTTAAAGCTATATGGTCCATGGACTCCTAACTAGGTTGAACTCTTAAAAAAATTGTCTAAGGATAAACTTACCATGATAGTTGAGTCAGCTACTAAAAAGAAACTTACCATGATAGTAGAGTTAGCTACTAAAACGTACTGTAGATATCTGCATTTATTTATGAAATAAAAGAGGGATGTGTGATTCTTTTCTGGCCTTGCACAATTCTAATCCTGATCTCTAGTCGATCTGTGCCATTAATTTGCAAAATCGAACTCACTCACATTGATGTCACCGATAACTTCCTCGATATGTCGATCGTTCCAATGATCGAAATTTCTATAAACCACTCTTCATTGCATTCCGTGTGACCAATTTCCATATAAAAATATAGGGCACCACTCTTTAGTATAAAAATATGGATTATCAGAACCATCTTCTGTCCCTGACACATCTTGGTTTTATTCCCACACGTTCAGAGAATTCTTTCTACCATATGAACATCCCTCCCTAGAATAGTATTTTCCTCAATCAAGTTATCATGCTTCTGTGATGCTGCTTTTTAGGTCGAAACTTGTGATATTTTGCCTGACCCTTAACAGATATTTTTTCTTGTTTTTGTTTTATCGGAACTTCTCGATTTGAACCCTTAGATGTTGGTGTGTGCATTGGTCCATTTGGTCCAATTTTATGTATTATCGTTTTTTGGTTTGTGAACATGCCAAATCGATAATCAAACCAACAAGATATTCATTATTTGGTTCTTAGCAGATCGATTTTTTGGTTTAACCGACAAGAAGATGCTCATATAATCATATATACACGCAATGTTCATAAAATAGAAATAGTAGCTAGATAGAAGTGCAACACTCGGTTTCTTTGATAGACAAAATGTTTTGAATGCCTTTTAAAAAACTCAAGCAAAAATTGCGGAAGAAAGAAGAGAAACAGAAAGAAACAAATTCATTTCTGTATGTTAACATATCAATCTAAATTGAAAAAATTGAAAAATAGGAAGTCAAGACTAGTCTTGTCTACATTGATAGACAAAATTGTTTGTATTCCTTTTAAACTCATGCGATAAATTGCAGAAACAACATTCATTGTATGTATTTGTCACATTCAAATCTAAAATTGAAAAGATAGAAGTTAATACTAGTCTGTGCCGTGAAGACGGAAGGTGTCACAATAGAGATATAGATAGGCTAGTTTGTGTTGCCTAGGCCAAAAGTAATACTAAAATTTAGGGAATAGGGTTGAGAAAATGTTTAAATCACGCTGGTATGCCATGAACAATCATATATCAGTTCAATCTGTATCTTTTTCACTCCTCTCATGTTGAAGATTTTGATTAAACATTAAGAGTATGTCAGGATTGTCATTTTTTTTAATCTCTTCCCAAGTGTATTGATATTGAGTACAGGTCTGATAATCTGCCGAACAACATAAATTGCATCCAACTTCTAAGTCGCTTGTACAGAACCACTTTAAGTTACCATTCTTAAAAGAAAAAGTTGCTTGTACATACCACTTTACGGATGATGAGCATATTTTGATATTGTTGTATAATTGTCTTTTAAGGCGAACTTTTGGCGGAAGGAAGTTATGGGAATCCAGAGATGAGAGGAAATGGGGACATGACAAGTTTGAAGAGTTGACTGTGGAGGAGAGGCATTACGATGAGGTGAATGCTTTTAGCTACGTGTTTCTTTGTTTTTGATCATCTGTTATCCTAGTCTTTTGCATGATTTGTTTTGCTAATCAATATTATTTATCAAAATCCTTAGGGTAGGAGGGGATCTAGGGGTCGTTATCGAGGTAGAGGCAGAGGGCGAGGGTCTGGGCCTGAGCGTGGAACTGTGCGAGGACGAAGAGCGAAAGCATATGTCAACGACAGCTATCCGAGCAACAACAACATCCAGAAGATTCAGGATAATGCTCCAAAAGGTATGAGAGGTCGGGGTCCAAGAAGGTATCGACCCACATTTAAGGACAATATCGATGCACCCCCTCCACCAAACAAACAGTGAGTATCGATTCAATTAACGTTTTCCTTTTCCTCATCAGTAATAATTACTCTTGATGTTCATTGAGTCGTATTTTTCAGATCTGGTTCGTCAGTTGAGAAACGTTCATATCATAGCACAGCCAAAGCATCTGCTCCTGTATCAAATGTAGAGAATGATGCAGCGACAGCTGCAAAGCAAGGTTTTGTGTCAAGCTTGAATTCTGCTTCTCCTCCGTTTTACCCCTCTAGTTCCTCCACTAAAGAGATCAATGTGACTCACAAGAAGGAACTGCAAACTGGGACAAGTAGCCGCAGTGTTCATCCTTCTGTTTTAGGAGATAATTCTGCTGCGTCACAATCAAATTCAGTGTTACGAGGGAAGAATGGCAGTGATTCTGTTAGTATTGACAAACTTCATATTTCTGATCCTATTACTGCTGTAGCTTCAAAGGTTTCACCCGGCTTGCAGTTGGCTCCTGGTTCCTCGACAATAAGTCCTACTCAGTCACAACCATTGAGAGGCCAAGGAAGAGGATTTAATGCAATGCCAAATGTGAATTACCAATCTCCTGTGATAAACAACCAATTCAACAGAGCTCCTCAGCCGACAAATCTCAATTCGACTCAGAGGAATCCTGTTTTAGGTCGAGGGCAACCTACTTTCCAAGCTACTGGTCAACAGTTTGCTCAGCGATCTGGTACTAGATCTCAAGGTTCATCTCCACCCAAAGCTGGACAATCTATCTCTGAAACTGGGGAGTTTGAATCTTCTTCAGATTCAAGTAAATCAAAGAGTGCTATGGTTGCAAAAGGAAAAGGCACTCTTCAGAGCACTGGAAGGGGATCAGTTCTCTATGGCGGAGCTCAGGTTATGGGTGCACCTGGAAGCATGGGTGGTGGTGATCAGAACTTTCCTACAACACCAGCCTTTTTGCCAGGTAGACCTTTTATAATTGGCTACCTCATCGTAAAAAAAAATCTTTATAAAATCAACATGCCCCTTAGGATGGTTCAGATAGGATGTTGTTCGGTACGCTTTCACTCAATTTGTTTTTAGTGGCCTGGATTTTTTTTCTAGAAATTATGCTATAATTTTATGAGATGCGATACCTATGAAGAGTGTTCATCTGTGTGATTAGTAGATTATGGTAATCATATTGGTGCATCTTCCTAATGGAAAATCATCATTGTACCTGCAGTTCCCCAGTGACACTTTGTATTTCTTTCTTCTGAAATTTGCAGTCATGCAATTTGGCGGCCAGCACCGCGGTGGCATTCCTGCTGTTGGCATGGCTTTTCCTGGATATGTTGGTCAGCCACAACTTGGTTTGGGGAATTCTGAGATGACATGGTAAGGTTCTTATGGCAATGTGGCAACCTCATAAAAATAGTGTAATTTTCATGTGCTGTATGGCTTATTGCTTAGGCATTCCTGACCATATACCCAGTTGTGAATGTCTATGGGTGGAGCCATACGTTCTTTCTGAATTGTTTATATATATGTATGATCCATCACAAAAATCAGCTAACAAAATCATATCATAAATATTGATATACTGGTTTGTGTATGTTGGGTGATTTTTAAATGATTTTGCTTTTCAATTGCCAGGTTGCCAGTTTTAGCTGGAGCTGCTGGAGCATTAGGTGCAACATACTGTTCGCCATATATTGCTATGGATGGTGCCTATCATGCTCGTCCATCTGGGCAAATATCTTCTCTCACTGCTGCTTCAAGGTCTCACCTCCATTTCAGTATATTCGAGTTTCATTAGTATCATCTTTGTGCTGGCATGTTGGTGTCATACTTGTTCTACAAACTTCTTTCATTAATTTCCATTTACTCCCGCATTTTGCTTAGTAGAGATGTTACCATCTTTTATTCTGTGAGCACTTACTCATGTTGTGTGAACTCATGAGTGTCTAAAAAAGCGTGACCCATATTTTTCTCTTATGAAAAAGCTTGACCAGTTTATATAACTCGAGAAAACAAATACAGCCTGTACAATTGTTGCCAAAAGTTGACAGATCCATTTTGTTGTTTCGGCTGTTGATGGATATTTATTGAAATTTTAATCTGAGGAGCACTCTTGGAGGAGGAGAGAGTTCTGCTTGTGCAGTGTCTTTATGTGCTTGAGAGTTACTGGTTGTGATTTTGCCATTTTTCTCGCTTCGAAACATAACAAATGTTATTACATATAGTGAGAAAATGATTACTTGATTCTGTAAATATTGCTATATGTAGCAGGCATTTTTTAAATTTTTTTTGTAATTAATCGGAAAGAAACTTAACAATCACTTCTCTTTGCAGCAAAGAGAATAGTGCCAGTAAGCCAAATAATGAAAGCAATCCCCAACAGCGACTAGGTGAGTATATGCATCTTCTAATTTTGTATAATTTGCTGTGCTGTTGTTCTATATGACTCATCTTTTATGCCCCATTCCATCTTTCAGAGCTCTCAAATGATGACTTAGGCCAGCGCCAGAAGAATCCTCGCAGGTAAGCTTATTCTGAAATGGGATGTGCTATTTCCAGCCCTTCCCATTTTTGCTTAAGTTCATGTATTTGTTGGTTTAGTAACCTTTGCAAGTGTTGAATTCATTTGTTCCTTGCAGATATACGGAGATGAAGTTTGATCAGTGAGCTAGTTTGTAGGTTGGAGCTGTTTGAATAAGCAGATTAAGGTCAACTTTGTTGAAACCTTTTTTTTTTTCATCAATTTACTGTTAAAATTTTCCATCAGTGGTTTGAGTGTCACAAATTTCTTATTAAAACTTGTGGTGCTGCAGGCCCTCTCCTAGACCCTATGTTCTCCAAGTGTTGCTCTGGAGTATCTAGGGTTCTCATGTGTTGTGATGTATTTTAGGTAATGATGATTTTTCTCAGGACTTGTAATATCGTATTTTCTCGTCTTTTGTTTCTTGTGAAATGATTCAGCATTTTGGAATTTCCACCAAGTGTAATCTTTCTGCATATTTTG
This sequence comes from Solanum habrochaites, assembly GCA_027704765.1. NCBI lineage: Eukaryota > Viridiplantae > Streptophyta > Magnoliopsida > Solanales > Solanaceae > Solanum > Solanum habrochaites. Next base: position 65,540,542 of record JAKWJA010002491.1, read on the forward strand.
TTACTGTGGGAATGCCCCCCCCCCCCCCCCCCTAAAATATGAGGGAAACAGAAAAGAAAAAAAGGAAAAAGCACTATTTATGGTTTATCAAGTGGCAATTTTGAAACTTGGAAGGATTGTTAATGCTCCTTGATCTGTAGCTCTTAAGTGTCTTTGTATTTGGGACGTCTATTATTAAATTTATTCATACATCTTTCTTTTCATTTTTTGTGGACCTAGTTCATTGATCAATCACCCGTACTTTTTTCTTTGTACTTACTATCCCCAGGTTACATGACAAAACGCCCTGCTCATGTGCTTCACTTTCGGGGATAAACTGCAGTTGACGGGGTGGCAGTTATTTATTTGTTAAATATATGGTACCATTACAGTACCTTGTTTGCTTAGTGTATGTTTCTTCTAAATTCACTAATAAGTTTCTTACTTCCTTTGTTATATCTCAGGTTCTTGTGGCTTGGGGTTTTTGTAACTGAAGGAAGTAAAAGATGTTGATAGAATGGTGATGGAAAATAATGGTAACAGTGCAGAAGCAGTTGCATCTGTTCTCTTATTATGTGAAGTTTTTTCTCTTCTGAGTAGATGGCTCTAGTGTCTTTTAAAGTTTTTCTGTTAAGCCACTACTGTTTGGTCGATATTTTCTGGGCAGTTAAATATTATGTTAACAAGAGAGCGTGTCTTGCTCAGACATTGAATAATAAATTTTTGTTTTAAAGAGACTTTGGTTTGTCCAGATTTTTCATCTCACTGGCACCAATCAAGCATTATGTGTTGCATGGCTTTCAGTTTTATGTTTTATGTGCTTGTCATGACATATGACCTGATCGTTTGTTGTATAATAATTGTGGCCTTGTTGTGGAAAACTGAGACTACTGGGTAAATTGTGTAACGGCATGAGTGAGCATTACGCAATACGCATCTTCTGCTACTTGTTTATTACTTACTATATTTTCCTGCAATAAATGACATTGATGATGGATGAGTCAGTTGTTTATTTTCAAAGTGGAAATAGATTCTATCTTGGCTGTTCATACAGCACATCCACCTTAAATTATCACAATTCACAAAGCTCGAGCATTTAAATAATGCCACTCACTTGAAAGTTAAATCAGTCAATTAGTTAGGTAGATGCATAATTCTTATTTATTACAAATATTTTCCTAATAAATTCCTCAGCCTCTTATCAAATATTAGCCACTGGGATAAGTATTCCAATACATGAAAACTGAATTGTAATGTAAGATCTAAAATCATCTAATAATGCTAGAATTTTCTCTTGCAATCAAACTTGTTTTAAATCATATGTATCCCATATATACTTTTATTTCACGTTCTATCACATAGGTTGAATCTGTAACGAATAGTGTGTCTGCAAAGTGTGCGATAAATCTGTGATTAAATTCACAATCTTATTATTATTCATAATATACTTTGCGCGATAAATCTGTGATTAAATTCACCTCTTATTATTATTCATAATATAATATATAGGCTTACCTATAAGCTACGACTTATGCATTGTATATTTATAACATCTTTTTATAACAATGCCAAATTCCTATGTGAAAATTATTTCTTTCGAATCTCAATGCCACTCACATGACGTCACCATACGTAGGCTGAGAAGCGTTATTTTTCAACTTGTCTTAAAAAAAAAAGAAGCTAAAATCACTCGAATACATTTCTTATATTTTCAATATCTCTTTCTATTTAAAAAAAAACTCTAAAATCTCTTATTTCTTAAATACAGTATTCGAGCTATATATTATGTATTCGATATATTGTATAATATATCTAAGTTAGTTTTTAATGTAATTGAACTACATATTATATATTCGAACTAATTTTTAATGTATTCAAGCTATATATTATGTATGCAGTTTATGTTATAATGTATGTGGGATACTCGTTAAGTATTCGAGCTACATATTATATATTCAGTTTATATTATAATGCGTTTGAGATACTCTTTAATGCATTTGAACTATATATTATATATTTGATTTGTGTCATTTTTTAAGGAATTAGTATAATCACAATCTAAAAACGAATAAATTATAATTTCATATTAAAATTATGTGATTTCTAAAATTTATAATATAAAAAAATGGCGATCAGTTCTTTTTTTACATCCCTCAACTGTTCATTTGAAAGATAAAGCGTCGGTGACACGTAATTTAGTTCATTAATTAAAATTAAAATTAAAAAAAGAAAAACGGAACCAAGAAAAAAAAAAACTAGAAAATCTTTCAATTCAGTGTTCTTCAGACATTGGTCTCTCTTTCTTTCTGGGGTCTTTATTGTGGGGATATAAGCTCCCCTGTTTTCATCATTTTTTAACTGAAGTTGCTTTCTTCTACTACCCATTTGCCACTTTCTCCATTCTTTCATTTTCTTGAATGCTTACTTTCTGTAAGAAAGAAATCAACTTTAATAAGAGTGAGTAAGCATTTGGACTAATTCTTGTTTAATCAAGAAGATCCAAAGCCCCATCAATATCTCTGTCAATTCAAGTTGAGATCTTGGAAGGGAATTTTCTCTGGAATCATCAGTTTCTTTAATCTTGTAAGTGTTTTTTTTTTCTTTTTTAGTAAGTTTATAATCTTCTTATCTAATTTGGGGTTGTGGGTAGTTGACAGATTGTTGATGTATTAAGCTTTAATTTTGTAAACTTGTACTATGTTTGTTCTTGGAACTGGAGAAGGGTTTTGGGTTCAAGAAAGTTGGAAAAGAAGTATTTTTCGCTGTACTAAATCCAAGAAAGTGATTAGTGTATTCTTAAAAACTAATTAAAAAAAAAAGAATCTGAGATTTGTTCCCTTTTTAGGTATGATATTTGAAGAAGCTAGCTAGTCAACGGTGTTGTTTCATTATATTGGCTCAGTAGCTAGCAATTTTGAATAAACATTTGTAGCATACATGTCCAACTAATGGAGGAATTGAATGTAGTAAGACTATCACCCTTGAGGTTGAATGGTCCCGTCCCTGCGAAGTCAACATTGTCAGGAAGATCAACTCCTAGAGGAGGATCTCCTTCCTTCAGGAGATTGAATTCTGGACGAACACCGCGAAGAGATGGTAAAAGTAGTGCTTTTGGTTCTCAGTGGTTTAGAAGTAATCGCATTGTATTTTGGTTGCTTCTGATTACTCTTTGGGCCTATGGAGGATTTTATGTCCAGTCAAGATGGGCTCATGGAGACAATAAGGAAGGTATTTTTGGAGGATCTGGAGGTGAAGTTGCCAATGGAACTTCTCAACCAGAGGAAAAAAATCAACGAATTCTAGTTGCGAATGAGGAGTCTTTAGCAGTCAAGCCTCCAATTAATAAAACACAGGGAAATTCGATGGACCTGGATGTAGTCTTGGCCAAACAGGGAAACAGTGTGGTATCTGACAAGGGTGCATCTCCTAAGAAGAAGAGCAAGAAATCTACGCGTGCTTCTCGTAGGAAGACTCGTGGTAAGAAGAAGGTGGTGGCAGAAGTAAAAAATGACGATATTGAAATTCAAGAAGAGGAAATACCCAAGCGAAATACTACCTATGGCCTGCTAGTTGGTCCATTTGGGTCAATAGAGGACAAAATTTTGGAGTGGAGTCCTGAAAAGCGGTCAGGAACCTGTGATAGAAAAAGTCAGTTTGCACGTCTTGTTTGGTCTAGGAAGTTTGTGCTGATACTCCATGAACTCTCCATGACTGGAGCTCCACTTGCCATGTTGGAATTGGCTACGGAGCTTTTGAGCTGTGGGGCCACAGTTTATGTAGTACCTCTCAGCAAAAGAGGGGGTTTAATGTCAGAACTATCTCGAAGAAAGATCAAAGTGCTAGAAGACAAATCAGACCTCAGTTTCAAAACGGCCATGAAAGCAGATCTTATTATTGCAGGTTCTGCAGTGTGTGCATCATGGATAGGTGAGCACTTCCGACATTTGCTATGTATGATCACTGCATCCATCTTCTATAGAGTTTTAATGTGGCAAGTTGTGCTTGTAATGTGATCTTCATTCTCAACTGATAGCATAGCTGCAACATATCATGTTCAACTGATAGGTCTCCTATAATTCAGTTTATATCACACTGAACCAAAAAATGTGTTATGCTCTTAGCTATAATCTAAAATTTTGGATTCTCATTATTTCAATAAAGGAGATGATTTTTGCTAGTTCTCAGTGCAACCTTTTGTGTAAACTTTATTGCAACTCTTGAGTGAGATTTGTGTACTATTAATCAGTTCTTTTGCTCCATGAAAAAATCTTTCTTTTGGCTGTGCTAGGATTATAGTCTTTGATTTTCTTGATTTTAGCCTTAATAAATTCTATGAATTTTCTTCTGTTCTTTTCTTCTCCTTGTGTGCCTTGGCTAACTTCGGACGATTGATATTTCTCTTTCAGAACAATATGCAGCACGTACTGTGCTAGGTTCAACTCAAATTACTTGGTGGATCATGGAAAACCGGCGGGAATACTTCGATCGGGCTAAACTTGCCTTCAACCGAGTGAAAAAACTTATCTTTCTTTCTGAATCACAGTCTAAGCGCTGGTTAGCTTGGTGTGAGGAAGAACATATAAAGCTCAAAACTCAGCCTGCACTGGTTCCACTTTCTATTAGTGATGAACTGGCTTTTGTAGCAGGCATCCCGTGCTCACTGAGCACTCCACTATTCAGTCCTGAGAAGATGCTGGAAAAGAGGCAGCTCCTAAGAGATTTTGTGAGGAAAGAAATGGGGCTGACAGACAATGATATGCTTGTCATGTCCTTGAGTAGTATAAACCCTGGAAAGGGTCAGTTTCTGCTTCTTGAAACAACACGCTTACTGATTGAGGGAGCTCCTCCTCTAAATGGATCTGCTGTTAAAAGACGAGAATATCAGAAAAGGACATTGCTTTATAACTGGAAACAATTTGGTGAATGGAAAAAAGAATCCTCCACCTTGTCAAATAACCAACAAACTGAAGCATTGCAGGTACCCCAGCTTTTCATTAAGGGGGTTAACTATACAGCTGGAATTGAAAATGATAGAGGAACTCGAAAGCTTTTCTCCTTGCCTGAAGGAAAGCAGGGAGAAAAGCTTAAGGTTCTTATTGGCTCAGTCGGATCCAAGAGCAATAAGGTGCCTTATGTTAAAGCACTTCTCAATTTTCTAAATCAGCATTCTAACTTGTCAAACACAGTACTATGGACTCCATCAACCACTCGTGTCGCTGCACTTTATGCTGCTGCAGACGCTTATGTTATGAATTCTCAGGTTAGCCCTTACAACTATATCTAATTTGATTATTGTTCAGTTCAGCAAATGTACAGTGTCAATGTTTCTGGGAGATATTAATACTATTATATAAGAGTCTATGGGGGAGTTAAAAGTAAATTAGAACAGAGTTAAAAGAGAATGTAGGTCAAGTATAATAGACAAATATGAGAGAGTAGATGTTTCCTGTGATATGTGCAAATCTAAATTATTTTTCACGATTGGTGATATTTCAGATTGAAACGTGAAAGCATCGTAAGTTTGTGTCACCTCTTGTAAAATTCCTCAATAGATGTAAATATTACCCAGCTATGTGAAATCGTTTTCAGTAACAAGTACCAAGTCAATACATTTTAGCAACTAGCAAGTACAAATTATGGGTCTCCCAATGAATTGAGAACCTTTTTTAGTTGGCTTTCTTGTATCCATTTATTAATTAATTCGACTTGGATTTATATGAGGAACTATACCAAAATCACGACTACAGAGATTTTTTGTTATTCTGGTTTTCAGTGGTTCTCTAGAGGGTAGGAGATAGAATGAGATTGGTTCTTCATAAGCTTCAAATTAGAAGTGCGAAGAAAAGGTTGAACCTTGAGCATGAAGTCTGTTTGACTTTGGTCTTTTGGTTGGGAAGAAAGGGAAAGTAGTCCGTCAGCAACTACTTAATGCTTAATCCTATTAGTTAACTCAGTTTTTTAGGGAGCATGTGGCATATATTAGTCTGGTGGTAGAAGTAAGGATTCTAAAGTTTTTTGCTGTTGAATGAGACCATAGTGTGCACAATGACAGATAATGTATGAAAAAGGAGTACTAGAAAGTAGTACATCTCATTGAAACATATTTCCTGGAATGGTTACAATGATCATATGGATACGCCTCGGACTACTATTGGTTTCCTTCAAGTAGTTACTACTTATTTATCTCGAGTAATGGCTGTTTACTTTTTGCAGGGACTTGGAGAAACATTTGGGAGAGTGACAATTGAAGCAATGGCATTTGGTCTTCCTGTAAGATTCTCAATTCCGTCCTGCCAATAGTATAATGTGCATGTACTTTTTGTATGAGATAGGAAGTCGTTGTTTCTTTTAATTACACTTGCAAAGAAGTTATGCCGAGCTACAGAGTGTATGATCATGGAGCAGTAATCTGCGACATATTAGTTGAATTTTGTGATAATATGCACTGGCTCTGAACACAATGCCAAGTTTCTTGTTGATAAGTAAGTAATATGGCCAAACAAAGTGGATTTAACATATAATTTTGTTACAGGTGCTGGGAACAGATGCTGGAGGCACAAAGGAGATTGTTGAACATAACGTAACAGGTCTTCTTCATTCTTTGGGACGTCCAGGCACTCAAGTGCTCGCCCAAAATCTCCAGTTTTTGCTGAACAATCCCTCGGAAAGGCAACGATTGGGAAGCAATGGAAGAAAGAAAGTAAAGGATATGTACCTAAAGAAGCACATGTACAAGAGATTCGGAGAAGTACTATACGACTGCATGAGAATAAAATAAGATCGAATGTTTAAAAACATTTTTCCTGTATTGCTGTAAGCTGTTCCTCTTCTTCCCTTAGAAAACACATATCAAGAATCAGTCTTTTGTACAGTACGAAAGATAGTTGTGTTTATTAATAGAGATTCTTCTTCTTTCTTCTTTTACTGTTGCTACCTGTTCCCATCTGATGTCTAGTACTGCATTGGATTCAGAGATTTTTTCATATAGCATGTATGTTTTATCAACACAACAGAACTAATCAAAATCTTTCTGATTTATAACTAACTGTACAATCAACACAAACTGGTGATACTCAAAACAAACTCTTTTTACATCTCCAGGCAGCAGCCGGATTGAACGTGGCCGGAAAAGTACATCGGAGTATCCATTTTGGTCCATTTATAACTCTTTAAATCAAGAACATATGTATTGTGGGGTTCATTAAATCCTATAGAACCAGTCATCAGAATTTTACCCCTCCATGCTGTCACAAAAGCTACGCTCCGGAGCTCCGCCGGAATTGCCGCCACAGCTTGCCACGTAGACTTACCGAGTGCCAGCAAATTACCGTCCCGGCACAAGTACAATTTGCCGTCCCCACCCTCAACGCAGGTTCTTGGACAAGTGGCAGATTCAAAGAAATGTTCGTTGACTTGGTCCCACTGCCACGTGGAAGGATCGAATGACTCAGCGCTCGTACCGAACTGGCCTTGCATGCTCGTGTCATATCCACCGATGACGTGGAATTTACCTTCGAAAAAGGAGCATTTACATTCATCTCTTTCACTTGTCATGTCTGGCACTGGGACCCACATATCCCTTGCCACGTCATACGCCATCGCCGATTTGAGTGCGTTTTTCTCCTCGTCGTGACCTCCGGCGACGTACACCGTCCGTTCAGAATCCGACGCACAACCAAAAAATGATCTCCGGCAACCAGGCATGTCGGCTCCACGTCGCCACGTGGCGGATACAAAGCTAAAAACAAAAACGGCGTTCGAAGGTTCCCAAGTAAGAGGGTTCCACCCGCCTATCACCACCAGATTCAATCCAACTCCGACGAGCTGACAAAACATTGGCAGCCCATCGGAAATTCCAGGAACCGGTGGTAATTCGGCCCAATAACCCGATTCCGGTTCGTAAAGCGTAAGCTTGTAAACCGAAAAAGCAGAGTACTTAAATGACCCGAGTTTTAATCTCGGGTCAATTCGAGCTTGCGCCATTAAAATCACCTGACGGGTTGAACCAGTAGCTTTTCTTCGCCTCCAAAACTCGGGAAGCTCAATCTGAAGCTTCCAGTTTCTACTGACGGAAGTAAGTGATGAGAAATTATTATAAGGAACTCGAATTAGACATTCGAGTCCGATATCATAAGGAAGAGTGGGAATAAGCTCCATGAGAAAATAGGGATAAGTTAATGGATTTTTATTTGTGAAGAAGAAAGAGAAATAAAGGGATCTTGAATTAATGGAGGGTACCTTATGTGCATACTTTTTAGCTGGAAGTTAAAGGTTAGGAAGATAATTGGCATAAGGAGAAACTAAGTTTCTAGAAGGAAAATTGATGTTTCAGTGACGATAAAAGTGGGTGTTCTATTGACACTCGTACAACCTATTTTTACTTCTTCTAGAAGAAAATAAAAAAATATATGAAATTCATACACACTCCGCTTTTATTCGAATATGAGATCTTTTAATTAAAAATATAAGAGTATTTTCTAAAAGATTATAAAATTTTTAGCTGATAAATATTGTGTATTTTGTAATTTTTTAGTTTGATATATAACTTTAATAGAAAAAATAGTTAGTTATTTTTTTAAATAAAATAAAATAAATACCTATGTGATCGTATATTTTAATTTTGAATGATGGATTAGATCGGTCATATAAAGTTTATTAATTAGGTTGGAGTTTCCTTGAGTTTTAAAAAATGTTTTAAATTAGAATAGAAATGTCCTAATCAATTTTCACTGAAAAAATTATCAAAGTAACTTTTTTATGTATATTAGTGAAAGTTAAAAGTAATATTTTACGTATGAAAAACTAGTTTAAGTTAAACTTCCTTTCGATGAAATAAACATTGAACAAAAAGTTATTTTTACTAAGTAATTTTTTACTAATTCAAGTTAAACTTCTTTTCAATGTAACAGATATAAAAAAAAAGATTTTTTTATTGAGATATAACTTTTTATGTTTACAGAAATTAATTTGAATTAACTTCTTTTCAACGAAATGAACGCATAAAAAATTATTTTCATCCTAAATAAAGAGAACATGTACCTTATAATTTTTATAAGTTCTTGCAACACCACGAATGTGACATATTCGTGTAGCACGTTGATAATATCCATTAGCAGTGCCCTAGAAATATATATTATTGTAGAAGGTGAAAGTGACATTATTATTACTCTAATTATTTTATGACTTGTGACTAACGTCTACAAAATACAATTGAAGATTTAAAATTCATGATTTTTGATTCTTGACGTTTATTATTAGAGTCCGAAACTCAAAGGGTAGAAAAATTAACCAAAAATTTCAAAACGGTATATAAAAAAATTTATATTACCCAAAACGGTAAAAATCGCTGCCGAGCAGCGAGTTTACGTCAACTTGAAAAAGTAAAATCGCTGCTGAGGCAGCGATTTGCCAAAAAAAAAATTCCGGGGGTGGGGGGTGGGGGGGGGAGCTTGAGCCGCGAGTTCAAAATTTTTCTTTTACAAATCGACTGCCAGGGCAGCGATTGATATTATTTTTTATTTTTTTTTTTCAAAAAAATAAGGTACATCGCGGCACTGCAGCGATTTATAAAGAAAAAAAAAAATTTAATAAATAGCTGCTGTAGCAGCGATTTACAAACAAAAAAAAAAAAAAAAATTGTAATCGCTGCTACAGTAGCGATTTACAAAAAAAAAAAAAAATTTATTGTAAATCGCTGCCTAGCAGCAGATTTATTTAAAAAAAAAATTTTGATTATTTATTTTTTTGTTAAAATTATATTGTAAAAATTAAATTAAATAATTTTTCTCTTTATTTTTTATTTCAAAAATTAATTATTTGAATTCAAATAGTATTTAAATTTAAAATTTAATATATAGCTTTTTTTAAGAAAGAAAGAAAATATATTTATTTTTAAAATAAATAATTTTTTAAAAATTTATGTATATAACTATAAGGAAAATAACAGTATTAAAAAAAATTTAAAAATAAGTAAAGTAAAAAATATATTTTCTTTCTAAAAAAAGATCTATATTTTAAATTTAAATTTAAATACTATTGAATTCAAATAATTAATTTTTTAAATAAAAATTAAAGGAGAAGAAAAAATTGTTTAATTTAAATTTTAACAATTAATTTTAACAAAAATTAATACAAAATTTTTTTTTAAATAAAAAATTTTATTTAAAATCGCTGACAGTGCAGCGATATACCTTATTTTTTTTAAAAAAAAAAAAGAAAATAAAAAATAATATCCAAATCGATGCACTTGGCAAGTGATTTGAAGAAGAAAAATTTGAAATCGCTGCTCAAGCAGCGATTTCATTTTTATTAAAAAAAAAAATTTTTGGCAAAATAGCTGCATCAGCGCGATTTTACTTTTTCAGTTGAAGTAAATGCTGCTCGGGCAGCAGCGATTTTACCGTTTTGGGTATATAATTTTAATTACCGTTTTAGAAGTTGTTAATATTTTCTACCCTTTGAGTTTCGAACTCTTTATTATTAGATAGAAATAAAATCAAAAGAATGTGTGTGGTTGTACATTTGTCACCCCATGCCGCCTATTTAATCTTAATCGTTTGTAACAATTTTTTTTAAATTGAAGTCGTTTTCAATTTAATAGTTATTAAATGTGTATTATAATATTCATACTACTCCATATAGTAAGTTAAAAAGAGTGGTAACTAACTACACTTTTTTTATTTCTTCTAGAAGGAAAAGGACTAGAAACAGACCACGAGATATCCCATCATATAATGTTTCATATTGGGCCTAAATCGAAATAGTAGATTTTAATAAATCTTCAACATAAATAAAAGACAATCAAACAGTTTAAAAATATTTAAGGTGTTTGAATAAAGTTAAAAAGTAATTATAAATATTTATTTTAAAATTGAAATAATAAAAATAAGTCAAAAATCATTCTAAACAGGCTTAACCATATTGGTATAATATATTACAAATATAATATATTACAGTTGAAAATAAAATAGCAAAAATAAATAAGCATATTTTTAAGTTGAGGAGCGGATATCTCTTTCTCATTTGGGAAATTCAAGTACATTGCGGCATAATTTACGCCGATCCAATAGTATCACTCTTGACTTGTCACTTCCAGAATACAACAATCCAACAATGTTATAAACTCAAGAAACTCTGAATTAGTTGTAGAATCCAAAGCTCTACAAAAAAAATAGTTTCCTTCAACATATAATTACTCCTTTTTTTATATTTACAATGAATATAGTTGAAGGCTTAAAATATTTTTAAATATCTCAATTCTCTTTTTCACAACACTAATCTGAATATAAATTCATTCAAGAAAAAATTGTATGAAGATTTAACTTTTGAGTGAAATATCAAAAAAGTCACTAACAGGGGTGGAGCTATTAAAAGTCAAATGATTATTCAAATATATATATATATATGGGAAATATCTGAAAAGTATTTCAATTTTAATTAAATTGTTGTTATAATATTAAATTTTATAGAGGATTTTTTTACCTTTTACACTATTTAATATTATATTTTAACGTTATGTATATTTTCACGTGAAGACATTAGTATTAATAATGATACAATATTTATGATGTCCACGTGAACACATATATACCTTTAAAATAGACTATTAAATAGTGTCGGGAGATAAAAGATCATTTCTAAAATTCGATGTTGTTATAATAATTTTAATCGAAGTTTGATCATATTTCAAACATTTTTTCCTATATAACATATGTTAAACCCCCCTCCCCTCCCCCCCTTCAGCTTTTTTATGCGTTTACTTTTTTATATGTTTACTTCTTCATATTAAAAAAAATTATAACTCTATCACCGTAAATAAACTGCAAAAATGATAACATTCATTTTACACGCCAAACGAATGTCAAAAAATAGTAAATGATCAATTTGATGGTAACAGATAGTGCACTCAAGTAATTCCTCTTATTTTTTTCCAAAAAAAAAATGTGCTTTCTATTTTTTCTAATTGTATAGTAGTAGCAAAGACAAATAGTGCACTAAGTAATTACTCTTATTTAAAAATGTGTTTTTTTTTTGTCATATTTACTGTGCCGTGCTTGTATACAAACCTCAAATTATTTGAATTCACGTCCCATAAGTTAATCTAAAATAAAAGTATTTTTTATTAAAATATTTTCTATACTGAATATTTAAACGCAAAATTTATATTAAAATTAAAGAAATCTTATCGAAGATGATTAAAAATTCGAAACAAAGAAGAAAAGACAGAAACACACATCAAGGATATGGGCATTTGACATTATATGGATAATAATTTTTAAAAAACCATCGTGACGTAAAAGATTTAAAGTAAATATTATTTTATATTTGATACACTTTTGAATAAAAAAATTTAATTTAGATTAAAATAATTAAAATTTAAGCTCATATATAGTCTGAATAGTTTATATTTAAACAGAACTATTAATTTATCATGGGCAAAGTACATAAATCACATATTTTTAACGTAAAATTATCATTTATCCTTTATAAGTTTATAATTCCTAAAATCCCTCAAATGATACAATAATAGAAGCCTGTGTGATACATTAATTGATTGCGCGATGATACATTAATGGTAAGTAGAGACATTACATTTTACACATGATACACTAATTAATGTACATTTCTACATGATAATCATTGATACGCAAGATACATTAATTTGATGTGTGAGATATATTAATTTGATGTCTGTACATTAATCTAATATGTGAAAATAAGAAATTTTGGAAATTTATAAAACTAATAAGGGATAATGGTAATAATAAAACTTACAGATGGAATTTCTGTCATTTATCTATTTATCAACACTATGAACATATTTTTATTCCCCAAACTTTCTAAATAAAAATTCTAGATCGATTACTGCCTACTCGAACACAAAATATTACAAAAAACATGGGCTAATAATTTGAGATAATTAATCTACTCGCCGACGTACATTAACTAATGTTTGTAATTCATACAAAATTGACAAATTATAGAAGGAAACAAGGACCGATGTCTATTGGATAGACATTAAAAAATATTAATATATTGTTTCTCAATTTTTATTTTTATTTTTATTTTTTTGGCTTATTACAATTTTTAAGTATATAAATTATTAATATCGGTTGTTTACAATTAGGCAAATGAAAATGACTATATAGGACTCATCATCGATATATACAAGGGGTAAATTAAACATGGCATTAGCTTCTAGAAGGCAAAAAAGTTAACTATGATTGTAGGTATTTTTTATTTAATACTCACTGATTTGATTTGACTAATTTAAATTTATTTATTATATTAAAGTCATTAAAAAATCACGTATCATAAATATCTCCACAGTCATAACTAAATTCAAAAACTTTTAGTTAGAAGATTGATAAATTCAACAACATTTATTACTTATCTAATATAGATAAATTATACAAAAACGTGAAATAAGCAAATAAACGTCTAAAAGTATGAGATTTATTTGTTTTTAATATTTTAAAATCTTAGTTTTCTCAATGTTTTAACTCCTGCATTAAATAGATAGTTGTGCATATGTATATTCTGTAATTTGAACCCCCCCCCCCCTAAGAGTGAGTATATTTGTATAAAGTCAACTCTCTACACGTAATTATATATTTATATATATTTCTTTTAGAATAATTGAACTAAAAAGAGTTGAATATTTTTATTTACTTGACGCATCATGGATCCTCTTTTTCTTCTATCTATATAAAAAACATTTTCATTTTCAAGTTTAGTACTAATAAAATTCCATCATTTCATTGTACAATAATCAGCTGAACATATTTAATTAATTAATAATTAATAGAAAACAGACAAGTTCTAGAAGATTGTTAGATGATAAATTTTGTTGTAATCACTGATTAAATAAATACAAGTAATTTATAAGTCATGAGGTTGACAATGACCACAAATATTGTCAATCAAATGACAATATGTAGGCCCAAGGGTTACAAACACTTGTTCAAATTACATTTTAAAAAAATATCACCTTATTATGATTAGAGATAACTTAAATTTTAAAATTCAAAATCAAACAAAAAAAAGACAATAATCTTTTGACACTACTATCTAAATTATTTTACATAAGACTAATAACCAATATTGACAAACTTTATACACTTCATCTGCTTAGCTTTGGGTTGATCTTTTTTCTTGCTTCCAAATAATATTTTGTAATAAACTTAATGTTTTACTTTAATCTCAATATGAAATTAATTTCAGAAGTGGCTAAATTTAAAAAACACAACAATATATGCCTTAAAATAGTAAAGGAAAACGTAACTTGGTGCCGAAAATCCAAAAATAAACAACAAACTCTTGTCAGCTGACATACGTAATGTAACAGAAAACATAACTAGTAGATAAAAGAAGAATCAACTATGTACAAAATCACCCTCTCTTATTTTTATTTTTTTGACTAATTCAAATTCAAACCATCGAAGAAAAAAAAGCTAGAGATTTATATATCTAAACAACAAAGTGATTGAACATGTCCACGGTATTCATTTGGAGTATTCAATTTTCTCCATGTCTTCTCTTTACTCTCACTGTTCACATCAACAAGTTCATAACTATTCTGAATTTCACCTAATATTGAATTTCCCACGGCTAACAACTTCCCTTGCCACGCTGTAACAGACGCCCCGTTGGATAATCCACGTGGCAGCCTCGCAACGTGATTCCACGTGGCGTCAATCTTTACGACCACGTCACCATCTCGGCACATGTAGAGTCTCCCGTCGCCGCCTTCCACGCAGGTCTGGGGACACGTGGCGGCACCGAGGAAGTCCTCCTCCAGGCGCCACTCCCTTGACGTGGCGGAGTTGAACACCTCAGCGCTGCGATGGAATTGACCTTGTGCAGGCGTAGGATAGCCTCCGATGACGTGGAATTCACCGCGGTAAAATGCGCACTTGCACTCGTCACGCTCCATGGCCATTTCCGGCAGAGTAACCCACACGTCTTCCGCCACGTCATACAACAGAGCCGATCTCAGCGCATTCTTCTCGTCGTTATGTCCGCCGGCGACAACCACAAATCTCTCCGAGTCCGACGCACATCCAAAAAACAGCCTCTGCCCTCCCGGCATATCCGCCCCACGACGCCACGAACCGGATACGAAATTGTAGATGAAAACAGAGTCTATAACCCTCCAATTAACCGGGTCACACCCGCCTATCACCATTACATCCGATCCGACTCCTACAACCCGGCAAAACATGGGCAATCCATCAATCAACTCCGGAATCGGCGGCAAATCGTACCAAAATCCCCTTTCCGGATCGTAAAGGGTGAGTCTATAGAACTGAGTAGATGAAAGGCTGGTAATGCCATAAGGGTCTCGAATAGTAGTAACCATGGCTTGGGATAATACGATAACGGGTCGGGTAAGACCCGATTCTTTCCGTCGTTGTCGAAAGAGGGGATGCTTGATTTCATTTTTCCAGTTTTTGCATACAGAAGCAGCTTTAGAGAATTGATGGAGAGGAAGACGAATGAGACATTCAAGAGCAATATCATTAGGAAGACCCGGAAGAAGATCCATGAAGAAAAAGATAGAAGAAATTAACAAATTGGGCTACTGTGTGTGTATATATATATATATATGTAGAGAGAAGGAAGAAGATTGGAGAAGACAAATATTCTGATCTCATGCATAAATAAATATTCATTGACGATTCAGAATCGTGACAAACTATAGGTTTTCGGTGCTCTTGTGGGTCCACCAATAAGCTCGATTTATTTCGTGGAGATAAAGAGGTGATTTTTGAATAATTTTTTTGCTCAAATACAACAAATCAGGCATATATGTCTAGCAAATTTAAGTACAAAGAAGAAGGAAATAGTGAAAAAAATACAAGTAACGATCTATTTGTATTTGTTATGTTGCATTTTTCAAAAATTAATTTGATTAATTTTTAATGTTAAATTAGATTATATTAAATTTAATTTTTTAAACAAAAGAATTAAATAATCAAAAACTATACAAAAAGTTTTATACATATCAATATGATAAAAAAATATATTTGTAAAATCTTAGTCAAAGTTTTTATAATTTGACTTTAAAAATGAAAAATATGATAATTAAAAGTGGACCAAGGGAGTATATTTTTGGAGCAAAAAATTTTCATTATAATTGATTCAAAATTTGAAGAAATTAAATTCTGTCCACATCAATTTTCCTATATAGTTTGTGTAAATATATATATATATTTAATATAAATTCTTAAAGCAAACATGAAAATATCACAAAATATTTCAAATTTCATTACTCTAAATATTCTTACTGAATCTGATGTTATTTATAATAAAACTAGACGAAAAAATTCTAATCTTAATATAGTTATAAATACGACTGCCGATATGAATTTTAATTCTACTTCAATGAAGAAAAACATGACTAACATAAGATTTTATAGAGTAATGCAATGATAAGAATAATTAACTAATATATGAAATAAATTTATATCTATTTTTAAGACTAATTAACTATTAGGAATATAATTTAAAAAATATTATAATTCATATATCAATTTTATGAAATAATAAATACAATGAACCGACTATTTATAATAAAAATGACGTATAAAAACGAGAATGATAATAAATAAAAATTTAAAGTTGGGTTTTGGAGTTGGGGGATGGGAGGATTGTTGGTCCAGTAGGCACGCCAAAAAAAACAGGAAACAATGTCGTCGCAGTATCCAAGATAAAGATATTAACGAGGTCAAATTATTTTTATTAGACTTCAAATAAAATTATACAAAAAATAATATAATTGTATAGATATATAATAACTAAAAAAAATTACAAATTGTGTTTAATATAAATGTGACTTGTTATATATTAGTTGAGCTATTAATTGTTCACTTCTTCAAATTAATATTGCTTGCAAAAACCACTAAATATATTAGATGTAGGGCAACATGTTAAGTAAAGTAAATAATTTGTGATTTTAAAATCGAAGAATATGATAGTAACGTCTTTAAAATCAAGTTTATCTAAAGTTCATACAGCTAATTTATAATATATATGCAGTGATGGCTCTATTTTATTGATACAAACTTAAATAATTGCAGAGCATATAAAGAAACAAATGAGAAGGAAATAATTAAATTCACAAAATGTGGACACGTAAAAGAAAAAATAAAAAAATAAAAAGTAAATGATTATTTTTAAATTAAAAAAACAGAAACAGAAAAATAGGTATGTGCGTCATGTATAGTGACCATAGGCCATAACTAAGGGGTAGTTTGGTACAAAAGATACGTAATACACGAATTACTAACGAATGAATTAGTAATATAGGGTTTAATAATACATGGATTAATTTTTATCAAGTGTTTGATTTATTGTTTCCTATCTAGTCTTATGTTTGGTTTAAAACTCTAGAAAAAAATTATTTCCTATTATACCCTTGAGTTATTGTGAGATTTTGTATTTCATTTAACTAACCAAGTTAAATACTAAAAAATATATAAAAAAAATAGCATTAATTTTGAGGTGTGATATGTCATACGGTATATTTCTAATTTTTGTTGGTCAAATATACCTTGAACTTAAACATGGATTTAAGGCTACATAAATTGTTCAAATACACGAAGCTTATTTTAAAATTAAAATAAAAAATATTTTAAGTGGTCAATCGACGAACTACATTTATAAAAAAAAACAAAAAAATCAATCCAATATAACAACTAAACATGGAGAAAAAATATTAGTTTGTGAAATCATTAAATTACATGAAATGGAGAATTTAAATGAATATTTATAAATATTCTCATATAAATCAAAAAGAACATTAATTACCAAAAAAAATAAGAAAAAAGATTTGAAAATAATTTAGTTATTTAGGGATCTATTCAAGATACTAAACATTGGCCTTAGGCTATCCTCCTTTAGAAAATAAAAAATAAAAGACCTGATCTATTGAAGTATAACTATCCATGAATTTAATGAATTAACCAAACAATGTTTTTGTTGGGCTAAATTTTAATCCATGAATTATTTAGATTAATACCTACTACCAAACGAGTCCATAGTATTTTATATTATCCATTAAATAATCAAATTGCTTTTTGTTTTTCTATTTAATGTTTTCACTGGTTCTAATTAAAGCATGTTTCATGTAAGAAAAGTACAAATATTGTACAATAATTCTACTTGCAATTTTAATAAGTTAAAATATATTTCTGATTAATCGATCCTGCTATTAAATTATATAGTACATCGTTTGGTTTTAATAATTATTTGGCGATTTCTTCTTAAACAAAAATAGCACGCTCAAGTATTTTAGGCTTAGTGGTATTCAACGGACACAAAAAAAAAAAAGTAAGCGATTTTTTGAATTACCAAATACGTTGGCGGAAAGTATTCTTGAAATTATTCAAAAGTGCACTAAAAGCTAAGCCAGACACTCACGGACATAAAAAAAAAACATATAAATCCTTTATGTGAATTGATCTTTCTAATATATCATTATATATATATATAATATTTATATATAGATCTACTATATAGTCGTTCCTCCAGATATTAAGAAGCAATGAAGAAAAAGAGAGCAACTTTCCTCAAGAACTAGTAAAGAGACGTCCAAAATTCATTAGAAATTTCATTTCATTAATTATGGAATTTATTTATTTTTCATAAAAAAAACATTCCTTTTGATGAAAACCAAAGGTTTACCTGAATATAAAAGGTAATGTTCATTTATAAAAATGAGAACCAAACTCACAGCAATAAGGTAGGAATTCAGATAGTCAATCAATTAAGCTACTAATATTTCCCAAAGCAATGGTTCATATTCAAATTCAAAGAAAAAAAATGAGGATTAATTAGTATTTAGTTCTATTATTAATAATATAATACTCCATCTTAAGTAGAGTAAACTAATTTTCATGTAATTTTCCCTTGGTGATAGCAACTCCTCGATTATTTTTAAAAATCATTGTGCTGACAAATCTAGATGAGATTATATTTGTTTTTACAAAAATGAAGAGCAAGCCTTCTTTAGACTAAACATAACATTATATAGCATTTCTTAAATTTATTATATTTGATAACAATCTTGAATTTGGAGATTTTTAGCACAGCCCAAAATGGACAAGGGACGATAAAGACATCAAAGCATTTCTCTTATATTTTATACTTTAGTGGCCAAAAACAAGGAACAAAAGACATACGTATACTTTTTTAATTAATAAGTTTACAGTGGAAATATATCCTAAAATTTGTCATGACGAAACTTAGTTGACATACTAGATAAACTTAGTAAAAACTTTTATAATTTGTTGCCGACAGCACTGTTCTGGCCTTTGGAGTCTGGAGCCAAAAGGGCCACTTTTCCATAGCAAAAATGCACAAACATGAACAACTAACAAATATGATACAGTCAGTAACACAAACAACACAGAGCCCTTCGCTGTTACAGGTTGGCCTTGTAGTTTCCTCAATTAACATTAACAGGTCAACAAAAGTGTCTGAAGCACTGTGGAGTAATAGATGGACCAACAGCGCTCAACAAATTCAAGATAATAATTCAAGGTTCACAAGTTATAAACCTACCTCGGGTACATTACATACAATGGCTACATTTGTATATAAAACTGAAGCATGGGACAAGATCCAGAAAGCTAACCCATCCATCGATGCTGTTAGAAAATCAATAGCGAGCTGCCAAATCAACTAGGTCTTTGTAGTCATCAGGGATGTAAGACTTCACCTTAAATGATCCCTTTCCCGGAGAGATGTATTTCAAGCCAACAAGCTTCAAACCTGCAACTGAAACACACGGATATACTAAATCTGTTGTTTTCTCCACAGATTAAACATAAAAACAACCAGTCGAAAAGATAAGTTCTTGTGTTTAGCATATGCTTTAATGTATTGAATTGCTAGTTACGATAGAAGAAATATTCAAAACTGAAATGATTAGTTTTCAAAAATTACTTCAATTTTGTGCTTGACAATTTATGGAATTCAGCATGTTGGCTGATTTAGGAAATAAGTTTACTACATTATCTCGGTGATGATTTTCAAGCACAAAAATATTGAGGATCAAATTACCTAATTTCCTGTAATTTAAGTTCCAAAGAGTATTCTGAGCTTGTAAGTCACCAACTAGGAGAGCCTTAACTAAGTTAATCTCCTGCTGGAAGAGACTTGACCAAGTACGAAACTAATCCCTGAAAACTAGATTCTGATACCCTAACTTGCACTCTCTTAGCAGACATGCAAGTAACCTAGTTACCATGCTTCTCTAATAGCTAAGCCGTCTCTAATATTTTCTTTCGCTGTCTTGTAGAGTTCTATGCAAAATGTGCATATGTTACCACCAACCTCTCCAATATTAGGTCGTTTAGTCTGATAAACATCCTATCTAAAGGACAAGAAAATCTCCTTGAGTAGTTACCTTCCCAAGACTATAAGTATAAAGTCTAGCATGTTGTGGCCTAGTTTCACACATCTCTCTCTCACACGCACGCACCAAAAAAAGAAAAACTAGATTTGAGGATCAAAATGAATTATTACCCTATCACCCAAGTCTAACAAATGAGTCCAACAGAAACCCAGCAAAGTAACAACACAAGAATTTACAAGACATACTCACCCTCATCAACCCGTCCATATAATAATCTTTCGCCTTTCCAATATTCCAAAGGCCTTGTCTTCATTCGTTTGCTTCGTCTAACCCCACTTTCAAATGATGTGCCAGCATCTGTCAAATTCATGAAATTCTTTATCAAAAACACAAATGAAAGACTTCAAATGAAGACATCCCCATAGGCGCAAGAGTAATAACCTGCTAGACTTGGCCTAGAAGAAAGATGTTTTCTTTCACGCCTTCCAACAGCAAGTTTCTTTGCTTTCTGTTGCTTATCTTTTGCCTAATGCATCAGAAATATTGCATATCAATCAGTATAACCAATACAGGTAAAGAAATACACTGCATAGAGCACAAACATTCACATGTAAACCCAAAATTAGGAGACATGATGGGCTAAAACTTTTAATGTGTTCAATTAATATCATTCAATATCCACTGTCACGTCAGAAATATCGTCTCTTATACAGATTGGTTGTCAAATTTTAACACCAATAATATCAGAGGGTCATTTCAGTAGACAGCTTTAAAATGTCCTAACCCTAGACAGAAATCAACACATTTGGCAACTTAAATCAGTCACATCATTGCACTTTTTTCAAAAGAATAAAATAATCATGGTTATCAAACGCAGTTCATGCTAGTTTTAAATTTGGGAATTGCGATATGTTTTTGCACAAACCCTATCCTAGTGTTTAGTCATCTACAGATTTGTTTACATACAAGCAATCAGCTTTACTGTCTTCTAATTTACAGTAACAATTGGAGAATCAAACGATTTTTACTGACTTTGATATCGTAGACTCTTTAACAATAATTGTTTTCGATCCGAAAAACTCTGAGGACCAATGGCAAATGGTTTGAAACTGTATGGAGCATGGATTTTGGGCAGTGTGCTCACTTCTCCACTCAAATACCAGGCTTTTGTATGTCGCAAGTATTTTGACCCCTTAAACCCTGCCATCATTATTTGCTTTTGGGAGGGAGAGAGAGAGAGTGTATGTGTGTGTGTGTATACCAAAGGATTAACTTGCCAGAGAAAAATGGACCTAGCACAGAACTTTGCACTTTGAGTTTCCTATATAAATAAAAAATAATAAAGGAGCATTCAAGAAAGGAGGCAACCTGGCTGTGATGCTGAGGGCTCATCTCGGGAAATTTAGGTCTCACGTCTCTAGAAGGAACTTCAACTCCCACTGAGTTCAATTGATCTGTATAAAGATACCAAGGTTCTCAAGTTCTTTCCAAACTTTAGACTGTTATTACTAGTTAAGATATGCAAAGTAGAGTGGGTAAAATAACTAGCTATACGTTCAAGAAAAACAACATACATTCAGAATGCACAGGTACTATGACAACTTTATAATGTAAAGACTGACACAAGCACAAAGAACCATTGCAAAAGAGAAGGTGATCAATGTGAGAATGATTTTAGCAGCTGAAGTTCATATTTGGAGGTAGCAGATTACTTTATAAATAAAAGAAAATAAAGCAAGTAACCAATTATAAACTGGGCTAAGTGGAAGCGCCTTCTGACTGGAGCAGGATTGAGTTTGTGACTACGCAATAGGTATCAATATGTGGCATATGATCTTTTGCTATCAGTAAATGGGTTACTTTAATGATTAATCATCCCTAATGCTTTGCTCATGACACTATAGACACCTTAATGCTGATAACCACAATAGAACATCAGAATGCAGCAATAACTTGCATGTACCAGTACAAACTTACGTCTTGTTAATTTATATCTAGTACCTAACAGGATGCTCGAAAGATAGAAGTGAAGTTCAAACATATTAGATCAATCTTGTTACTTTTGGAGTACTGAAAACATCATGATAAATAGTTATGCGTGCATTTTTGCTGAGAGCCATATCTTTTGTAAGGTTTTCAATATGGTATACAATGATGGAGCGTTATCCCCATCTTTTCAATTGAGTAATTACCTTTTTTTTTAAAATGAAGATCAAAAGTCATGATTCTTGACAACTACAAGTTCAAAATTCTACACATCTATTTTTTTATAAAGATGCATCACATGCATCCTCCCATTAAAAAACCAGAGATGAAAAGGAAAAGGAAAGAGAAGTTATGACAGAACATTCCAAGCAACCAAAGGTATTGGTCTGTTGCAGTACAATTTCTGGCAAACATGGGCAGTTACTTCTTCGTATACTAAATTCCAGCACTTCACACCTTAATCTATAGCCTGTAGCAGACCTAAGAAATGTCCAGTTTCCCAGTACCATGAATCACCCAGTTAAGAGTTGAATATAAGTGGGTCAAAAAACTAATAGTTGACTGCAGATGATTCCGGGTAAAACTCAAGCGATGTGTTAAACATAAAAAAGATTGTTTTGAATACGTACAAAAATTTGTCTATACAAAAGAATCTAGCAAGAAATAGACAATGCTCAAATGTCGCATCTTCATAAATAATGACTTGGCATAAAAAAATCATCCAAAATAGAATCTCACCACTATTTAAGTCTTTGACAGAATCCTCAAAGTATTGATCTTGTTCTGCAGAAGGCGCTGTTTCTGGTAGCATATTGTCAACCTGCTAATGACGTATGAATGAAAAAATGTCAGTTTGAATTATAACACCTGGAATAATGTATTAAATGCAGCATATAATAGTAAGAAGTGGATAGACTTACCAGCTGATCAATTTCAGTTGATCCAAAATCCTCAACAGCTGTTTCTATGGTATAATTGGCTGTATCGACAGCTTTTCCTTGGGCTTGAAGAGAAGGTAGTGTTTCAGCAAGAACTTCACTATCCTGCAGCTTTTGACAGTTAATGTAGGATTTGGTCCCAAGACCTTGTAGATCCTTCAAAACATTCTTTATAACTGAATCATCTTTCACTTTGTCAAGCCCATCAGACTCATGGTGGGAATCCACATTTCTCATATTTAAGTTGTCGTTAGTATTGGCATCAATATCATCATAGCCATTATGTTGCTCCATTCCAGATCGAGATCCATTTGGCCCAGTTTTTACACTATCTCTGCCTGGATTCTTTTCAATTGGTTGCTCATGCACTAAGTCTGAACCTCTTAAAGGGACCATAATATTTGTATTTTCACAACCACGAGATTCAATAGGTCCAACATTATTATTTACACATTGTGATTTCTTCTTCACGGACCAATCTGGATGCTCTGATTGCAGATCAATGTTGAGAGGCGAAAAAGGATCTCTCAGTGGATTTGACTGCATAAGTTTCTTTTTCAACAAAGACAATGAACCAAATGGACTTTTTGGTGGAGTGGGTGATGCTAATTTACTGGCAGGACTTTCTTCATGCTGTTTGTGAGAGGATGGCGTTCCCTCAGTTGCACTTTTAACCAACTCCGCTATCTCCAAAGAAAACTTCCTAGGCTTCTGAATTCTCTCTCCAAGAGCCTTACCATCAAGCTTTCCAGTCACAGGGAACTCAGGAATACATAAAGTTCCTAATTCAATGGGCTTGATCTTCAACTGCTCTTGCAGTTTGGATACTGCCATGTCCCGGTCTAGATCTTCACCACTACCAGACAGTAATTCATCCAGTATCTTGTTGATTCTGTTTTCTGATTTCTTTATTGGCCCTGTTGAATTGGAAAGCAATTATCACTTCTGAAATGACATTCTGCTCATAGAGAAGTTAAAAATATAATCTAGAAATCAGAAGGTATCTATCTTGATTAGTTAAACCCAATAACCTGTGAGTTCTGCTTCTTGTAGTTCAACATTGAGGCCATGGAGCTCTTCTGGCAACTGAGAACCATGTTCCACCAGAATATCATCCTCCAATGTCTCTTGAGATGATATAAATGCATCATCATTCTCAGGCTGGGAGGATGAGAAACGGTGCTTATACTTCACCGATTTGCTGAGACAGAAAAGAGAACTCTAAAAAGGTGCAACAACAAGTTGAGAGGATGATAAAGGTAAAACAGGCATTTCCATGTAAAAAAACAAAGAGTAACTAAGTGTACCCCAAGATGCCTGGTCGACGACGCCGAGCATTGGCTGGGGGATTATTCACATCTGGATCATGGATACTGCCACCTTTCTGTCTTTCTATTTCCTTCTCAGCAACTGTAAGTTCACCATATGTAAAACACTAAAACTGTTATTTTTCTAAGTATAATATATACTGTTTTTAGTTGCCGACGGATCAAATTTGCAAGCAGATAGTTAAGAGATAACAAAAGAAACAAAATCACCTTCTAGCTTTTCAGCAACTGAGAAAAATTCCACTGGATCTGATAGTTGATCAATATCTAAACGAGGAGCTATGCTGACAGTAGGTTGACTGCATAGCAAGGTAAGCTAACACCATGGTTTCAATAGGATCTAATTAGAGAATAAAAGAAAAACTGTCTATAATTTACCTTGTACTAGGCTTGAGGGAAAATCGAGCCCTTTTACGCCCAAGTCCTGGTCTTCTCTCCTGGAGCTTCTCCTTTCCTTTGATTGCCAGATCCCCATCAATGCCTTTAGATCGTATAAAACTTGTAAACTTGGTATTTAAAAGCTCCGCACCATTATCCACAATTTCCCTAGCCTCCTCCAAGAGCCCAGGACCCTTGGTTTCCTTTTATCATCATTAAAAGGAGAACAACATCATCCAAAATCATATAACTAGCCAAATGTAAACGGAAAAACTACAATTATTATGTAAGTTAGACTCCATTTTAATTGTACTAATTGTAAGTTGGAGTTCAGTGCAGGAACGAATCGAAGAACAGCGAAAGCTCCATAGTAACGACATTAACACTACTTCTCCTCTAAATTAACATGTAAGATCTATAAAAGAGCTAGAAAATCTTAAGAAGTGAATAAAAACAAACGGAAAAATTACCATGGACTTCATGAAATTGTGAATTGACTCTAGGTCTTTGGAGTCTACTGATACTGAGGCGCCGGTGGAAACCCTAACTGTTGTTGGGAGTAGAGAAAGTCCGGCAAGGCTGTGGAGAGGATCCACCGGATCGGAGATAAGAGCTTCGTTCACCATCTTCCAATAAGGGGTTGGAAGTTTCAGGAACTAGAAAGAGCACACCATATGTGTGAAGCGGATGATTTTCCTTATTTTTTCTTTATTTTAATTTTGAAAATTGGAACTGAGCGGGAGAGAGGGACGAGAACGAATGACGATGGACAAAACGAAGGGTACACTGGGCAAATTATTTTTCTTCTTTATTTGCACATATGCCCCCAACAAAATGGTTAACATCCAGTCATCCACTGGTCAGGGCGGACGTGGGACGGGTGGGTTTAAGGCTACGAGGAGTGAGATGGGTTTGAAGTTATGTGGGGAGGATTAAAATGAGTATTTAAAAAAAAATTAATACGGAATTGAGTTGCGGGTATATGATTTTATATGGATTTAAATTTAATTTTAAATTTTTTATATGGTGTAAAGAATGATAAAATATTATTCCCTTCATTACAAAAAGAATGTCTCTATATTTTTTTTTGTTTAAAAAGAATACCTCCTTTTCTTTTTTGGCAATACTTTAACTTTTCACGTGGCATGTTTAATATCATAAGATTAAGAGCGTTTTGGTAAATTTGACATAATTTTAATTTAAAATGACAATATTAAAAAGTCTTATTTCTTTTTTTAAACTCAGTTTTAAGTCAAACTAGGTCATCATTTTTTAAACGAAAGAAGTATTTATTAATATATTTGGAGTATTATAAAATATTCAAGATAATCTATAAAAAATATAATACAATTTCTTATATGTTCCCCAGTTAACTTTTCAAAAATAAAATTTAAAGTCATTATGTATTAATTTGATACAAGATGAAAAAATGAATTTTATTTTTTAGTATCAAACAAAAAAATATATTTAAAAAATTATGTGAAGTAAATTCATGCAAGGCGACGATTTGAAAATTAAAAAAATTAATATATAAAGCAGCGCAGATTAAAAAACTTGCGCTTTAAGCTCAACCCACCCACACCACCCATCATCACCCCATAACCATCATTTAAGTAACATAGGCAATTGTATAGTTTCATCCAAACAGTGTCAGTGAAATTACATATTTGTTTAGTTTAACATATAAAAAAACAAAACTTAATCACTGAATGTGAAAGAGTTGTAGTGAATTTTGTTAGACTTTTCTCAATTAATAATGTCAATTTATTATTGATTGCACATTTCTTAAGAAATTATATATAAAATGATAATTTTGCTATATCAAATAAACGAAAAAGGGTCAAAATATTTTGAAATCATTTAAAAAGTTTAAATATACCCCTCATTCATTCATTACGTTAAAAAAATCTCTTCAATTCACTTGTTTGGTTCATTTATAGCCTTAATTGTAACTGTCATTTTAAAAAAATATATTTTATTTTTTTCGCAAATAATTGCAACCTAAATAGCTATTTATGTTGCAGAATTTACGACTATTTCTTCTTACTTGACTTGGGAAAGAATGATAAAAATATATGTTTTTAATGGGTCTAACCGAATTTGGTTTTGGTGTCTCGGAATAGATTGAAAAAAATTAAACAGCTTGTGATTTAATTTTATCTAATAAAAAATGCCACATTAATAATGATAATAATAATTTTTTTAAAAATGGCCGTTAGATTTGCGAATAAAAATAGACCAAAAAATGGATTAATAAATATAATATTTTTAAAATGTTATTAAAAATAATTATAATCAATGATAGTAAATATAAAATTATCTATTCATTTTATAAAATAAATAATATTATTAAACATGCTAAATTATCATAATTGACAACTATTATGAGACGAAACAAATATCATGAATCAGGTCACCAAAAACTTATAATAAATTTTAGAGGAGAAGAGACATTAGTATTGACAAGCGTTATTATTGTGATGAAAACTATGCAGAAAAGTGCGAGAGAATTAATTGTTTAGCCATGTGGCAAGCTTGACTTTTTAAATAGAAGTTTAAAATTTAAAGAATTATACCTATGAATTAATAAAAAAGATTTAACATTTATTATATATAAATATATAATTTTAATTAATAATATATTTTATCAAAAAAATTTATGAATAAATCTCTAAATATTATGCTGACTCACTCCTAATCACAATATAAAATCGTAAGATAAATTTATTAACAAATACTATAGCATTTTAAACAAACTTCTACTCTTCTAGCATCGGACAATTCTTAGATTTTTCCTAAAAGTACTAACGGAAATTATTTTGTTGTGATTGAGGAGCATCCATTGATTCGTTCACATAATAATCCTAATGGATATTATATTTTTATTGTCGAATACGAAAAATAATTTTCAAATATTTCTTTGCATATTATATTATAATATTTCAAGTTACTTTGTATCATAGTATGTATTCATCTAAAACTATTGTTACAATACCATCAAAGAATAAATATTTAAAAAAAAAGAACTAGCTAAAATGTTAACTTATTTTATATTTTTATGGTTAATAATATTTCTTTTCCAAATTACATAAAATTTGCATTTTTGATGAATCAATATAAATACGTTTTTGGTATATATATTTACTTGAAAATGGATATGCAAATTTGGTATATTGAATTTAGATAGTTAAAATAAACTCTTGTTTTGATTTTTGTTTTAAAAAAACTTTATAAGAACACACTTCTTTATAACTTTTTTTTTTTATGTATTTGTTCATTTGTCTTTGAAAACGTTTTATACAAAACAAAAATAAGATTTTACTTCTAAAGATTACATTGAACATATTATTATTGTTGAAAGAATAATTTAAAAGGAAGAAGAAGAGCAACAACAATATACCCAAAAAATTTACAAGTGAAATCGAGGATTAAATACCAAATCTCTAAATTGTTATCTCATATATAATATAATAATATAAATAATTTATTTTATCTTTGAATACTAGTAATCAATCGATCGCTTTTACGGAAAAATAAATAAATTAAAAATGGAACGCTTATATTATATGGAAGAAAGAAGCAAGATTTATGTAAATTTCTGAAGAATCAAAGGAAATTACGGAAATACCCACGCCGAGGTTCCCACAGCTTCAACTTGCCTAAATTCCTTACTCTGAGTAGGGTTGCAGCAGATAAAAGCCAACAATCCTATGGTACTATTTCTTCTGTATCGCAGCCCTTGAATAGAAAGCCCTCACTTTTTTCACTTCCAATCTATCAATATTTCACTCGATTCACTCTATATCTCAACAATCTCCGCTGTGCAACAATGGGGGCTTCACTTCCTCCTAAAGAGGCCAACCTCTTCAAACTCATCGTTGTAAGTCTTCAATTCTATTTCCTATCTACTACTTCAATCGATGAATTGTTTTCACTTGAATTTTATTGTTCGCATCTAATTTTTCTCTTTTCGTTTATGTTAATTTTAACCCTAGGTTACATTCACTGAATTGGATGTCTGATTTGAATGTTACTCTAATCCTTACTTAGCTTTGCGAATTTGAACTAAAGATTGTGACTTTTTCAAGATCCTGTGGCGGTGGAGACATAATTTATATGTTCAGTCAAGATACTTGTTTGGATGGAACATCATACGTGTGTATTACATTATTCATGTCAAGTGTCTGTATTTAATGAGTGGCCGACTGAATAATGTTATTATCATCAAGAAGTGTTATTTATTTACACAAGCGTCAGTCTTTTTATTACTTTTGAGTTAATTGGATAGCATTCCCTTTCTGGATCTTTGTTAAGGGCTACTCTTTATCCTATCTGATCATGTGAAGTGGAGAAGGTCATGATTACTGGCTTGCAGTGACACTTCTGCAGAATTTGTTTTGAATGCTTTTATTTAATATCATTTGTGGCAATTGAGAATTGTTCCCTTCAGTCTTCAATTTAGCATCCTGAATCATGAATCATTCAAGTAATGGTTGTGAAGTGGCAGGAGTCGCTTAGCATGTAGGTCATGGGGCCAGAATATCTTACTTTCTTTTAGTAGGATTGACATATTTTTATCTGACTTGTATCGACATTGTTAGATGACTGCATAAGACAATTAAGTTAATTTATTTGCTAATGTATGTCCTCATTCTGACTATCCATGACTTGATATGAAGATATTGTCTGACTTTATCTTTAATTCATTTCTGGCATTGTAAGTTGTTGAAGACATGGTTAATTTAATACCCTATTCCTCAATTCCTGCAGAAATCTTACGAGACTAAGCAGTACAAGAAAGGACTAAAAGCTGCTGATACGATTCTCAAGAAATTTCCAAATCATGGAGGTAAGTCCAATTTTATTGCAGCATATCCAAAATGGAATTTAAAAGTAAAGTATTGGTTCCTTTTGACTGTACCACTAGACAGGACATCAGTTTGTTCATTTAAAATGCTATGATACATCTATATTCATGAATAATTCTATAGCCATTTCTACCATGTTAGATTGTTAGATTCAAATAGTTAACTAGCTTCACTCATTCAAGCATCTAACTTATTCTCTCAGTGGTATATGCCAGAAGGCAGTAGGACATACGTTTCCATCCGAGCAACAAGCTTTTTGCTACCAAAGTTAACTGGAGGCATATTTCTAGTCAGTGCTGTGTACTCTCCTTTCTGTTGCTCCCAATATTATGAGGGATGGAGAAACAAACACATGCACCAAATATTTAGGTGTTTCTAGACCTTGTCTGGTTTTATTCAGTAGCAGTGATCAATGAAGTTTTCCTTCGGGGACATCCAATAAAAAAGCATTGGAGATGCTGACACTAACTGCAGTGGTTTCACTGTGCTCTTGCTTACGACTTAAATAAGTCTGAGCATGTCTAAGTTAAAATAGTATCCATGAATGCAAGGATAGAGCTATCTTGGAGAAAGGGGGTTCAATTCACTAAAATTATGAATTTTCTTTTTGGGGTTATATAATATAAGCTGCTTCGACATAAGGAAAATTCCAGTAGAAGTGGTAAAGGAGGTTAGAATTTCTCACATGTTCAAATTCCTCAACACAGCGATCACCACTGCCCCTGTTATTGGAGCTGCCTTGTACAGGTGCACCACCAATACCGCCTGTGACGATGTTGACTAGCTTGACATGTGGCTGTTGTCTGTGGATCAACATCGAACTCGTGGGCTTCACCTTCGACTAAGTTGGGTAAGCCTTTAGATTTGATACCAGATTGGTGACGACCATTATTAGGAGCAATGAAATTGAAACTTTCGGCACTGAAACACCTCACTGTACCATGTTCACTCTCCAATGCCATTGTTGTCTCCTTTAGAACCTAAAGACCATGTCAAAACCATAATTTATTTTTCCTCTCATGATATTAACTGATTTTGTCTCATTTGAGACACACTTGAGAGCTGAATCTCAGGGTAGGACTAGGGAAGGGTTTCCCCTAACTTAGGCCGTGCTTCAGTGATATTAACTGATTTTGTTTCATTTGAGACACACTTGAGAGCTAAATCTCAGGGTAGGATTAGGGAAGGTGCTTCCCCTAACTTAGGCCGTGCTTCAGTATAGGAAAGGTATTAAGGTATGTCCCCATTGAAATAAGTCGTATCTTTAATAGAGCAATACTAAAAAAATAAATACATGGAAAAAAGATATGTTAATTGTTAAGGAAAATCAGTATGTATGAAGTTGTTTTTAAAATGCATTTACATATTTTTTCCTACTTTTGCTTCATTGCATTTCTTAGAACTAAAGCCCACATGTTAATCGCGCAATGCTGTCGAAAGTCCCGATAGACACATGAGCATTTTTTCACGCTTTTTGCCTTGATAACACTGACATTATCATCAACGTGGCTTTTGAGATGCAGTAACTGATGCACGGGCTATCAATAAGATACCCACATTCTTTGTTAATTGCCATTTTTTTCTGCGGATGCTGATGCTATTGTTTACTTCATGTTGTGGTTACCAGAAACATTGTCAATGAAAGGATTAACATTGAATTGTATGGACCGGAAGTCAGAAGCATATGAACTTGTCCGGCTTGGATTGAAGGTGTAGTTTTCCTCTCTTTTTTTTTTCTTTCATTTTTGGAATTAAAAGCTCGTAGAGCTTTAGATTGGATTCCCTTATTTTGATAAGGGCTTTAGGTTAGATTCTTATTTGTGATGTATTGGAATTAATTATCTTCCTCTCTTTGCAGAATGACCTTAAGAGCCATGTTTGTTGGCATGTTTATGGTCTCCTATACCGGTCTGATAGAGAGTACCGAGAAGCAATTAAATGCTATCGAAATGCCCTCAGGATTGATCCTGACAATATTGAGATATTACGAGACCTATCCCTTCTACAGGTGGGGACTCTTCTGATCTTCTTTGTAACAAATATTTGAGTTTTTGATCCTCTTTCTTTTTTTTTTCTGACCATTTGTGCACTTCAGCTAGTCTCCTCTTCTCCCTATTTGGTAGTATTAGTTAGTAATTCAGGGTGGACTAGAAGTTAATCATATATAGTTATGATTTGCCTTTATTTTTCGTTTGATACTTGCATTCATTTTAAAGTGCCTTGTGAAAAAAATGTTTTTGGAAGTGCAGACTTTTGTATTTTATTCCTTCTTTCATTAATGCAAGTGCTATTTTTGAAGTCTTACAGTGTTGATTCCATGCCTTCTCTTGTCGATCCAAGTGCAGTTTGACTTTTGACATGTACTTTATGCTCATATAGATTATGTCCATAGAATTTCAACAATTCATTGTGTGCTTTTGATGTGGCGTATCTATAGTCATCTTCTTCAGTTGTGTTCTTAAGATAGTGCTATTACATGGAGCTGCTGAGTGTTCCAGAAACATGTAGATGGATGAAGTCTGACTGGTCCCTGGGCCCCATCCAATTACATATTTCTTGTTTTGAATATTTGCTTTCAATGAAATTGCTCTGACTACCTTTCACATTCATTATGAAGTTTATTTATCATGCTCCGTCCAATTTATGCTTTGATTTGTGTTTTCTAACAGGCACAAATGCGCGACTTGGAAGGTTTTGTTGAAACAAGACAGCAATTGCTCACTCTAAAACCAAATCATCGTATGAACTGGATTGGCTTTGCAGTTGCTCATCATTTAAACTCAAAGTATGCGTCGCTTCTAGTATGGTAGAGATATCTACTTTGTTTTGCTGACGTCTTTGAGGACTGCTGCATTATATGTTTTTCTGATGTTAAATATCTATGTGGGGGAATAATATCAGCACTTAAATTCACCTGATTGAAATTTTACAGCTGACTTTCTCTACTAATCAGTATCAACTACCAAGCAGGTAGCAAAAGACTGTAAAAATGCAGACTTGTCTCATCACACGTCGGAGTCCAAGTCCAATGCTATCTCCATTTACATTTTCAATGCTTTTCCTACTCCAAATATAAAATTTGAAAACATTTGACTTTACAAACTGACATTCCCTTTTCTTATCTTAAAAAAGGAAATTTTCAGTTGGTCGACTTTCTTTGTTCCCGTGCTCTTTTAATTTCATTTCTCTTGTTAGATTCCACCAAAAACACCTCTTTGGAGTTTTATGTGTGGACAGGATTTAGGTTGCTTAAGTGGGTAAGTTGATATCAAGTCCTATTCAGTATTTAGCTAATTTGTTTCAGTAGAAAAAAGAAAATTACTCTTAGATAATTGGAGCACGAAGGTGCCGGATTGTTTTATCGCTATGTTGTACTGTTAGAGTCTTTCTTCTCACTATTGACATGGATTTCTATGTTGTTGAGAAACAATAAGATAAATCAGATGGGCCAAGAAATCAAAAGTCGGCATAACACTTGAAGTTTGATATAACTAGTGGCTTGAATGTGTTGCATCTTCAGAACTTATACTTTGTAGTGATAAGAGAAAGTTCAGCATTTTCATTATTGTTACTTCAGTAGGTTTCCTTTGCCTGAAGTTTCTAAGTTGTTCAGGTATTATCATTCATGGGGGTAATGGGTACTCTTGTTGTTGCTGCTAAGTGCTATCACTGTTTATTTCACAAATATTGTGCCCTTCAGTTCTATTATCTAATCCGTGGATGTTGAGGTAGTTCCCTTTGTTGTTTGTTAGTGGATCAAAAGCTGTTGATATCCTTGAGGCATATGAAGGGACTCTTGATGACGATTACCCTCCAGAGAATGAACGTTGTGAACATGGGGAGATGCTCCTGTACAAGGTAACAGTCACTGCTAGGAATTACTTTTGTTTAAGATTTTATCTTTATTTGAGGGACTGTGTTTGGTAGCAGCCAAGACACTTGTGCAAATACCAATCTGCTTTAGCTTGGTACTGTTAAGGTTTTGCACTTTCAGGCTTGAAACTTCCCAAAGTTCACTTATTTGCATTTCCCCTTTTTCAGAACTTATATTTAGTATGAGAGTGTTTTCCAAGCTTGAAAAGTATACATTGCAGTTGAAATTGTCATATAAAAAAGAGAGTATACATTGCAGTTGATTTAGCACCATATTCAGAAAGTTGTCTATCAGTGAAGTGTAGTCCATAGTTGCACACGCAAAAAGTGACTGGTCCTACCTGTTGTAGTGTTTCTGATCAATACTGTCCGAGATAACCTGAAGTTGCTGCTTAGAATAGCTACATCATTGTGTTATAGTCATGCCTAATACTTAAGTTGCTTTATATCTGGATAGGAAATTTATGATGCTCATGAGTTATCCGAAGACATTTTGCTTCTGTAGTCACTGGTCATCCTTAGCCAACAATTTAACAGAATCAAGTTTCCTTTGTTGTTTTTTTTTTTTTTTTTTTTGGGGGGGGTGGCGGGAGGG
The DNA here is from genome assembly GCA_027704765.1 of Solanum habrochaites. NCBI lineage: Eukaryota > Viridiplantae > Streptophyta > Magnoliopsida > Solanales > Solanaceae > Solanum > Solanum habrochaites. The sequence goes on from JAKWJA010002491.1 coordinate 65,574,849, forward strand.
GGCTTCTTCTCTTCAGTTTTCCTTTGGGTGGGGGTTCTTTTGGTACCACCTTGTGTGGTGTTTTTTTTGCTTCACACAAATGTCCTCTTTGCTAGGCCCTCTTTTCATATTTTTTTCTTTTAGCGCTTTTAGATATGACTTGCCTCCTCTAGTATGAATGCTTGCCTTCTTGTTTATTCTGCCACTTCGGTGTCCCATTTCTTTTTTGACTAGTTCAGATCTTCTTTTATTAGAGGAATAGGAGTCTGACGAAGGAGCTTGAAGAACTACGCAAGAAGGAGTCGAAGATGGTACACATAATTTAGTGCCATGATATTGTTTTCAAATTAGGAATGGGTATTGACTAATATTACGCCACCTCAGGTTGACAAGTTGGACTATAAGGAGCAAGAAGCTTTACTGATTTTGAAGCTTGGCCGCTTTGAGGAAGGTGAAAAGTTGTTCAGAGTGCTTCTCACCATGAATCCTGACAATTACAGGTACATAATTATCTAATTTTTTTGTTTGGACTTTGCTGTAACTTATGCTAGATGCTTTCATGTAATAAAATCAGTGTCATCAGGTGAGACTGTACCTAAATCATTTCTATTTGTGTAAATCTTTTCCCCCCCCCCCCCTTTTCGAAATCGGTGTGGTTTTGTGTCACAAATAGTAATCTCAAATGTGTGTTCTCCTGAGTCGTTCCCCGGCCATTTCCCCCCAATATTTATGCCAAGTACAAAATGGAATTCTAAATTCAGGTTTCTGTTGTATGATACTCACTGTTTTGGAACTTAAAAAGAAATTGATTAGTGATAAATATATGTAACTTTTGTCTTTAGCTGCATCCTTTCAAAATGTTTGGCTTTGTGTTTATTTAGTCCCTTCTGTTTTGGCCATTTTCTTTTTGAAAAAGAAATACACACACATGCAACTTTAAGTCTCCTAACTTCTTAATTAGTTGTTTTTTCCCCGTAATATCTGCTTTTTCTGTGTTTGCGAAGTGGACCAAATTAAGCAAAATATCCTAAAAAGTATTATTCACCTCATGATTCAGGGTCCTGGTTAAGTGTTCTTCCTGTTTTTTATTAGGTAAGTAATTTTATCAAGAAAATGGGAGAATTCTTGTATGCCAAAAAGTAGAGAACCTAGTACAACAAATGATTTTCCACAAATGGCGAACTTCTATACAAGTTCCTTCATGGTTGCACCAAAAAGAAACAAGGGATAAGAGGCGACCTCAGTCGTACTAGTGTTTCTCTATCCGTCAAAAAACTCTACAATTTCTGTCTCCATACTACTCATATGAGTGCTTGGGGGCATCATTTTAAAGGTTTTGGCAACGAATAGGAATTTTCGTAAGGTGGGATATAGGTATTTTCTGGTATCTAAGGTCTAGAATGAATCATCATAGCTCGTATATGTTAGGTACAAGGTAAAAGGGAAAGCTAGTTTGAAATTTCTTTTGTTGCCTGTTTGGTTTATATTACTCAGTTGAGTCAATGAAAGGAATCAATATTAGGTTGGATTGGCTTATGAAATCGTTCTTTTAATTTTATATGGATTCTCTTTATCTCCCTTTTTTCTTACACCTAACTTGGGTATTATGTGCTGGTTTCTAATAATTGGAGGCATGCATTTTTGCTTCTTATGTTGCTAGGCTCTATTTTACTTGAACAACGTGACATTTTGCTTGCCTTTACTCTTAAGTTGAAGAAGTAACTATTTCCCGTGATTTTTTTCTCTATAACTTTCAGATACTATGATGGTTTACAAAGATGTTTGGGATTGTATTCTGAAAAGGGGCAATATACCGCTGATGAAATTGATAGACTAGAAAATTTGTACAGAGTACTTGCCCATCAGTATAGTAGATCATCTGCTGTAAAGGTAATTGACTTTATTCTTTCTCAAAAAAATGTTCTCCCGTTGATGGCTTGTGCTAGCCTCTATGTCACATTTTTCTTTGTTTTCTCAACATGGTTGAGAAAACAAAGAGAAACGTGCTAAGCATTATACATTTAATGTTAACCAGCAAGTTTTCTGCTTTTATATTCTTAATGTGTGGCCCACAACAGGCCTCAAGCATTTTGTTGTAATGGTCCTAGACCTCACGTTTTTTTTTCTGAATAGTATCGGGTTTTTATATCACCACCATCGAGAGAAACTCTTTTTATAGCCTACCACACGCAATTGGAAGCAGATTCTTGGTTGAAGATATTTTTCCACTTGGTCTTTTTCTCGTCTTGTTCCTTGGCGAGACCCTTTCCAATTCTCCTGTCTGTCTGGTACATGGCTCCCCTCCCTTTCAAATGTTTATTTCCTTTTGAAGTTAGGGTGCTGCATCATTTATTTTAAACAATACAGCAAAAAGACCATCAAGTCGATGTGCTCTTACTGAATCCTTCGTCTACTTTAACCATGGAAATTGAGGACTTCCAGTTTCTCTTGTTAATTGGTCTGAAAGAAGACCACGCTGACCCTGTAGCCTCCGGTGCTTTTATTTCGTGACAATAGCTGCCTGCCTCTTCTGTGGTGATACTTCCTCCTTTTCTCATTTTCCTGTCCGCCTCGTCTCTCGCGTACACTCCGTGTTCCCATGGGACTCCGTCCCCAAATTGATCTAGCGGGTTCTTATGTGGGTATTGGACACCGGGTAGGAAACCAAAAGAAAATTTTATTTCCTCATCTGTATTTGTTCATTTATATTCAGGAAGTTGTGACTTAAGCATCTAACTTTTGAAGAACTTGCTGTGTTATAGTTAGGGATGCAAGGTAGCACAGAGAAAATGTTTCGTCCCCCCTTCAATGCTGCAAAATTCTCTCTTTTCCTTTATTCCCAGAGCACCCAAATAAGTGCTAGTGGTATGGATCATTCCCCCGATTGTCTTAGGTATTGCCCATTGTTCTCCAACCAAATTCAGAACTTCCACCTTAACTGACTGGCCATCTTGTAATGAACTAGTAAAATGGTTGAGGTCTTCACTGGAACAATGGCACAGCTAATAAATTTTCCTTTCCTCAAATTCTCAGCCATCAATGTTTCTTCCTAAGCTGCCAACCACGTAAAGAAGCAAACCTCTTCCTGTGTCCCTTTCGGCATCCACACTGATAGGTATTGAAATCCAGAATCCTCCCTCTTCAATAGCCTGTTGTAGAAGGACGTGATTGAAGAAATCCAAAATCCAGGATCCTCCCTCTTCAATAGCCTGCTGTAGGAGGACATCTCTGAGAACAACCCGTGTCCCCTCTCTTTCCACTTCCGTAAATCCTGTTTCATTTAGGTGATGTTCTTTCTGTACCATCAGTGTCTGTAGGTCCCTTACCTCCCCTCCTTCTGGTAAACTTCTCCTGAATTCAAGTCCCATACTTGTCCCTCCATCAGTCTTTGTTGCCCATAGAATGTATCAGACTGTTTTGTCTTGTAATTTTTATGACTTGCATGTGCACATTTGTTGTTATTCTACCCCTTTGTTTGATAAAAGTGACATTTTATTATCAATCTAGACCTTTCATAATCTTTGTGTGACTGAGAGCCATAAATGAAGTTGTTGTGTATTAGCCACGGGATTTGGTCCAGTGCTGAGTAGTGGTAAGTGCGCTGTACGATCTGTGGGTAGGGGCACCTCACAGGTTCAAACCTTTCTGCAGACAAAAACGAGGTATTTAAGCGGAAAAGGGTGTAGTGGTCTCATTGTCTGCTGAGTTCCGAATCGCGTGCCACTGGCCTCAGAGATCACTCAGATGTTCAAAGAAATGAAGTTCTTGTGGTTTTGTAGCCAAAAACATTCTTTTTTGTTTGGTTATGGAGAAGTCTCTATCCCATTTTTTTGATCTAAGAAAGGGATGATCGTATTAAACATCATTTCTTTCAGTATGCATAATATACTTCTTTGTTTGTTTCTGTGTCTTATTCTTCTGTTTCCCTTTTCCATGTTCTTTTGCAGAGGATTCCACTTGATTTTCTCCAAGATGACAAGTTTCGAGAAGCTGCAGATAATTATATTCGACCTCTTCTGACAAAAGTATTTATTCTTGGCACTCCGTTAGGTTCCTTGGTCTTAGAGCTGAGCTGATACTTTTTTTACTGATGCATATGTAGGGGGTTCCTTCTTTGTTTTCTGATCTTTATCCGTTATATGATCATCCTGGCAAGGTCAGTGCAGATGCTCCTTGATGTGCTTTGACTTACAGAGTATTGCATAATTATTGTAGCCTGTTTATTTTTTTTTTGATTGATTTCTGGTTCTCTTAATATCTTACAGGCTGATATTCTAGGGGAAATAGTTTTGAAGCTTGAACAATCACTTAAGAGTACTGGTGGATACCCTGGGAGGTATACATTCGCCTAATTTTTTGGTCTATGTTGCACTATGGCATGTTTCTTGATTCTAATGAAGGATTAACTAAATTGCTGTACTAACCTTATTTAACCACTTCTTCCTGAACTGAGTTAATTTTTACTTGTTATTCTTGGTAATGTTTCATGTCAGTAAGAAGCTTGTCTAGTCTGTATGCTGACCATTTTGTACTATCTCATCCCTTCTGAACCACCTCGAGGGCTTGACAATTCAGTCTCTGATGAGTATTTTGAGTCAAGACTAGACCTGTTTTTAAGAAGTTCCTGGGATAAGCAGCTAACTTAGTGTTGTGCAAATAAGCAACTAACTAAGTGTTGTGCAAATTGGGAAGGTAGTTTGGTGTTTCTGAAGAAATTTCTATCTATGAACCGAACAAAAGAATACTTAAATACAATTTTGAGATCACAATGTTTCTTAATAATTTGCTAGTTTCTATTTCTTTTCTGAAACCATTTTTTGAGAAGGTTTCCAGAAACTATTGTTAGCAAACATTATTTTCTTTGCTTTTGAACCTTTATATCACTTTTGTTGTTTATACTTGAGGGTGTGAAAGAGCATAACCAAGATTGTTAATAGTACAGTGATATGTTCATTTGGTGTAGGGTTTCATTGTTTTTGAAAGATCACATGATGTAGTTGTGCTTCTGGCTGCTATATCCATCGACCACTGTATATAAAAACAGTGTAACCATCTAACTTGGAGTGATGGTGATTGACTTATGTCAAAGCCATTATAATTAGCCAGGGTGCAGTTGAAATTCAACTAAACTAAGTAACCAACTCAATTGGGACAGAATTTGCCTTGGTTAATGCGTAAATGTACTATGTGCATGCCTATTGTAATACTTTATGGTCTTTTGTGGGATTTGCTATTTTTATGGGGTTATATACTTACAGATGTAACCTTATGCTTTAAGTGCAGAGTGGAGAAGGAACCCCCTTCAACACTTATGTGGACTTTATTTTATTTGGCTCAGGTTTGCTCACTCGTCTCTGTTTAGTCAAACCTTTTCTGTGTTCACTTTTCACTCTCCAAATTGATGAAAGACTATGTTCCTGCAGCACTATGATAGACGTGAACAGTATGACATTGCTCTGACTAAAATTGACGAGGCAATCGAGCACACTCCAACTGTAATAGATTTATACTCTGTCAAGGTATATTGGCTTATTATCATTTTCTTTGGTCACCTTTTGCATCCTTTTGACTTGAATGTTTAGTAAGAAGTTGCTTTTGGTCAAGATTCTAAAGTAAAATGGGCTCCAGTCTCTTTACATTCTCTTACAATAGAATCAAGTGCCCCTTTAATTATTTTTTTTGAGAAGGATGCCCCTTTTAATTTTTTCACCCAAGGGTGGGGCTTGATCTCCTTAACGGACCCCAGTCCCCCACCTGTGGGATTACACTGGGAATATCGTTGTTGTTGTTATTGCCTAAGCATCAATCGGCCGAGTTGCCCCCATAATTCTGCTGGTGGGAGATAGAATGTATCTGGTAGAATAGTTGAGGTGCGGACAAACTGTCTTGGACACTATTGTTATAAAAGAGAAGAAAAAATAATTCAAATAGGTGCTAATTGGGATTGATTCTTAGTAGTTGTTAGTTACACTAGCATTACCAGTTCACCACCAGTGTCAAGTAGGTCTTTTTTTTCCCTTAGAGATGTTATGTTAGTGCAAGTAAGTGGGTGAGATATAGAAAACCTCTGTTTTAGAAGCACCTAAAGGCAAATTGTTTTCATACACAAATGGGTCATGAGTGAGTGGAATAGGAACAAATGATTTGTACAGTGACCTCAGCTAGTCTGGAATCGTGGTATAGTTGACTGATTGATATCTTGAAGATCAGTCACCCTTTATGCCCTATCCAATAACATAAAACCTGTCACTAAATGTAGGAAAGCGGAAGGATCTTGAATAATAATATCCATTCCTTAATTCTTATATAGCTGATAGAGGCTAGAGCTTCAAATTGACTTCTGAGGAACTAATTTTGACCCTTAGGATGATTGCTGGATTTCTGAATTTCTGTTTATTTCTTGCTGTTTATGATGTTATATGCTTGAAGTTGGATCTGTATGATGAAGGAGAAGTAAAATTTATTTCTTTACACCAAAAATTAAATATAGCTAAATACAATTGCTTTTGTCAAAGCTCTATTTGCTACTGTGAAATTAGGTCTTAGGCCTAACTCACCCCCAAAAACTAGCTCAAAGGGAGGAGGATTGCCCAAGCCTTATAAGGAGTACCCATCTCATTAACCACCGATGTGGGACTTTTGTCATTCTTTATCACCCCTCCTCATGCCAGGTGCTTAGCATCTGGTGCGTGAGAAATTTTGATTTTGGGAGCCCCAATATCGGCTGAGATGGGCCATGCTCTGATACCATGTGAAATTAAGTCTTAGGCCTAACTCACACCCCAAAAGCTATAGCTCAAAGGGGGAGGATTGCTCAAGCCTTGTAAAGAGTCCACCCATCTCATTTACCACCGATGCGAGACTTTTGTCATTCTTTACCAGCTATAAAGTAACTTTTCTTCTTTATAAAAGACGGTCTCTTTCTTGTTTCAACCCAAGTATGGACTTTGGTTGTATTTCCAAATTTTCCTTGTAAGATTAGTTTTGGCACCAAACTCTTTGAAAATCAGCTATGATTTTGAACTCATTTCCTCATCCCTTTTTCTTTTGCTCAAAGTTGGGTCTTTTGTTTACTATCAATTAAATTAAAGCTATTATAAACACATGATAAATTTTGTGTCTTGGTTTGTCCCCGCCTTTTAAGTAATTAGCATTTTGTTGCGTATTTTTTTGTTCTCCATTACTTTTTGTAATTAAAATTCTTTACTAAATGAAAACCAAAAATTAACCTTGCAAGGTACATATTGACAAGAAGCCTATCTAATACTGCGGAAGTTTCTTTTGACATAGTAACCAGAGGCAAATTTGCAACTTTTCTTTCCGCTCAAATTCTATAATCATATTCCTGGATTTTGTTACCTGGAGTAACTTAAAATATGTTTAAATAGATCATTGCTTTGGTCTCTTGTATTTACATTTGAATAACCTTTCTTGTTATCTGTTCAAAACAGAGCCGCATACTAAAGCATGCTGGTGACTTGGCAGCAGCTGCTGCACTTGCTGATGAGGCTAGGTGTATGGATCTTGCTGATCGATATGTTAATAGCGAATGTGTTAAGCGCATGCTTCAGGCAGATCAGGTGCTTTCTTATGTGTTATCTCTTTCACTTGACAGTATTTTCTCTTCTTGTTGTCAATTCTTATGGATTTACCTTGGTTCCTAATTTGTCTTCCAACTACTTTGTGGGCATATGACTGAAGGTCACTTTGGCTGAAAAGACTGCTGTACTATTCACCAAAGACGGGGAGCAACATAATAACCTTTATGATATGCAGTGCATGTGGTAAGTCTCTTACTGGAGCCTGATCATGGTCAGAAGTTCTGTGTGTGAGTGTCTTACTGGTCTTGTTTAATTTTTTATATGTAAGGTATGAACTAGCATCAGGGGAAAGTTATCTTCGCCAAGGTGAGCTGGGAAGGTCTTTAAAGAAGTTTATGGCAGTGGAGAAGCATTACGCGGATATCACGGAGGACCAGTTTGATTTTCACTCCTACTGCCTAAGAAAAATGACTCTGAGGGCCTACGTGGAAATGTTGAAGTTTCAAGATCGGCTTCATTCACATGCATATTTTCGCAAAGCAGCTAGTGGTGCTATCAGGTACTGATTATTGACTTGCTCAATCTTCAAATTTTTGGTTGCTCTCAACTATGTGGTTCTACTTTGCATTATAAGTGAACTTTCTGTTGAAGTGGAACAATAGAAGACTGGAACTCTTCTGCTTATAGTATCCTAGCTTTCTGGTTTGATTACATGCAACTTGCAAGCTTACTGAGAATTACTTTGCTGAAACTCTTTATGTTTTTATGCTTTGTTTTGCCTCTACATTAGATGCTATCTGAAGCTGTACGATTCTCCTTTGAAGTCAGCATCTGAAGAGGATGATGCAATGTCCAAGTTGCCTCCTTCTCAGAAAAAGAAATTGAAGCAAAAACTGAGGAAAGCAGAAGCACGAGCTAAGAAAGTACTCAAATTTGCTACTTCTTGTTCTTTGAAAATTTCAACTTAGTAATAGGTGCCTTAATCTTTTGAATTGTGTTTAGGATGCAGAAGTCAAAATTGAGGAATCCAATGCAACTAGTGCTACTAAATCTGGAAAGCGCCATGTGAAGCCTGTAGATCCTGATCCACATGGTGAAAAATTGATTCAGGTATTCCCTTTTTTTCCATCTGTTGCATCTTTTAGGTATAAAACATCCATCAATTCATTGCAGAATTTTTTTTGATATTGCATTCTTTGCATAATTCTAGTATGAATTTAGAGTAGTCAGGAGTAACTGTTAGGTTTTTTATTTTATTTTGATGAAGACTATTCCATTATCTTCTAATGGAGTTAATGATGATGGGTATGTTGTTGCACTTTGGGTTTAAATTTGTATGGAATATGAAGTATCCATGCAAAGATGTTTCGAAGATAAAAGTAGCTCAATACAGAAGATTAAGATGAATTGTATTTTGTAATGTCATTTTTGGTGTGAAGAAAAACAAATGTAGATGAAGTAGCATCAATCATAGAATCCCTGTGAGCTCAACAGATGATATTTTTGCTTTTTGTGATCTGTTGATATGGATTCCAGCACTTCCTTTGTGCTGATGTTTTAATATACTGTTACCTTATGTAATTTTTTTTTGAGTGATCAAACATCTGTTACTTGGGATATCGTGTCAAACACTCAGAATGCTTGATGAAAATCCAAACATCTCCAGTAAAATGGGAAGAACTGTGTTTTAATAATTTCTACCACTTGGTATTTTCTGATTTTGACAAGAGTACACTCTTGTTACTAAACCTTTCAGACTGAAGATCCTCTGGCAGAAGCTTCAAAGTACCTCAAGCTTCTCCTTAAGCACTCACCAGATTTCTTGGAGACACATTTGCTGTCCTTTGACGTAAACATGAGGAAGCAGAAGATCTTGCTTGCCTTGCAGGTAATATCCTTAATAATTCAACTGAGATTGAGAAAGTTATTCTTTCCTTAGAACAAGATACTGTCAATCTTCTATTATATGTATATCGGTATTCTTTGTGGCATAGTAGTGGTCTAGCGGCCATGCATATAGTTAGCTGCGTGAGTATACCATGCTTCCTTGTCTTTCCCCCTTTGTTTAGTTCCCCATTGCTAGTTGTATCTGGATTCGGGAATTGTAATCTTCATTTTCTGCTGTGGTACTCGTTTGAAAAAAAGAAAGAGAGAATGTCACCTAAAATAGTTGGGCTCATGTTTTACTTAGATCCTTAAAAGCACTGCCATCAAAGTTGTTATAAAGGATGAGGTTGACCTCTCATCATATGGAGGATAGTTTTCTCAAAAGACCTGCATAGAACATTATGAAAGCATGGAAGCAAATTGATTTTATAGGAGATACCAAGGACTAAGGCTAGTCAATTGGTAAATTTGTTCCAGGTCTGGTGTTTGATATGAGCTTTTTTTAGTTTGGATAGGGATTTTATGCCAGTGCCAGGATAATTATGATGTTTAACAGTATTCGCTTATTTCACAATTTTTTTTTGTTTTAGAATCAAACGGCGGGCCTCTAGATGTAACGGGATGGTTATTGAGGCTTTGTTTGGTTGACCTGCATCTATTTTGAGCTTGAGATGTAGTCATAGTAGTAGTTGTTTTAGGAATATTGGCAAACAATCACTTTGATCTTTTTATTTTTCCAGGCAATAAAGCATTTAATGCGGTTGGATGCGGATGATCCAAAATCACATCTGTGCTTGGTATGCTTTTACGGCATCAATACTTCCAGTGATATTACTGTTCTATAAAACACGTCATGCTCTATTTCTCGAAGTACTTGTATTTGCTTCTCTCTTATATGGACTATGATCTCTTTCCAGATGAAGTTCTTCCATAAAGTTGACTCCTTGCCTGCTCCAGTAACTGATTCTGAAAAGCTCATCTGGGGTGTCTTGGAAGCAGAGCGACCTGCCTTTAGGTCATCTTGAATGCACTTCTCTTTTCTATATATATCTTATGTTTAAATGCTATCAGTGTTGATTCTCTACCAGTTATAGTACTTCCATTGATTTGGAATTTACAAAAACCCCAACTAGTTGGGATTGTCGATCTTATTATTGTATGATGTTATTGATTGTAATTATACTAAGGTTTCTGTATGTTTCTAATTGACCTTTCCAGCCAGTTGCATGGTAAATCTCTCATTGAGGCAAACAACACTTTTCTTGAGAAACATAAAGGTTAGTGTCTAACAGTAACATACTTTTATTAGTTTATTTTGCATCGTTACTCCTCTCATTCTTGAAGAGAACATGATTTCTCATTGTGTGGTGTTTGCAGAATCATTGATGCATAGGGCTGCTGTGGCTGAGTTGCTACATGTTCTGGAACCAAACAAGAAGGCTGAGGCTGTCAAATTAATTGAAGACTCTGTTAATGATCTTGTTTCTATGTAAGACCCTGTTTTCATCACGTTAATTTGTATTCTCATTACATAGCTGATAATATTTCGTTATATTTGCAAAATAGTAATAAACCGCCTCTGTTTTTACTTTTCTCCAAATTAGGGACGGAGGAAAAGGAACTGTCAGGTCATGGAAATTGAACGACTGCATTACAGTTCACAAACTCCTCGAGACAACTCTGGTTGACCATGATGCTGCATCCAGTAAGTTCTTTACCATTGCACACATCCTCCTGTCTTTTCATATTGTACATCTCAAGTCTTCTCTTGGCCTGAAGTTGAGTTGAAGTTAACTGCATTCATATGTTTGACTCTGGTTCTGGTATATTGCTATTGTAGCCTGTTCTTTTTTTTTTTCCATGCATCCATTCCTTTTCTGTTGATTTGGGTGGCTGGTGGATATATTATTTTGTCTACGTTATGTATGAGATGATCCTTTTCTGTCAAATACCTCAGTGACAACCTACTTACACGATATTTGGTGATTCTATGGGTAGTGATGTTTTTGAGACATTGTTGTAGGATGGAAAGTTCGTTGTGCTGAGTACTTTGTCCACTCAACTTACTTTGGAGGTATTCAAAGTTCAGCTAACAATCAGGTACAGAAATCCCCTGCAAATGGAGCTGTAGGCCTAAATGCTGGTGAAAATTCTTCTCTTTCATTAAATGGTAGATTAGAGAAACTAAATGCGCTCAAGGATCTACAAATTTAATTGCACACTTCGAGCTGAAGTGTAATCTCTCTGGAAGAGTGCTGGAGAAGCTAAGTGGAACTATGTCGAGCTTCTAGAGTATACACTTGACAACATTAGGATGGTTAAGGAAATTTTCAGCTCTTCGAGGGTTCTTGTTGCTTCTGGACTGGTTCTCCACCCCTGATTCGATCTGATTATCATTGACACGAAGATAGTAGTACACTCCTGTCTTGCCAAGGGTCAGGTCAAATACAAGGAAATAGCTTGTGGCTTGGCGCGAAGCATTTTCAACAACTTTCAGATTTGAAGTTTGAGCTCTTGGAAATCTGTTAAGTAGTCGGATCCTTCATTCGCCAGCATAGAAAAAGGATGACTTAAAGTGCATGTTGTATTTTTTTCATTTAGTTCTCCATTTTTCTTAATGTACAAATGCTGTTTTATGTGAAAGAAATTTTGCCATAGTATTCAGAGAAAATGATAAACTCATACAGCTGCAGTGATGCATTTCTTATGATAGAGGATGATATTTATTATTCAGTTTTAGAAAATTACTAATTTTTCCCCCCCTGAAAACTGTTTTTTCCCATACTTGAGAATAGAGTGATGGCTAGGCTGAAAATTAGAACGTTGGTCGAGGTGAATGTATGACCTTTTCTTTAATAAAGCTTAACTGACAAATAGACATTTTGGAGATTTTGTGAGATTGTTTGTTAATCTTGTGAACTTTTTTACTGTCTGAAACTCTGAATAGAAGGGCAACATAAGCTTTAGCATATATGAGGTAGGAGGTCGACTGCAAGACACTTTGAAATTAATTTTTTACTATCTGAATCCATTGAAACACAATTTTAAACCTATCGAAATAAATTCTTTTTTTGTTAGTTTGTATGTCTTATTTCCTTTTGTAATTGAGAAAGATGTTACTCAAGCAAATAAAGAATGACTTTCTAATGTTATGGTTCTAGATTAAAATTATGTTAAATGTATCAAAATGCTGTTTAATTTTGTGGTTTTAAACATGCCACGTGAAAAGTTAAAGTTAAAATGTTGTCAAAAAAGAAACAAGAAAAGGGGTTATTCTTTTTGAAATGGACTAACAAGAAAAGGGGTCATTTTTTTAAAAACAAAAATAGTATTTAAATTCTTTAAAACTGGAGATAAAGATATTACTATATAAGTTTAGTTTCGATGGATTAGATTTTGGTCATAATAGTTGAGTTGTCTATTAAATAACAACAATATTTTCGATAAAAGTGAAGTCTGTGGGGGTCAACAATACACTTCCGTTATTCATTTGATTAAAAAAACCCTGTGACATGCAAATTCATAAGGAGCTTAAGATGGAGTACTGATATAAACAAATTTCTCTAAAACATTTTGGTATTCCATTAAAGACCATATGACAATGACAAAATATTCTTGAAAAACTGTGTCATGCAATTGTTATGGGAATAAAAGTGGAGGTAAAATCAATAACATTGGAAGGACAATTGTTTTATAGACACGTGTAACATGTTTCTTGGCTGCAGAATGCTCTTGCAGAGGTGAGTACTCTGCAGAATCATTTTTAGCAAGCTCATCAGTAGCTGCTTGTTGCTTGTGTGAGAGAGAAAAAGATTTCAACTTTGAAGAGAAAATGGGGAAGAGAAGGAGACAAAGAATAGATGAAGATCAAAAAGATACTACAAGTGTTGAAGGAGCCACCCCTTCTCAAGAATCTCAACAACAGCAAGAAGCAGTGGCTTCTCGAAGGAGTGGAAGAGTGTTGAGGATGAAACAAGAACCCCAACAAGCTCTTCTATTGCCACCTCCAGTAAACTCTTCATCTCTGCATTTTTGTGATCATGTTTTTGTTGTTGTTGTTGTTGGTTCAGAGAAAAAATGAAAGTGAAGGGGCTTGTGATCTCTAAACCCTATAATCTTGAAGATCGTTTCTTTTTGCTTCACTCTCTTGTTTTCTTAACATTTCATTTTTTTCTTATTTTGCTGTATTGTATTGCATGTTACTTACTTTTATCTTAAATATGTTAAAGATACATGCTTTGTAGTAGAGTGATAGGGCTAAAATTGCAAGACCTGTTCAAAAAATTTCTCACCTGCGTTAAGTTAGAGATTGGATATAAGACATGTTGTTTCTTAGGGGATAAAAGGTTTCAGGTGAGTTTTGACCAGTGGATCATTACATAAATGCTCAAATAAGATGATATTCTGATTGTACAAGATAACATACACTGCGTTGATAGTTGAGAAGGGTGGGTGGAAGGATTTAAGAGGAACAGGAAAATGCAACCTGAATTCATCATGTTTTAGTTTATGTTCTGTCAATTGGTAAAACAATATAGTTGTGTGTTCTTGAAGGGATATGCTCTTTCCTATAGGCAGGTAATGATGTTGTAAGACTAATCATTGGAAGTCATTTTCTGTAATGTTTTTGTTAGCATGTTTGCTCTGAACTATTCTGTAGTGTACAGAAGCCTACACATTCTGTTTGTTCAGGTCAATTTCGCTTACTACAAAGCTGCTTATTTGGTTTTCCTAAGCCACTATCTAGACAAATAGATTTTGCTTCAGCTAGCTGCATATTCCTTTTTGTTTTGACAGGGTTTTGCGCCATCGGATGCTTCACCTTCCCATCCCAGGTATCAAACTCGTAAGTCTTTGAGGGCAATCCTTGGTCGGTGTGAGTCTATTACTACAACACCAAGGTCTCCAATTCGACATGTTAAGGTACTCCAACGAATCTCTTTTCAAACTCCATTGATGAGAGAGTGAAATTTCAGTAATAGTAGCACCAAGAAGGTGCAAAATATGTAGAGTCAATAATTTACAGAACACTTCTCAACATAGAGAGGTGATACACAGGTGAAAACATCACTATCCAAGGACATATTCAACCAAATTTTCAGTATCTGTAAACAACTTAACATAAAACATAAGATATTTGTGGTGTGTCCACTTGTGTATAACCGTCCAGATTATCCAAAAAAAAAATACTAGTTGGAATGATCTCCCAAGGTTCTTTTCCTCCTTTTTCAACTTTCTATCCTTGCCAGCTATTTGAAACTGCTTTAACTGATTCTGGCATAGTCCATTTCACTCCTGATATGCTTAGAATTAGAAATCATATTTCCCATACATAATTCTTTCTTCTGCATATTATCATGAGTAAGAAAAGCCTTATAAGAGGCTATCCATTGAAGCATGCTTCCCCAAAAGGTGCTTTGGGTACTGTCATTATTGTTCATTGTTAACAAACAAGAGTTTTTCTTAACTCCGTTTTACCCTCTCCAGATCATCATTCCATTGAGATTTGTTCTTCCTCCGTTATTCTGAATAGAGAGTAATAACATGTTTTAACTCAAAAGATGTTATCGTTGCTTGGGACCCTTCTGCAGCAATCATTGTTATTTTCATCCATTATTAGATTTGTTAACTGCACTGTAACTGTACCACTCGTCAGCTTCCTAGTCAAACATATTGCTTCTGAAATTATTATGGAACATAGAGAAATATAGTTCATTTTCTGACGTGCCAAAGCTGGAGTATATAACTTTGGCACAACTATAAATTAAGGTTGGTGATGCGTATTTATCTTAAATGTTGGCATAAGCCAGTTACTTCAATGCTGTAAAAGGAAGGGAGTAAATTTACATTTTACAGTCCCCAAAACTAACTTGGAACAACTGCAACTGAAGACCTGTCAAGCATAACCGGATATGTTGACAGAGTAACTCTCAAGATGCATGCACATAAAACATAAATCTGTTGCTCATTAAGAATATTGCACAGATTTCTTGAATAAAGGGATATATGTATCATAGTAAGAGAAAGACAAAACAAGAACATACTTGGACATTATTTGACTCATCACTCTAAGAAACAAGAAGGTAAGATTAGCCAAAATCATCCATCAATTGGAGATTATTAACTTACATCCTTTTTATCAAATGGCATTAAAATGGTCTCTAGCACTTCAACCAGCTACAATATTGCAATGCAGAGATTCCTTAAATTAAGGAAGAGTGTTTATTTTTAATCTTCAGATTGTTGTAACATTTTTCTGCAATTCCTTTTAATGAAGTTGGAATGGCTTATGATGTATACTTTTCATTTATTAACAGTCTAAACTTCGGTTCTTATTCTACAGGCGTCACATCCTTTATGTGCTACTTCTGACTTACCTGCTCATCTTACTACTGGAAGTTCTAAAGCAATAAAAGAAACGTTTGATGACTTAGTGCCCGCAGAACTTGAACATCAATCTATTCTAACTAACTGTGGTGTCTTGGGTGTGGAAAATCAGAAACAAGGGCAACACGCTCAAACACCACCTTTCCCTGAAGTTGTAGTTGAGAACAATGCAATAGTTAGTAAGGCTGATGTGGTGTTAAATGCTAATGGCACAGAAGCGGAAACCAGAAGTAACCAGAGTGGTGTACTTCCAGCGAAATCCATGAGTCTTAATCTCACAAAGATAGCTGCACTAATGAATGATTATCCTTCTGATGCTGATGAGGTTGAATCAAGACCTGGTCACATGTCAGTCATGGTGGATAGGTATAGAGTTAAGGAGGAAGCAGCACCTGTACTCCAGAAGATCTTCCTCAAGTACGGAGATATTGCAATGAATAGCTCTTTCTCTTCTGTGAGTTTCTCTTCATCACTCTTGGAGTTTGTTTGCGACGTCTACAAGAAATTGGAGGAAACAGATTTCTTAAGTATAACTTCCAAGGAGATCCAGTCCATGCTTGCTGAAGTTAGAGATCTTGAGGATGCCAAAATAGATGTTGGGTGGCTCAGTCAAAGGTTAAATGATGTCTCTCAGGCCAAGCGACTTCTACAGGACAGCTGCAAACTGAAGGAGGCAAAAACCAGGAACCTAGTAGTGATGGAGACAAACAAGAAAGAACTGGAAGGATTGAAGGAAGAGTTGGCTGCTTGCATTGCAACATACCGCGTTTTGCAACAAAGAATCCACAATAAAGAGGATGAGTTCGGCATTGCACGTTCTGAGAACGAAAAGATCATGCACAACTTTGCAGCTTTGAAGTCCAAGGTGAACAGTTTCCTGAAGAAGTCCTTGGTCCATGACCTTCTCTGAGCAGCCTGGTGTTTGTAGTTATTCCGTCTTGGATAGGACCATATGAATGATCTTTTTCACTAATTTTTAATCCGTAATTAGTTCTGTTATCCCATATTATACAAATTGTTATGTTCAAACCATATGAATCATTGGCCTGGCCCTTAACTGCAAATGAGTTGCAAAAGCCCTGAAACAGAATTTGCTACTGCAGAATGGAATGAACAGAGATGCAGAAACTTTATTAGCAGCTTTATTTCAATTCAATTAAGAGAACTAGTGTTAATTACTTGAGTTCTTTTCTCCTTATCCTTCTTTATTTCCTGCTAATCATCTAATTGAGTAGGATTACTCAAAAAACCAATAAACCTTGTCAACATTTGAATTATTATTCATGTTTTCTTTTTCCACATTTCTTTAATTATTCCTTTTAACAACTTGTGTCTCCCATAAACCAAGATTCACCATCATTCTCCCCCTTAATAGTAGTTTATATTTCTCATATGTCAAACTTATTAATACTGCATGCAAATTCATAATAAGGAGCTTAAAGTTGATTAGCCATATAAACATACATGTTGAGCATGGCTATAACATTTCATTTAAATTCACATCCTTAACAAACGTTTTATCAAATACAAACACTAAAATAGTGAGACATGTCCTGATTACAAGCAATAGACACGTGTAAAATTTTTCTTGGCTGCAGAATTAACAAACTCTCTTTCAGTGCCAGGGTACTCTGCACTCTGCAGTATCATTCTTCCAAGTTCAGAGAAGCTTCTTGTTGAGTGACACAGAGAGAGAGAGAGAGAAAAAGATTTCATCTTTGAAGAAAACAGTGTTGAAAGTTAGAAAATGGGAAAGAGAGGGAGAACAAGAAAAGATGAAGCCCCAAAATATACAAATGTTGAAGGTGCCACTGCCACCCCTTCTCAAGAATCTCAACAGCAAGAAGAAGCAGCTTCTCTAAGGAGTGGAAGAGTGTTGAGGATGAAACAAGAACCCAAACTAGAAGATGGTTCAGCTCTACCGCCGCCTCCGGTAAACACTTCAGCTCTACATTTTGGTGATGATATGTTCTCTTTTCTGTTTGGTTCAGAGTAAAATAAAACAAAGGGCTTACTGCACTCACTTGGTGGTTAAGGTTGTATTGCATGTTGTATTATCTTAAATGTTTTAGCCTATGTTTAGAGGTGCTGAAGAGGAAAAGTATATTTTGATGATTTGTGGTAGGGCTAATGCAAATGACTTTTGTTTAAAAAAAAATCTGAACTACAAGAGTTATTGAAATGATTATGAGACTTGTTGTTTGGCTAGTGGGTTATTACATAACTACTTAAGTATGATTAGCTGATTGCACAGGTTATGTATTCTCTCTGCTTTGATAGTTGAGAAGGGATAAAGATTTGAGAAATCCAGGACAAAGCAACTTCATGTTCTGTCAATAAATAAAAAAAATAGTTATGTGTTCTTGAAGGGATATGCTCTTTCCTTATAGGCAGGTAATGGTGTTTTAAGATTAATCATTGGAAGCCATTGTCTATAATGAAGTGGTCTTATTTCGTTTGTCGTTAGCATGTTTGCTGCGAAACCTACACATATGTGTTTGGACTTTTAGAGCTATATTCCTTGCTGTTCATCAAAGTATTATTCTAGTACTTGGATTACATGACATGTTAAAAGGCTTTGTTGGTTTATTTGGTTTTCCTAAGCCCCTACATAGACAAATAGACTTGCATTAACTAGCTGCCTATTCCTATTTGTTTTGACAGGGTTTTGTGTTACCAGATACTTCACCCAGGTATCAAACTCGAATGTCTTTAAGGGCATTACTTGGTCGGTGTGAGTCTAATACTCTAACACCAAATTCTCCAATTCGACATGTTAAGGTACTTTATTGAATTTTTTGCAAACTCTCTTGACAATTAAAAGTGAACTTTCATTAATGGTAGCACCAAGAAGGTGCTAAATATGTGATGCCATATGGATAGGCTTTGTCCTATGTTTGTCGGACACAATATCAAGAAAATAGTTCTTCTCTGCAGTCTATTTAATGAAGTTAGAATGATTTACAATGTAAACTTTTAGTTTATTTACAGCTTCTTTCTTATCCTACAGTCGTCGTATCCTTCATGTGCTATTTGTGACTCTCCTGCTCATCTTACCACTGGAATTTCTGTAGCAACAAAAGAAAAGTTTGATGGCTCCATGCGTACAGAACTGAACCATCACTCTGTTCTAACTAACCATGGTGTCTTGGGTGTGGAAAATCAGAAACCAAGGCAAACACACTCAAACAACACCTTCCTTCCCCGATTGTGGATGAGAAAAATACATAGTAAGTAAGAGGCTGATGTGGTGTTTTAAATGCTAATGGCCACAGAACTTGAAAACCAAATGGACCAGAGTATGCACTTCCAACCAAAAGGGAGGGTGGTTGAGTCCGCACATGCAGGGCATAAACATAACCGTGATGTCTTATATTTGGAAGATCTAGAAACCAGGCACCACAACTCAAAAGCTCTTTCTTTCTGGATTGAAGTTGTGGATGAGAAAAACACAACACTACGGAAGACTGATGTGGTGTCAAATGCTAATGCAACAAAACTAGAAACCAGAAGTGACCCCCTTCCAACAAAATCCATGAGTCTCAACTTCACAAGGGTAGCTGCACTGATGACTGACTATTCTTCTTATGCTGATAAGGTTGAATCAAAACCTGGTCACCCATCAATCATGGTGGATGGGTACAGAGTTAAGGAGGAAGCAGCACCTATCCTCCAGAAGATCTTCCTTAAGTACGGAGATATTGCAATGAATAGCTCTTTATCTTCAGTGATGTTTTCTTCATCACTCCTGGAGTTTGTTTGCGACATATATAAAAAATTGGAGGCAACAGATTTCCTCAGTATAACCCCACAGAGCTTCCAATCTATGATTGCTGAAGTTAAGGATCTTTATTCGTCAAAGTAGAGGGCGTTGGGGTGGCGCCAATGAAGACGGAATGATGATCTCTCAGGCCAGAGCACTGTTGTTCCAGGACAGTTGGCCGATATTGAAATGAGGCAAAAAAACCCGGGGTACCTCCTTGTATAATTGAGAGAACAAAAAGAACTGTTAGATTGAGGACGAGTTGGCCACTTCAAGAAAGAATCCCAAAAAGAGGTTGAGCTTGACATTGGCTCATTATGGGGAAAAAAATGAAAAGATAATGCAGCGTTTTGGCATTCGAAGGCCAAAGTTGAACATTTTACCTCAAAAGTCCTTAGTCCATGCCCTTCTTTGAGGCTACTTGTTAATCCCTGTTTGCTTGTACTTTAATTCTATTATCCTTTACATAAGTAACTGTTTTCAATTTATGAGTCATTTGGCTCCAACTGCATATGAAACAACTCTCTTAGAAGTTCTATTATCCTTCTTTATTACCTACTAATTGCTATCACCTAATGTCTACTTTTTAGACAATATCATTTCTTCATAAGCACTGCTTAATTTGAGCAAGGTGCAAGAATATTCAATGTTTCTATAAGTTATGCCTCAAACTCAAACAAGTTAAAAGATCAATTACACAAATTTTGTCTTTTCTATTTAAGCTTAAATCATGTCATCACATATCAAATAAATAAATCATAGGTAGAACCTCAGCTTTTTCTTTTCTTTTTCTTTTTTTGTTTTGGGAAAAGCTACATAAAATGGACCATAAAACTCAAAATAATGGATTACATGTTCATACCCAACCAAAGACAAAGTAATGTAATGAAACACCGATTCTCTCAATAAAATTATGCTCGTATCCTTATTCATATCATGCTAATAATTCGCTTAACGATATTAAATCAGAATTATATTATATATAATATCATTATATATATAGATATATATATATATATATATATATAATATATATTATACTATTCTATATATAATATATAGTGGTTATCTCTTGTTTAGAAATTAATCATTAGTCAATGATATTATAAGAGTAATGGTATATAGTTGTTGGTATCATTAAGGTTTAAACCACTGTATATATATCAATTAAGCAAATGTATCAATGTTAATGATCCAATAGACAGTCATTATACTGATTTAATAATACAGCTAAGCGAAAGAGTTGGTGTATATAACAATTATTTAGTAGGTAGAATGTAAACAGGTATATGTTTGTAGTTGTTTTGCTTTTTATTGGGTATTTGTTTAGTTTCCTTTTCTTTCAGTTGATAATTACTCCAAAATATCATAGAATAGGGGTAGTTTTGTGTGTTTTTTCCTTTTTAACTTTCAAGGACAGGGAGGCCCAATGGGCCCATCTGGTGTCAGGTCCAGCTAGACCACAAAGTCGGCCCATTTGGATAATTATCTTAGGACAAGTTTAACCTTGTCCACAACTAACATATCTTCTTTGCTCTACATTTAATTGACTATTCATTTTGCAATTTAGAGTTTAGTTTGTCTTCACTCTCATCATCTTGTTTAGCCTCTATGAAACACTAGGTGGGCCTCCTTTGTCATTTGTGGCCTAACTGGGCCTGGCCCCGTTTACTTAGGCCCACCAATTCTTTCTGCTCTCAACCTCAAGCCCAATTTGGCTGCTAGTCTAGTTGAATAGCTAGTCGATAATATCTCTGTGATTAAAGTATATAAAATTTTTTTGTCAAAGTGAATAAATGTATAATTTTAAGTAAACCACCAAAGCTAATGTACTTGTTGAGAATAGTTTTATATTTACTTTCTCGTTTTAATTTGTTTGATTTTGACAATTTTTTAATTTTAAGCTTCACGTGACTTTTGTGTATATCGAATTTAAGTTCATAAAATTACGTATCAAATCAAACAAATTAAAAGTGTCGGTCCAATTTCACGTGGCCCTTAAATGTGTACATGTTTCTCTATGGTTGTTGTGAATGCCATCACTTGAAAATTATATACTCTCTTCGTCTTGAAAAAGGACTGCATTTTCACTACACATTTTATTTTATTTTGGATATTTAATTTGAATTATACAAAAGTATATTGATGTCAATGTGCTTTCGACGATAGATCGATCGGTCAAAATAATTCTATTTTTTGTGGAGTCTTCCTTGTTATTATTAGTCACAAATTTTTGAATGCATCAGACAACTTATAATAAATCTGCTTGACGTACAAATTACTATTATGTGTACATTTTTACGTACCAATAAACTTGCTCATCATGAGTCTTCTACAAACCCATATTAATAATTCACATATGGACAATGTTGCATTATATTCAGTGAAAATGAAATGTAACTCATTTATTTACTTTTTAATTTTTCTACCTAGCTAGAAGCTTCATGAATGAAATAAATAAATATTTTTAGCCCAAAGTTTAATTCTGTGCCACAAAGTTACACTTGTAAATAAATGGTAGAGAGGAACACACGGAAACCATCAGTAACTTGTATGATTTTGAATGCATGGCAATTGGCAAATTATGTGGACCTACTAGTGCAATTTTCTTATTCTCGCTGTTTCAATTTATTTGTATGACATGATGTCTTTGATTGTTAAAAATATGTTTTAGGTCTTCACAATATAAGGGATCTTATTTTAATAATAATAGGTTATAAGTGAATATATTTTAACATATTATACTATTCGTAGAAAAAGTAACTTTTCATACAAAATTAAGAGATTATTAGAAAAATTTGACTATTAGAGTCTATATCCTGAAAAAAATAATTTCTATAAGAATTACCTATATAATCATTGAAATAAGAAAATTAATTATATAAAAGTTATTAACAGTTCAAGTTTAATGCTCCGTTTGACTTTTGCTTTAGGCCACTAGTATAATTGAGCAGCTCCTGATTCCTATTTCGATGACAGAATATTTTCTTTTGTCAAATTATTTTGATATATTTTGAATTGTTAATTGTGAATTTTAGTACTTTTGAAGAAGGTTATTAAACAATATTAAGTGTGTAAAAATACTATTCCCTCCGTCCGAAATTATTTGTCATGTTGCGCTTATCGAAAGTCACTTTTGGCTTTTTTTAAGATAAATTAGGATCACATTAATTCGATATTTCAAACAAAAAAATAGATATTTAAAACTACCTGAAATAGTATAAATTACAATGTTTTGACAGTATTAATATGAAAAAATACATATTAAAATATTAATTAAATTTTTTTATAGTTTAACTCTAAAAATAGAAACCATGACAAACAATTCCAGACAGAGCGAGTAACTCTTTATGTTGGTGATCTTCTTACTATGCGTGAGACGATGCCGTCATCATAAATACATAGTTTTATCATCTTCTCTATTTAGATTGGGATTGAATTCTAAGTTATGTTAATATAAATATCATCTTAATTTTTTTTGTACGTTTAAATATAGTCTTAAAATATGTAAATTTCATTTTAAAATATATAAAGATTAATGTATGTCAGACTACACATTAAACATAAGTTAGTTTGATTATCTATACTTTGAATTAAGTCAAACAAATTAAAATAGATCAATAAAGTATTTTTAAAGCTTTTTACACGTTTTAACTATCGTAAGTAAAACGTCCACGGTAATTAACCCTATACTTGTACCAATAACCATTGCACCCATGGACCTTATTAATTTCATATGACAATATAATAATAGACTATATGTTACTCAAAATAAAGTGTGAGATGAAATTGGAAAGAGAGAGGTAGCTAGCTAGCTGTATATTACCCAATATGAGTCTAGTTAAGGCTGTGTTTTTGCTATTTTATGTTTCATTTGAGTGGGGAAATAATTTTATTTATGAGTGTAACAAGGGTACATAAGATAGATTAGTGGGTACGTTTGTCTAAAGTAGTAATAAATTGGGGACAAAACTCTTTATCACGTGTGGGGTGTCATCTTTGTAGTTTCATTTCTTTGTCTAATTCTAAGGAAACATATGCTCGGTTGGAGAGTAACATATATTATCCTAAGGACAATGCAACTAAGTCTTATTGTTTTGTTCATCGATCCATATATAATAATTTCTTCCTCATCGATAAAAATGATTTATAGATGAATCAGAGTATATTGGTAATTGTCAAAAATGATTGGGAGGTTTAAACAAACGTTTTAGTTCTTAACTATCTCATTATAAAGATTGCATTTGTTTTTTGAAATGACAGATATGTCTGTAGACATTAAAATTTTGTGGGACTCTATAAATTGTGTTCGACTCGAATAAGGATTCTTGGAGGCTACTCAACTCTAAACCCTAGTTTATGCCTGTACTAAATTTCCTTAAAATATATCTCAGAAATTTCATAAAGAGATTAAGATCTCGAATACTCCACAAATTGATGGTTTATTCATAAAGAGAGGTCAAAATCTAAATCATCCTAGTTCGAGAAATAAGTCACTAACGGCCCTCGAATCATGGATAAATCTTAGGAGAGTAGAATCAAGGGATCAACAGAATTGTACCCGCAATGTATCTAGATTAATAAAATCATGTTCCTTCAGATTTTATTTATGTGGTTTATTTATTTTCCATATGTTTAAAATTTGTTGCAAAGAATGTGAATTAGTTAATATTACATGATATTGTAGTTGAATAATAATCAGTCGTATCAATTATTATAAGATACGTGCACATGCAAGAGAATGTCTACTTAATTAAAATGTTGAATTTATATATTTGATAGAAGACCAACTATAATTTGTAAATAATTGACTAGACAATAGCTATATTTATGTATTAATTTCTATTTCTAAGGGATTCAAAGTAAGATTTCTATGTCCCAATATTGCAAAATATTCTCATCGTGGTATCTTCTTGTTATAATGTAGTATAAACTGATTGCCTATAATTGGAGAAATTATATTCATTTAATAACATGCTACTTATTATATATGTAAATAATAATATTATCTCGCAGAAATTTGCATTCTCTACAAGAATCAAATATCCATATACCCTATTATAATTGGATATGTTCCTCAAAAAATTAATTGTCCGTGTATTAGAAAATTATAACGGAGACAAAAATAAATAAATTATGGTATTCTTTTTGGTAAACTATCATTTTTTTTCAAGAGAAATATGTGTATTCATTGGTTTCGAAATTGTTAATCCTCAAATACGTGACTATATATATATAAATTTCGAAATAAACATAACACTTAATTTAATTGTATTAGTTTTAACAAAAGGTCTCGTTTGCCCCTTAACTAGTGAAATAGAATTAATTATGCCCTCCTGTTTGATTTTGGTCCCAAATAGGCTCTTGTCCAATTAAAAGATTTGTTTAGGTAGAGACAGAATCAGAATTTAAAATACTTATAGATCTGAAATTCTAATTTTTTTTTCAAGCTATTGACTTTAAAATTTAAAATTTGTACGAATGAATTTCTTAAAATTAATGAGAGAGAAGGTACATAGGATCAAAGGTAAAGCAGCGTTCTCTTGGCAGAGTATTAGGCGGCAAGAGACTTGGATTCAACTATAAAGAGAACCAGTAACGTAGGGCTTTTCCCCCTTCCGTCCGACTTCTTGTTCTTAAAAACGTTGGTTATAAGAATGAGTCATTGCCCTTCTCCTATCCTGACTGTCCAACCTGAGAGCGGACAGTTAATGTGTTCCACTTATTAAACAAAATTCTATTGATGGTCACGTTAATAGCTTTTAAACCAAACGTGATTCGGCTAATTCGTAACTTACCCCGTATATAAAATCTGAAGAGATTAATATACACACATACCTTATCCGTACTTGAAAAGTTTTATCCCTACTCGAAATAATTACATTGTGTACAAGTATATACGTACCTTTATTTGCACGCGTATATTAATGTGTCTACAAACATATTGGGAACACTTCATCACATGGCATGTCTTTTGTTAACAATATCAAACGGTCACAAGTAAATCTCCACAAATTATTAATGTTTTACATTACATACCTAACATATATATTTTCCCTACCTTTGTATCTCATGTGACCGACCATTAAGTTTAGTTTACCTGCCATTGTCTTCTCAATTATTTAATTCCTATATATACACACTCAATTTTTTCATCAAAACAACAATATATTAATTTTCCAGTCTTCAAAACACAATACGAAATGGCAACAGAATTGGAAATTACTGAGCTAAGATTGGGACTTCCAGGAGGAATATTGGAGAAAAATGAAAAGAAAAGGGTTTATTCGGAAATTACTACTAGTGATCGAAACAGCAGCAACAACAACGTTGAGGCTAATAATTATAAGTGTCAATACAAGAACGAAGTTGTTGGTTGGCCTCCTGTGTGTGCTTACCGGAAAAAGAACAGTTTTAACGGACGTGAAGCTGAATCTAATAATAAAATGTACGTCAAAGTTAGCATGGATGGTGCACCGTTTTTGAGGAAAGTTGATTTGAGTACTCAAAAGGGTTATGATCAACTTGTTATGGCTCTTGAAAACCTCTTTGATTGCTATGGAATTGGTTAGTATTTCATTTTTCTATATGAACATGCATTTTTAGGCAAGTGAAATTATTATTATTGAAATGTACGGTTACTGTACTATACTAATAAACATAAATTGAGCATCTTTATAAATATAAGCAATTTAATTGCTAGTGTTATATATGTTAATTAAATTTGTATATAAATGTGTCAACAGGAGAAGCATTGGAGGATGCAGATAAGTCAGAGTTCGTTCCAATCTATGAAGACAAAGATGGAGATTGGATGCTTGTCGGCGATGTTCCATGGATGTAAGTATTTTACTTCTCTATGACGACGGATTCAGAATTTTATTTATTTAGGAACATATTTAATATAGTGTTTGAGATTTGAATTTAAAAATTTAAGACGAATTTTGAATTCAATCGACCCCTAATCTTATGTTAAAAAAGTTCTAATTTTATAATATTGTAACTTTTTACCGCGATCTGCCCCTTGGGCACCTTATCCCTAATTGAATCTTCTTTAATTCATTGTAAAACTAAACTAATTAATGTGTTAAAGGGGTGTCAAATTTAGCTTATAGTACATAAATTGACTAATTTAGTCAAATTTAGGTGATTTAAACTAGCATATATTCATTGATGGATTAATTTTGTCCCTTTTAAGGCATAGATCAATTAGAACATTGAAACCCGATTAAATAGGGATTCGTGCCAGGAAGGTCAATACTTCCTAACAAAGGCAGCTTTATACTAAGATAACTAAAACCTGAAACATCTTGGTTAAGAATAAACTACTACCTACCACACTATCACAACCTTGATCAGTTACTCGTCAACATTTTGTAGTGTTAGTAAAAATCAAAAGAAGTTGTATTAATTGAAATTTGATTTTGCAGAATGTTCAGTGAATCATGCAAAAGGCTAAGGATCATGAAGAGATCAGAGGCAAAAGTGATAGGGCTTGGAGCAAGGGACTTTCTCAAGGGAATGTCTCAAGAGAAATAGAGTGGATGATTCAAGCTATATTTTTACATTAATATATAATTGTAATTGTAATCTTAGGTGTGATAAGACACCCTAGACTTAAATCAATTTCTGATTTGATTTCCTCTTAATTAATTAATTAATTAGCTTAATTATTGTAGTAATCACTACCTTATTTGCTCTTAAATGACAATTTTCGTATGCATAATAAGGCTATATGTGTAACCAAACATGTTGCGCTGAAATTGTGGCTACCAGCTAACTTTCCCTTTGTTTCAATTTCATATCAATTGTCCACGTTACTAAAAAGTTTTTTTTTTAAAAAAAATCAAATTACTTGATAATTTACATTCCTTATCTTTTTTTAAAAAAAAAATTCTAGCTAGTGTTTTTCTTATCTGTTCACCATGTTGAAGTTGGATTTATCAAATATCTAAAACTCGATAATGGTGAACAATATAATATCGAGTAGACAATTAGCATACACTAATAGCTATACATATTCATGCATACTTATGTAAAAATGGAAAGATTCCTGTATCACTCCAACACACTTATAAGTCCAATGTATTTTTTTTCTTGGATCATGAAATACTGATGAACCTTAATTTTTATTTTTATTGGGTGAATGTACTTTAGTTTCACTACATATCACAGTATTCAGTGTGGATATACATGCACACGGACTAATTCTTACTTCCACCGAAATTAATATACAAAAAAAAATTAATTATCAATCAAATCATGTGTTACGAATATGCAATTATTCTAAAAAAAACTTCATTAGAATTAACCATAGAGATTACCTGTGAATCACGTAAAATATGATATTCATTCCTTTTTAATAAAATATTTCAAGTTGAGTCACGGAAACTGATGAATCATCTTTATATAAATTCATATAATAGAGGAGATTTAGCTTTATGAATAGTGACTACCAATTACCTATTTATGAAGTCAAAAGAGTGTATTAATGGTAGATACAGAATACTTCAACCGATACCTAATTTATTTATATTAATTTAGATCAACTACACTAACGGAAAATATTGGCCCATAATCAGCAGTAGAGCTACGTCCGACAAAAGGCATGGTTTTCGTTGATGTTCGGGAATAACATCTTTTAAATAATCCAATATCACATTATTAAATTCATTAACATTTTATGGTGGTTAAAATTTACGCGGGTAACTATAGCAAAACGAAGCCAAAATTTTTTTACTTAAGACATAATAAAAAAGAAAATTAAATTTATCGAAGTGAGGATTATAATTAATGTTTCTTATCATAGCTATAATTAATAAGTATTGATTGCTACTCCTTAAAAACATGTGCTCCAGGACATAGCACACACCCCTCTGTTGGCACACCCTTATCCCATCAGAAAATATATTGTATATATAAAGTAAAAATGATAAACAAAGTGGTAAATATCTTATTTTGGACATCTTTAAAATAACAATATGATATAGCATAGTGTATTAAATCGCGTATTTAAAGTCTTAGTATTTGAATTCGTACTGTTAGCAACTTCTCTTTTACTTTTCTAAAAAAATGTGTTCACTTTTAACACTTAAACACTCTTAATGAAATTTATCTCTCCGAATTATCACAAATAATTGGTACGTAAATACAATAATTTTTTTTTTTACCACGAGATGTGTATATATATCACCCATTCGATCTATAATATATTCAAATAAATGAGAAGCGTGGAATATGTCGGATTTTGAGAGTACATATACCTTCTCAGATATTATTATTTATTAATTGACAAATGACCACCAGACAATTCACTTATTACATATTTTATATCTACGCAAACGTATACATCAATTGTTTTCATGTTTACTTTTTCAGCATCAAATCATATCAATACTTTACCTTTAATTTTCTTTTACGTTTTTCAATTATATTATCCTTCACCAACTTCATTGGTCCATAAGAAATACTTCCTGCGTTTAATCAGGTCTAATAATAGTTGTTCATTATTATTATTTTAAATTTTTAATAATATTTGTCTATTTATTAAATTAATGAATAATTCACAATTAGTTTTTAATTTATCCTTATTGTTAATTATAATGATTTATGAATTACACTTTTTCAAATATTGTATTTATTAATTTGTTATATCATTTAAATAATTTTTTAATTATATTATCTTTTAAAAATTACGATGAGAGAAATTTAAAAATAATTGAGAGTGTAGTTGTGTTGTTATCTCTTCAATTTATTAAAATACCAAAAAAAATTAAAAAATAATTGATATTCCATTTTTAATAAAAATACTTGAATAGTATTGTCCTTTTTACGCCATACCCTTGTAAAACGAAAAAGATAATTAAATTGAACCTCGTCCTTAATTGTGAATTTGTGACTCACCTAATGTAGCATTAGAGGCAAAGCTAAGTAGGGTTTAGAAGTTCATATGAAAATTACTATTGAAGATGTAGCTATTGGTGTATTTGTTTTTGTTTTTTAAAATACCTTTTAAAAGCGCCAAAAAGATAAGTGACAATCATAATAAAAAAAAAAAAAATATTAGAAGCCATAAATTTTATTTACTTTAAACACTTTGGCGTAACAAACACGAAAAATAAGTGTCAATTCCATGGCGATTGTCCTGAGGTTATTATTGTTGAACCCAATGTTTGGACCCGCGCGGTATAAAAGTTAGTTATCGAGCTTGTGAAATTTTCTCAAAATTGTTTAAAGGTAATAGTTTTTATAAATCTTGCGGAAATAAAAATAATGTATATATAACATATTGTATATACATATATGTATTGTATAGATGTAGATCTTAAACCACCAAATCCTTCCAGGCCCCAATACCACCCAATGCTGGGCCCAATCCTCCCACTCTCTTAAACCAGCCCAACACTTCCTGAGACACGTGTCAAATTTTGGAAAGCCCAACCCAGTATATTCCTTACCCAACCCAATTCCCTAATAACCCGACCCAAACCCGTTTTACCTTCCCCTTTCTTCTTCCCCTTTCCCAGAAACTCACGCGACCCCTCTCCCCCTCGCGATTCCCAGTTTCTCGTCTCTCCCCACGCTCTCTCCCTCAAACCCCCACGCTCTTCCCCCTTCCTTATTACCCTCATCCCACGCGTTCCCCACCCCCTCGT
This sequence comes from Solanum habrochaites, assembly GCA_027704765.1. Lineage (NCBI taxonomy): Eukaryota > Viridiplantae > Streptophyta > Magnoliopsida > Solanales > Solanaceae > Solanum > Solanum habrochaites. The sequence goes on from JAKWJA010002491.1 coordinate 65,605,061, forward strand.
TTTCCAGCAAAACGATGCCCCAGAAACAGACGCAAACACAGACCTCCTCGCGACCAACACCACTCCGACCTCTCTCACTCGTCTCCTTCACGGCGTTTTTCCCTTCTCTCTCTTCTTCCTCCTTCCCACGCGTGGATGAACAGAATTCTGCCAAACGGACACCTGCAAGTGCTGTCCTCGTACGCCCTCCGCCTGCGCAAACGACAAAACTCCCTTGTCCTTTGTCCCCACGCCAAGATCACCACTCCACGTCGCCTCCCAAAGGACGTCCAAAATCATCCCGACCCTCCATCTCTCTTCCCGTTTGAATTGCTTTTTTGAATAAGATTGGGGTTTTCAAATTTGAATTCGAAATGAGCCTAAAAACTCCCCCCAGAACCCGAATTCTTTTTCTTCTATATAAACCTCCTTTCTTCTTCAGAAAGGGGGTTGGAGGTTTTGGTCGAAAAAATTCAGAGAGGCAGAATCTTGGAGGTTAGAAATTTGGAGGTTGAAGATTTTTCGTTTGGAGAGCTAGGGGTTGAGGAAAAAATCTGGGAAAACATTGTTCTCGTTTGTTTCGCGTTTCGCTGTATTGACAAACCTTTTTGCTACCACAGTCAACAACAACCGGGTGGGGAACTGGGTTATGGAATTTTTGTTTAGGTTCCGACAAAATGGAGGTCAGAGTTTCTGGTTTAGAGCTTTGGGGAGTGAGAAATTCGCCTGGATTTTTTTTTCATTATACAGGGGATATATAGCAGCAGTGTTCTTCCTTTCTAGAAATTCGGTTGCCTCCAAAGTCTTTCCATATCAAAACAAAGGGTTCTTTTCTTCTTTTTCTCTGTCGGATTTTTCGGTTTGGAGAGCCTCAAAATAGGAGAGGGTAAGATTTCTCTCGGCTTTGCTTGTTGCCATTACCCGTTTCAGCTTGTTTTCGAAGCCCTCAGCAGATCGTGCCCCGGTGGTGATCGCTTCGTTGTCTCGGTGTCGTCCCTTGTTCGCTGACGCGCAGAGCATGTGAACTTCCTCTCGAGTCCATGGCGGCGGACTCCATCCTCCCTCCTTCTCCTTGGAATAGCCATGAAAGGCTCAAAATTCGTTTATTTTCGAGTCAACCAGCAAGACGAACGAGCAAAGTTCGGCATCACGAATTTGAAGAACTTGAAGAGATCGTTGAAAATTTTCTTTTTTCCATTTTTATTTTGTACCGGGATAACCCTTGTCGTTCTTATTTTTACTTTTTCCTCGTATTGTTTTTATGTTATGGTCTTTTTAAGATTAGGACGGGTGGAAAGTGGGTTAAAAACAACCAAAGACGGTGTCCAAAACTCGGTCAATGCGAACAGAACCCCGAGTTTGGACCCAAATATCTCTCTCTCTCTCTCCCTCTCTCTCTCTCTTCCCACTAACTATTTGTTTTACCTATTTTTTTTGTCGCTTAAACTGTCCGTTTAGCTTAGGATTAGAAACCCAACCCCCGTCCGACGCCTTTAAGTCAATTTTTGTTCAACTTAAATTACCTTCCTAAACGATAATTTGTTTCACAAATTCGCAAAGCTTGATTTAGATAAACCCTAGGAAGTTTTACTTTGGAAATAGATTCTCAAAATGGGAAAATAAACAATAAAGAATTGCCAAACTTGCAACTTGTTTCACTGAAATAAGGTGTTCCACTTCAAACGTTCAAAAGTTAACCTAAATAGTCAAATTGTTCAGTTGCCCGGCAAACCTTAAGTTATCGGAAGTGTCTTCAGGTGCCTTACAACCTTCCTAGGACACTAATGTTAAGCCCGAACCCCCCTAAAACTGTTTCAAAAACAATTTTTCTTTTTTTTTCTGTTTTTAAGAAGTTGTTTAGAACGATGATTTTCTTGATTTTCTCAAAATTAAGTGGCGACTCCTAAAACGTCTCCGAAATTCTTTAAAATAAAACAACTCTGCCGAAAACCTTTTTGTTCGATAAACAATTATGAAAATTCCAAGAAACTTATTTGAAAAAGCTCCATGTAAATTCATTCACCATTTTTTTCTTGTATGAAATTGTTTTGATCCCTTGATTCCTTCGCTCTTAAATTTATCCATGACTCAGGGTCATTAAACGGTGTAATTCCCGATTAGATGATTTACTTATCTTCCATAATTCGAGGCTTGTAATGAACATATTTCCTCGAATTAAGATGATTGAATTTGGTAAAATATTCCATTAATTTTGCAAACATTAATATTTTTCAGAGAATATAATATCATTAATATATGGGCATGAACCGAGGTTTAAATCTTTAAACACAACCTTGTAGAGTCCTCACTCAAATTAGAACACGTCTGATAGAGTCTTAACAAATTTCAATTTTTGTAATACTATTTCATATTTTAAAACTCTCTTAAATGAAAATTATGAATCCTATGTCCTCCTAGTTGAAAATTCAAAGAGTCAAAAGTCTCTTCTCTCTATTATATCAAGATTAATTGGGTGCAATTCTCACCATCCACATCCTATATTTATCTATATGCATGAGTGATGACCAAAATGAACTTCACTACAAAAGTACTTAAGGTAGGTTTATTCATGTACGTTTCAAAAGTTGATCTGACATAACTATGAAAGGTCAATTTATACTTTTAAATTTCTTTCAAAGAAAAGGATAGTACAATCAAATTCCTATGCATGCTATGTTCAATCACTTGTAGTAAAATAAACTTTAAAGTTGAAACACGACAACATTATCTATCAATAAGGTCCTTTTGGCCTAACACAAACGTTTTCAAAATAGTTTTATTTTTAATTGAAATTTATAGACTTAATTGTGGAGAAATTCTAATTATGGTTGATCACAACATATCTTATCTGTTTAACAAAATTAAGCTACTGATTAGTGGGGTCATGATACATATATGCATTTCATGTGGATGCAGTTAGTTTTTTTCACGGTAATGGATAGTACTATACAAGTACTTTAGTTTTTATTGCATGTAAATTCAAGGCAAAAAATTCCTAGTATTGGTGAAAACAATTGTCCCAATGCATTTATTTTTGAAGTCCTTTATAGGAAAAACAGTTCATTTCAAAGTTAATAATGTTGATATTAAGTTATAGAAGAAAGAAAAAAAAAATCCGCGTAATTATGTCAAATGATAGAGGTGGTCTCTTTATAATGGTATTGTAGGATGGGAGTTCAGAAATGAAAAACATCCTCATATTGGTGTATGTTCTTCCTTCTTCTATCTTATCGAGGAAAGCTTTGAGGCCTAGGACTATAGAAATGTGGTACATTATACATTCTTCAGACTGAAATTATTTAAATTAGTAAATTTCACGAATATATGGCCATTGTTATTTTCCGTGGTTGTCTTCTCCATTTTGTTACAACGAATTGAGATATGCCTAACTAACTAATTTTTTGGTAAATATGTCGTTAGTTTGTCTCCCTTTTTCATTTCTCTTGAGATAATACAATAAAAAATTATTTCCTCATACAACCTCTTTTGGAAAAAAAGTAAAAAAGCCCTATAAGCTCAGTGGTAGTAGCGCCAGTCTTGTAAACTGGGATGAGTCTGTATTTGATCCTGCATGGGGGCAATTGGTGGCAATTTATTTTTTTTTGTCTTTTTTTAAAGTTATCGTTCCTTATATTAATTTAGAATATTTAAGATATATTTAATATATTTCATTTATACATATTTTTTGCGAAGTTAAAGATATGAATTGAGTTTAAATAATAGTGTGTATTTATAACGTCGATCAACTAAGATATAGCTAGGTTTTAAATGAAATGTGAGTATCGATGGGATCGATCCTTACTTATTTTAGCGTAAGATATACTAGTAACTATTTTCATAGTAATAAGGATTTTTTATCAAGTCTGGTCTTTTGAATTTTTTGTTTTAAATACTTTTTATTGTCAAATATGGGGGTCAAATGTTTAAAGACATAAATATCTTCATCTGTTAATGACATAATATGTGAATTGATTAGATATATATACGAAGTTGTGATAAATTGAAGGTTTGACGGTTTGAACAATTTCAAGTGACAAGATTAAGACTATCAATCTTTGAAACATAATGTTCCTATGTAACTCCACTAGACATATATAAAGAATGAGATTTAAGGGCCCGTTTTGGATGGGCTTTAATAAAGGCAGCTTTTAAAAAAGTACATTTGAAAAGTGCTGCAACTTATTTTAAAAATAATCAGTTATGTGTTTGGATAAAAGTTCGAATTAATTGCTATGTCAACGTGAACGGTCCACATATAAGAAAGAGATGTTAGGGTTTGTTGTACTTTGCAGAGTGTACCAAACTATTAAGGGCAAACCAACTAAAACCATGTGGTCACCTTAAACCCAGCTTATAAGCTCAAAAGAAGAGCCCTGTTTGGCTCAGCTGAAAAAAGCCCTTGGTCAAACTGACTTAAAAAAGCTTGTTTTTGACTTATTTAGTTGTTTGGCATCCTCAAATACATATTTTTAAGTTAAAAAAAACCTTATTTTTACGCCAAAAGTTAAGCTGGGGTAGAATGTGCTTTTTTTTTCCCAGCTTATAAGTGTTTTAAAAGTTGACGCCACATTTTTACCTTTTTTTAACCTTAAATTTTTAACAATCTCCCAAATTACCCCCATAGACCTAAACATCTTCTTTCTTCTATGTTTTCCCTTTTCACGTGTAGTGATACATTACTATTACTAATGAATTAAAATACATAAATCTTAACTTTTCAGTAATCTATTCAAATTATATCTTATTAAATGTAAAAATAAAGTTGCACATATAACTTAAATAAGTATTTATTCCTCTTATAATAATTGTGATAATAAGAATTGTGAATGATAGACCATATTTATTACCTATGAAATGAAACTAAAATTAAATCCTTAAATCGTTTTCTTTTATCTATTCAATTACTCTATCTTTAAAACATAATAAGTTTATATTCTTTCTTATAAATAATTTTGTAATGAAAAGAAATATGTGATGATAACAAAATATATTATTTATGGCTGTAAATATAAATTTCATTCAACCTTTTAATTAACGTTAACAACGTTACAGGATATTTTCAAGGCATTTTGAGTTTAAAAAAAAACTGTATATAAATTTCAGCACTTATTGCCAACACAATCAACACTTTTTTTTTTAAAAACTTCAGCACTTTAATCCACACACGTAAACTGCTTAATTTTTAAACATAAGTTTTCAGCACTTTCAACGTATTTTTTAAAGCTGCTTTTAATTAAGCCCACCAAACGGACCCTTAATATATAAGTCATTTAAAAAAGAGAGAAAGTGTTTCCAGGTCTCTTGAATTAATATTACTCAACTTTTGATATTGACAAAATGATATCCACCATTATCTCTACTTGAAATTGGTGGTATAAAAAACTATAACCTAAAATGAAAAGATAAAAATAATTAAAATTAGAAAATAATCAAACTTAATTAATGAAGTCCTGGTAGATAAAGAAAGTGGAATTGTGGAAAAGTACCGTTAAAAATTAGTGGAAGATCTAAACTGACGTGTGATTATGTTTTGGTTGACGGCTACTTTAATCATGCCACGTGTCAGTAATAAATATCGTAACGGTCGTGATGCATAAGGCGACAAAGAAACAGAGTCCATGCTGGGTTAGCGTGTAGCCAATCAAAATTCGAACAGGGCCTCTGTAAGGGTTGCCTTGTCCCACTAATAACCCAAATATGGGCCCCAACCTATCTTCCTACTACACGGGTGTCCCCTTTTTGGTGCTATAATAGGTAATAAAATAAAATTATTCGCCTTTACATCATTTTAATAATATAATGATAAAAGATATTTTTATTTATTTTTAATTTTGATCAATTAATAATTATTATTAAATCAAATACGTATGAATATAATATTAATTTTATATAACCCTTTTATAGAGAAACCTTTCAAAATTTTAGGATATATATATTTTTTAAAAAATTCTAACTGCAAATGGAAAAGATTTATATTGATTTTATTATGAATGAATAATTTAAAACATATATTTTGCAGTAATGATGTGGGTGGACTACGATAAGAAGAGGGAAGTATATATTATTCTAATGCTACTATTACCACTTATTCTGTTTTACTGTAATTAGTATTTTCTTTACCTTTTTTATATTGGTTATATCCTTACTATTTTAATTTGTTTGTCCAAAATTTTTCTCTTTGTATCTTCATCTCACTTTCTATTTTAGGTATTTAACTACATTAAAATAGTTAATTGGAAATTTCCTTTTGGTCAGTTTTCTATTTATTTTAATTAATAGAAATGAATTCCTTTTTTGAGAAAAAAAAATATTCGAATTTAGTTCAAAGGTATCAAGCAACCGTTAGAAGTTATCTTAGAAATTAAGAATACCCTGATTTATATAATTATTTTCGATGCAACGGCATTAAACTTCAAGTTTTTTCTTGATAATATGCATGCATATGCAATATGGATTTTAGAGACTATCAATTTTAATTGAATAATCTACTTAACACGCACGTGCATATTCATGTATGGGCAGACGTGTAATGACAATTGAGACTTTATGTTTAATACGTATCTAATTCTCGATTGAGTGTTTTATGTACAAATTTCTACATTACTATTATTAGACATATAAAAGGTGTCAAATTTCTGATGTGCAACACTTTTCAGCCTACCACAATTCCCTGGAGTTAGAAAATAAACAAAATGACACTCCACTCTTTTGGCCGATATCAGTGGGTACGGTGAATGAGACTGTTCTTTTTATAATCAAGAGTCTTGATTTTAAATTCTGAATTTAAATATTTTTTAATAAAAAATAATAACTCTTGAATGGATTTTACGTGGTGTGAATTAAACATATTCTAATTTTGAGATGCTGAAGAAAAAGAAACAAAAATCTTTTAACAAATCATTCACTCCCTTATTAACGTGTAGAAATCTGACCGTTCATCTGTAAAACGCGTCCTAATAATAATGTGCAACCATGAAAGCCCCGTTCCCACCTACCGAGAGCATATAGAGTGGCCTAAACACGCATTTTTTCAAAGCACAAAAGATAGCTCATTTCATTTCACCACAACCAACTACTAAAAGGGGGAAAATGTCATCGAGAGAGCCAAATCCAACCGACGGTTTTTGACGGAACTAATAATTCCGGCCTCATTTCACAATGAAACTGAGCTAATCTCGCTTACCCTGTCGAATGCGGCAGCAAATCTCCGGGTGCAAAACGTGGAAATTCGACGGTATGGAATTAGCCTTAGCTCAACTTTTCCGGGAACGCTGCGTTATATCTGCCGGAAGTAATCACTCCAAAAACGACATCTCTACGGAAACAAAACCCCACAAGTAAGTCATGTAGACACGTAATTTTTTGACTCCTCTACTCTCTCTCCCCGAATTTAGGCACAATTATTGTGAATTTATGATTAGGGCAACAAGTAATTGTATGGCCCGGGCCGGTGAGATCATACAGAAAAAATCGTGATAGAAAAGTCGCAAATATACGTGGAAGGTAGCCATTGACGAAACGGAAAGCTCCCTTACTTGAGAAAAGTAGATCTGGAGATGTACGACAGTTACCAGAAGTTGTTGAATGCTTTAGAAAACATGTTTACTTGTCTAACAATCTGTAAGTATACTTTAACTATTCATTTTTCTTTTTGCTCCTTTAATCAATTCCATCATATAATATAAATTTCGTCAATTTGTATGAACCGATTGATAATAATTCAGGTAATTCTCAAAGTGAAAGCAAGCTTATGGACCTTACAAATGGTGATTAAAAGAATATGTACTACCTTCTGGAATAAGATGGATACTGGATTCTTGTGGAGATGTTCCTGAAGTAGTGTTTTTCCTCTTCTTATTTTAATTTTGTTCGTAATGATTTAGGGAATCAGATTATAAGGTAGAGAATTAAACTCTTATCGACCAGATAACAGTTTTGATAGTCAACTAACTCAGCTGTTAAGATATCTTAATTTCAATTTGCTGATTTATATGATTTTTTTTTTTTGCTGTACAGAATGTTTGTTGATACGTGTAAGAGAATTAGATTGATGAAGAGCACGGAGGCTATAGGATTAGGTAATTAATCTAATTAACTTCTTTCTTATTACATTATAAATTATAATTATTGTTAAATATTAACTTCTTTTGTTAATTGTTTGTGTAGCTCCAAGAACACCTGGGAGATCGTCGAGTTCAAGCTAAATAAAGAAGCTTAATAACTGCATGTACAGATACCAACTGGCTTGAGTGAATAAGTTTTTTTATTTTTACCTTTTGCGTTCTTTAATTATAGGATAAGTAATATATAATTAGGCAATTACTTAGAAGTGTATTTTGTGCTACGATGCTTCCCGTTTGAGTGAAGACGATTGATTTTATTATTACTGTATTTGTATTTGTTTGTATGTTTTTGTCGTTACGATTGTAGATCTCACTTATGGAATAACGCACTTTGGGAAAAAAAAACAAATCCGTTTGTACGATTTGTGAAAGGAGGGTGAAAAATGATGAAGTTTTTAATTTAACAAATCGTTATGCGAAGATATAGTTTTGAATAGTTTTATGGTATGTTAATTTTCAAACTCAATCCGACAATTATGACCTACACTAATTGAAATGAATCAATTAATGATATGAAAAAGACAACATGGAAATGGATTCACATAATTGATAACATCATATACTAATACATGATTTTGCCGGATATTTTGGATCAACATTAAGTTTGAAAAAGCTTGGATCTTTGCGTTCCAATAAAACATTCCAATATTTTTTTTTTTTAAACTACTTATACTAAGGATATGTGAAGTAAAATTAAATTGGAAAAAAAAACCTATTGTCGTTAACTTGAGATGATAATGTGGGAAGGATATGGTAATTTTGGTTTCATTCTATCCCGTTCCTTTAATCAAAGAAAAACTCGTGCACAGGGCTAGTGCCATCACATAGCTGAGTCTACTACTCTTTGTGCTTATCGTCCACTCCTTCTAGTTGAGTGCCTCTCTTTTTCCTGGTACGGCTAGAGGTCACATAGTTGATAATTATTGGACAATATTTTGCCAAGTTAGCAACGGATTATGTTTTAATATAGATGGAGTGATAACATAAATAGGCAACGCAAACAATGAATTGTTAAGATATAAAACTTTACAAAAGAAATTATAATTTAATTGTGCTTACATATTTTGTATATTTACAATTAATCATATATGTGCCACCAAAATTTTGAAATAAATTAAAATAAAATTGATTTCCCCTATAATTCAAAGGAAACTGTTGGTGCAAATTAATGATACTTTATTGGATTAAATTCTGTCTAATGCTTTAGGATTTTAACATAAGGGGTTTTTTTTAGCAATAATGTACTATAACTCAGCATTAATTCGCAAATTATTGAAAGCAAGCCTAAAAGCTTGGTTGTCTTTTAAGGATAAAGGTTGTGGTTTTGAGAATATAATTTAACTAATAAAAGTGATGCCCTCTGACCCTCTCTAACAACTTAAGTTTTTCGATGAGATGGTCACATATTTCAACATCATATCAGAAAGAATAATCATATACATGAGGTGCGCATTGAGAATATAATTAACAAAAACATTATCTAAAGATCATTTCCTTTTTATTCAAACTACATTGCATAAGATTAAATGAATAGAGTGTTTATTTGGTTTGCTTTTCTTACTATATGGGCTTGCTATCTATTTGGGCTATTAGTTAAATGGCCCATCCATACTCTCCTTTAAAAAATGGAATAGAAACAGTATCATGTATAGTTGTATACTCTAATTCCAAGAGCCTAGAGGTATACATATTGTACTTAATAGTTTCAAACAAAGAACTAGCAAATAAAAAATTTAATTCGTCAAATTTAAATTCTGAATTTTCTAGACCGCAAGTAAATAATCCTTTAGGGTCGTCAAGGTCATTGGCATCCATGAAGTTCACCATCTAACTAGCAAATATCGATAAAGATATTCGAGATAATAATTTTTGAAGAGTAAAAAAAAAGGGAGAACATCAAGAAAACAATTTTTACTGCTTAAACTAATCTTTCAATAATGATGGCTAAAGGAATACCTTTAATACTTACTCTCTACTTCCCAATTTATACTGCACAACTTAAAATTTGAGAGTCCGTCACATATAAAAGTAGTAAATTTTAGATTAAAAAACTTAAAATTTTTTACATAATTTCTTAAATAACGGATAATAAGTGCAAAACGGAAGAAAAAACACTACTAATAATCTATTCACTAGTCAAAATAAA
>JAKWJA010002491.1:67415408-67651907 GCA_027704765.1 Solanum habrochaites
ATACAAAATGTGGGCTATTAAACTTTCTCTTTTTAAGGTGAACATAGCAAAGATAGAATGAAACAACTATATCCGATATCAGTAAGGCCACAGACCTGAATAAGCAAGTTCCTCCACATGATATTTGTCACCAGAGGTTCCCTAAGTTTCACAAAAATGACAAGTGTCAAAGCATGTAAAAAGCCTGAAAGAATTCTTGAGTCACAGTAAAATAAGCAAACCAACACTCCCCGATTTTTTTTATTTTTTTTGAAGAAAACCAAGCGCATTGATAACTAGAAATTCACAATTCTAAATGTTAAAAAGTCTCACATTGGTGATTAATGAGACGGGCGGACTCCTTATAAGGCTTGGACAATCTTATTCCCTTTGAGCTAGCTTTTGGGGTGTGAGTTATGCCTAAAACCTAATTTAAAACCGTATCAGAGCCATTGGGCGTGAGGTGGGGTGTTAAAGAATGCCAAAAGTCCCATGTGGTTAATGAGATGAGTGGATTCATTATAAGGCATGTACAATCTTCCTTCCTTTGAGCTTGCTTTTGGGGTGTGAGTTAGGGCTAAGACCCAATTTAACATTAAAGAACCTCGAGTTTCCCATAGAAAGCATGTCTGAATAATTTTTCTTCACAAGAATCACATACTGAGCCGTGAACTAGAAAAACCATGAAATATTTAGCAAGGTGCAAACCAAGTTTATTTTAGATAAAGAATCTGTCCCATGATGAATTTTATTCCTGCAAGTGAGGAGTTCTGAGATTAAATAAACAACACAGAAGCTAACATCTTGATGCACCTTTTGGAAAGAAGTGGATAAAAGTAGGTGCATAATATTTACACTAGGAGGGCTCTCATATTTAGTTGAACTATCATACGCGGAAGATGCCTGTGAAAGACTTTGAATATCACATTATGTGAAATGGAAAAAGATGCATCTAGCATAGAGGTAGTTTCATCACAATAATATAGAACACTTCAAGCTTACATTCACAGAAATTACAATAGACGTTCTGATCATGCACCATTTAGACCTCAAACTAGCAGGCTCTGTGGCATAATTCATTTAATACAACTGCATATCATAAAAAAAGTATCAAATATAAGGAGATAGCATGGTACATCCGAGTTGCTCACCTTCGACCAACAGGAGGTCTACGCATAAGATGGTCAGTTGGTGGTTCAGTAGCCAAAGCTAGTGCTCCCAGAGTATCCATAATGAGATTGACCCAAAGAAGCTGCAATAAGAGTATCCTTGAGCAAAACGAAAAAAGAAGAAGAATTCCAGCAGTCTACTATATGTAAGTCATTATTACCCACTGAATGATAAACATAGCACACGTATGCACTATATATCATTCTCAAAAAATATATACATACATATACATATTTATACCTATGAAATTACAATTTATATACCCCTGCATCCGTGTAGGTCAAAAGATAGATAGACAGATAGAGAGAGAACCTGCACTGTGTTTAGAGGAACATCACCAGAAGAAACTGCTGCCACAACATTGATTACAAGAGCTGCGACATTAACAGTGAGCTGGAACTGAATGAATTTCTGAATATTTGCATAAACAGAACGACCCCAGCGTACAACCTACATTGAGATAAATTAAGTCAAGGACCACGGCTTTTCATTATGCTAGTACACTAAGTCACCACAAACTAACACCAGCTGATACAACACAGATATGGATTAAAAAGACACATCATCTACTTCCTCGGTGTTTTGCTGCTTTCTCCAAGTTGTTAAATAAACATGGCTCAAAGGATGGGGTGCCAGCCCAAGAAGAATAATATCCACTTGGAAATTTGACGATGAGAAGGCAAAGGGATGCAATAATAAGATAAACAAGAAGCTTGCACTGCTTGTTTCTCGTAATCTGACTCCTCTTTTTTGCCCTTGCACTCCCTCTGTCACTACATCGTTTAACAAAATATCTAAAAGATCTTTGATTTTCATGTTGACTTCCAAAATTTGATAAGCTAGTGTTACATTGTGTTTGCAAATCAATACAAGTTTAGAGTATATTCTAATGCCTACTGGTTAAAAGTGCTCAACATCTACATGCTTAATGCAAAATAATAAATTATGATTTCAGAATAAGTGGTCAAATTTTTAGAAGCACTATCTGTATTTCCAAGTCACCTTCACAAATTCAGCCAAATTACCTTTAAGATCAAAATAAAAAATACAGAACATGAATACATGTCTGAGTTTTCATGTGCTTTCGACCTTCAAAACCCACCCTTCATAGTTCAAATAAATGTTCTCATCAGATTTCTGAAGTTCTGATGAATATGCTTATATTAACAGTGAAAAGACATACAAAAGCATTCACAACATCACATGTAGTTGAGGTGTAATGAAAGTTCAGACTAAGGATAATAAGTGATTTTTTTCCGAAATATTGGTCATTTTGATAGTAAAGGAGTTCTTTACATAGTAGATGCAGAGTAACTAATCTCAGAATGACATTTTACATTTCTTAGAGTCATTATAAGTTGTACAAATTCACCCTCTTTCACAGCTTTGTAAAAACATATCTATGAGTTTTTGACCTCAAAGCCCACCTCCATAGGCCCACAGATGTTATCATCAGAATACTGAAGTTTATGATAAATGTGCAGTATTTTAATGATGAAAAGATTTAATAAGCATTTCTGGCATTGTACAGTTGAGACCTATTATCCCAAAAAGTAATTTTTAAAAATCAAACTAACATTTTCTTCAAACACCAAAAGAGATTTTCCAACTCACCTTCACTACTGTAGCAAAATTATCATCCAAGATAATGATGTCAGAGCTTTCTTTTGCGACTTCTGTTCCTTGGATGCCCATGGAAAGGCCTATGTCGGCCTAAACATTGGAAGACAATGAAATTAACTAAACACAGAAAAATCACTAGACAATACAAAAATTAACATTGAAGAATTGCAGCTAATAAAGCATTCAAAAAGAATAATGTAATTAGGCACAAAAAGCTGCTATTCCAGACCATATACAGCACCTAAACTTTGGCAATATTATCAAACCCTGAACATCAAGTCATGGGTACATTACTTACACAGGAGAATAATTTATATTTGAGGTCTATCTCAATACTCTGACGCAGATAAGACAGTGGTCCCATTGGAGATATGTAAGACCCCATAAATTTGAACCTTTGTACCAGGTCTAATACGGATTAAGAATCTAAAAAATCCCACAAAAACTGGAATGTGGAGACCACCTGAGGATTTTACAGACAAAGTAATTCAACGGACTAGGACGGTGTGGAAGCACAGTGAGCAAAGGGACAAAGGTCCAAAATGATTAAAGATTTTATAGTGCGACAATGACAACTAGAAATAATGCTTTTGTGTTACAAAGGAGGCTACAGACTAGTACCATATCTCATGGACATGATAATAAGTATAGGAAACGTCTCAGAAGTGATTTAAGGTCTAAGGAGAGCTCTAGCATAAAGTTGAAATTGAAAGCTACAGCACGAACTAAGTTTTTGATGAGCTCGCACAAGGTCCAACTTCAAACAAACATATCTACCCGCATGTAGACTTTTATGCACAAACCGTTCATCAATGAGCTCTATACAAAAATATATGTACATTTTACTGAAGTGCAATCGAAATGGCTGGGGGCACCACATGGCCCGCGTTGCGTTAAGACAAACTTCAGGAAGTCGATTTTTTTTCATCCATGCTGGCACCCCGCATCGTGGTAGGCTAAAAATATGCTTGTTTCTTCTATTTTTTGGTCTACAAAGTGAGAGAAAGAGGGGCATATGTTTGGACGATTTTGGAGCTTCTCTCTAGTTTTTCTCCCCCAAAGACCTCCTACATCAAGGTAAGATATTCCTTATCTAAGTTCCTCACTTACTACATGATTAACTCATAGATTCTCATGCAGATTTTAGAACACTCAAGTTGCTTCCCAAGAATTCAAGTGAAGGATTTTGCAAGGGTTTCTTTTTAAAGGTAATACTTCACCCTCAAACTCTCATGCATTAATAATTGAGGATAATGTGAGTTTGTTTTAGTGTTGTAACTTATGGTTGTGGAATGGTGATGAGAAGCCATAAGTTTGTGGCTTTAGTTGATGAAAATGGTAGAGAATGGAAGAATTATTGCAGGTGAAATTGTAGAATGAGAGCGAATTTTTGGACTCATTGGCAATGAAGGAAGTTGTTATGTATCTTGTGAGAAATATAAAAAAAAGAATGTTATTGAATTGTTGTTGTGTCTACATTATTACATTGAGACCCTATTTATAGACCCTAGAATACAATCCTTTATCAAGTAGGATACTATTAAGTATTCCTATTCATATTCTAATAGGATTGTATAAACATATTCCTATTCTAATAGGATTGTATAAATCTATTCCTATTCTAATAGGATTGTATAAACCTATTCCTATTTTAATAGGATTATATAAACTTATTCCTATTCTAACATATCTAAATTCGGTTGTAGTGTCATTTTTTTGACAAGGGGAAGGGTTGTTGGATGAAATAACACCATTAGTGGAGGTTGTAGAGATTCATACTCAGTGCCTAGGCACCCTCCAAATGGGATATCACATCTTTGAGAGGGAGGCAAGAAAATAGTATTAGGAAAAGATAAAACGAAAGACGAAGGAGAGAAGATCTCCATCATGTATCCTTCAACATCCTATGTGTTCCTTTTCTTTACTTGTTAAGGTTTAGCAAAGACAGTGCTAATTCTTTGATATTCGGCAGTAGATTTAGTTAAGTAAGAAGCTTAGATATAAAAGGTGCTTAATATTTGATGGTTTTAAAAATATTTTTATCTTTGTTCCTCGTTAAATTATGCATATTTTATGATATTGATGTATTCCTCATGTTTAGTGAAGTTGAAATACTTGCCCAATTGTATTTGAAGGGACGACATCTAACCAGGTTTGGATGAAATAAGTAGAATGCAATGCTACTCAGGAAATCAGAAAATGACATAAATTTAAATAAACTCCTAGCTTTTTTTTTTCTTTTTTTGTGGATAAAGTGCTAATATTAAGAGGAGCTTTCTAGATCATCCTGCATCTTGGACAAAACTAGATTAGTCACTAAAGGGACATTCAATGTCGAAATAAGGCAGTCCAATGCTAACATAATAGCAAAAAAAAAAAAAAAAAAAAAAGAGAACCTTGGGATTCCACCAAGGTGAGATCGGTTCCATATGACCAAGTCTACACTGAAGCCATCCTTAATGATTAGAAAAGCTTAAAGTAGGAAACTATAACAAAAACAATGATTATAACTCAGGCAATGAGTATTTTGAAACACTCGTTATTAAATCCTTCAATAACAAAATGAGGTTTAGTTGAACCCCTAACCTTCATTTACTATTAAATTTTCCTTAAGTTCGCCTCTTGTATAGTGAGTTCTCTCTGCATCATGTTCTTCTTCTTCTTTTTAATTTATAGTGACCGATCAAATTTCAATCGTTTATTGCTCAAGTGGCATAGGATCAAAACCACTTCTTCTTAAAGTTTGTTTTAGTGCTCAGAGACCAAATGTGTACAAGGATCAGCAAGTGAAGACTCAAAAAGCAGAAAAAAACTAAACAATTGAATAAACGGAAAGTGATAAGAAGGTCATCACACCTCATGCAGTGCAGGAGCATCATTAGTTCCATCTCCAGTAACAGCAACGACTTCCCCTAGTTTACGCAGAGTTTGCACAAGCAAAAGCTTGTCACTTGGTGATGACCTTCCCATAACCTAGAAACCAGTTTTCTACTTTTAACAAGATGTGCCAACATACAAATGGAGATACAAGTAGATTAAATATATAAATCAGTTATTATCTCTTCATGGATAACATACCGACATTCTGTTTGCAACTTGTTCTCTCTCCTTCTCAGACAACTCACGGAAGGTTTTCCCCTCAATAACTTCAAATTCTGTGACTTCAGTATTTGAACTTAAAATTCCACACTCCAAGGCAATTGCTCTAGCTGTTTGAATATTATCTCCAGTTACCATCCGTACCTAAAGGTTCTCAAGAGTAAAGTTTTTGCTTATAAGAACAAATGCTTAAGCTAAATGCATTCCAGATCTCCTCAAATTAGAAGTTACGGTCATGTGGCTAAATGTGCACACCCAACCATGACATACTGTACTATATGCATCCTGAAATGGCTAATAATTGAAATATTTTAAACCATTCAAGACCTACCAAATTTCCAATAAATTTCCTGTAAAGAGGAAGATAGATTTTGATAGAATAAACATAAAACATTAGTATACTTAACTGGTTCAAAGTGTTTGAAAATAGGTTCAATTAATTAAAAGAAAACACCTTGGACCAAGTAAAAGTCTTCTTTCTGACAAAGTTAGATATGATTATATAGTCGATCATTTCACCTTATTAGCTACTATTACATCCAAACAAAAAGATTACCTTAACACCAGAATCACTGCACTGTCTCACTGCATCTTTGACACCTGGACGACAAGGATCCTATGTAAAAAGGCAAATAAAGATGAATGAGAACATGCAAAACAACTCACGAAAAATTAAATACTGCACACAAATATGTATCATGTCAAATAGTTTTTTTCATAAGGTGGTGTCTCAGACAGCTGGGGCATACACTCTATCCATCTCATTTTCCATATCAGTTTTCGTTTAGTTGTCCACGATGATTAGAAGTCAATTTAATATATTATACTTTAACAGTATTACTCTATCAAATGCCTTGAGATCTATCTATTTATTTTTTTAGTTCTATTTTTCAATAGGATTTGACATCATTTAATCCTATGATAACTTCAATTAATGTTAACACATATGTTTTAAATAGAATATTGTTTTTGAACTGACGTTTTAAAAAGAATATTCAAACCATTTTCTCTTAAACCCCACGATAGTTGAGCCAGGTGAAACTTGAAAGAGGAGTAGGACAGTGGGAGTACCTGTGCTGCAGACATGAGATTGTGAAGTAATCAAAGGATATGGCAAGTATTTGTCATAAATTACAACTACCAGGTAGACAAACTCGAGATGAGAGAGGACATGAGTAGAACAATATTCAAGAGACTATATACACCTCAACTACACGACCTTACATAACATGCACCTTTATTTTATTTTGAGCTGCAAAAGTATGATTAAGAATATGTACCTTTATACCGAGTATAGCAAGCAAAATAAGGTCATCTTCTGGTAGAATCCATTGAGCTAGTTGTTCTTCATCAGTTGGAACCTCATTCACATCACAAGTTTGGTATGCAATGGCAACACACCTCAAACTTTTTGCTGCCATATCTTCAATGGCTTCTTTCAAAAAATCCTGCAGCCAACATAATTACTAAAAAGAGATGAAAGGATAAAGTCTGCACAAAAGTGTCCTTTTGTGATTCATAATTTTTCTCAAGTTTTTAATGGCCGGATTGAGGAAAACATAATGTCAACAGAAAGTAGTCCTATCTCAATTTTATCAAAATTTTCTCTCTTAGAAAGTAGTCCTAACTTCTTCCAACCTTCTCCTTTTCAATGGATTGCAAGCAGCCATTTGAATCAAGATATCCAGTACAAGATGCCAGTATAATTTCAGCTGCACCTTTCCAATGCATATGAACTTGAGAGCCACTCTGCAAAAGAAGAAAGAAAAATCATTAAATATGCGATTAATAACCTCATGCATGTGCAGATAATTAAAAAGTTCATCCACTCAAATATATAGATTAAAGGAAATCAGAAGTGTGCATCAACAGAAGAAACTATAATGTGAGCCATAAAGAAAACAAGAAAGAATGAACTTGAAAATCCAAAGAGGCCACAGCGCCTCTGCTAGCTCTTATCCTAGGAAGCCCTTATTTCATGAGATTATGTACCTGAATGTCATAGTCCAAAAACTAAATCTATGCTGATTTATCACCGGATAATCATACAATCAGGTGACACGAATGCTACAACGGATCCTAGGTCAGTCCGAAGGAATCACTAGCAGTGGGGCTTATTATATATATCATTTCTAGGAATTTTCTATTTTTAAACCCTGAGGGCTGTTTGATACGATCTTTTGATATGAAACACAAGTAGATTATAACTTAGCCTACGACATCTCGCGAAGAGATAACTTGTTGCAGTACATCATCCCACAAACACTTACATGCAGACTACAACTTTGATTCTTGATTTTAGCACTGAAGCCTCACAGGGTAGGTTTTAATTATTTAACTAGTTAGGAAAAGAAATATCACAATATGTTTCTCCATTAAACTACTTATGTGGAGCAATAAATCCCTCTAAATGGGCATAATTATGCCTAATTTTAAATTAAAGAAACCTTAGCAAAGCGAACAGGACTATGAAACAGCAAGCACTCGAATATCAGATAAGTCGATTACCTGCTCTCTAACTACAACACCTCCTCTCTTCTTTGTAGAATTAAAAGGAGAGACATGAAGAACTATGGATTGTGATCTGACAACATCGAACTTCATTCCAATCTGAGTAAATTGTGCATTAGTTGAATAAGCAGATTTTGTTGATTTATATCAGTAAACGGAAAGACAAGTTGTTAATACTACCTTGACGCCCCATGAAAGAATGGCTTTTTCAGTGGGAGAGCCTGAAACCTCTGTTCCCTTGCCATCCTACGAAGAGGGAACTGAGTCAAAAATAGAATGAACCAAAGGTAGTATATACATGCATGCCAAAGTAAACAAGAACATTGATTAGATAACAAAATAAAATTAGAAGTATTGAGCATGGTGAGGGAGGGAAAGATAAAGAGGTGCAAAGCAGTTGATCCAAATACTACTGCGAATGTGCAATTAGAAAGACAATGGATGTTTTTTCCTTTGAAGAGTTGATCTGTGGGGACTTATATTGAAGAGCATTTTGAGTAAATGTCATCTAAGAAGACTATTGCGAATTCTCATCTCAAACTTTATCATGAATGTCTGTCACCCTAAAGCCATCAAAATACATGGCACATGTATGAGGAGAGGCAGAGATAATTTAGGGAGCGACAAGGAAACAGGGTGAATACCTTAGAAGTAAAGACACTGCCAGATGTATTCTGAGTTATGCCCTCATCCAGAAGAGAAGAAACAGCTGAATGCAACTGTGAACCATCTTCAGGTGAGTCGAGCTTCTTTTTCCCGACATAGGCTTCTACGACTGTCATCTGCACAAACACGAGCATATAAGTCATCATATAATTTGTGAATTAGTATAAATATGTAACTGAAGTTGTCAGTTTGAAGATCAAAAGCATGAACCAGCAGCGTAACCTGATTCAGAGTCAGTGTTCCAGTTTTATCACTACAAATAGTTGTAGCAGAGCCCATAGTTTCACAAGCTGAAAGTCTGCGCACCTGCAAATTAATCAAAGAAAACTATTTCATGCATGATTACCATAGTATCAACATTCTTATATATTTAACTAAATAATCAAACAGATATAGCAAAGGAGGAAAGACATATGTACCAAAGCCTTGTCAGCCATCATTTTCTTCATTGAGTATGCTAAACTGTCACAACATTTAGAGCAGGCAATGATTTAAGAGGATTATAAGGCACATGAAAATTAAGTCAACAGTGTCGAGTAAGAAGCACTTTTTTGATACTTACGTCAATGTAACAGCTAAAGGAAGACCTTCAGGGACAGCAACAACCACAATTGTGACCTGAAAATAACTTTTTGCATTAGATAGATGACTCGATTTGTAGGTACTGAATCTGTCAGACACTTAATGTCTTCCATGAACAACAAAACATGGACTAATAGTTTTATACAAAAAAATACAACCATTCATTATTGGAGACTGAAACAGAATCAAAGTATTAAATCATGTGGGCACTTTTAACAGATTGTTGAATCCATTTTGGAGCATTTTTTTCCATCTTTAAAATTTATCGACACTTAAGTTTGGCCATTGAACAATGTGGAGTCCAGTGTTATCAAAGGTGAAAAGCGCAAAAAAGCTCTAAGGTCTGTTGGGGCTTTAAGCGCAAAAAGTGTGGCTAAAAAAAGCGCAAAGGGACAAAATTTACAAATATATATGTTTACTCTAAGACTAATAATTATAAACATGTATGACAAATACATGACCATAGAAAATGAAAAAAACATTATGATAAAGTGAAATATCAATTGTTAACTGTCACTTCTTCCGAAGAGGCTCACTGGCAAACTTTGCCTTAGAACCTTGATGACGATATTGAAGCGCATATAAAGCGAGTTGAAGCCCTCAACACGTTATGAGCCTCGCTTTAGGGCTTAAGCGCGCCTTTAACAACACTGGTGGAGTCTTAGAGTATATTGTCCAAAAAAGGGGACCATTTTACATACACATTGTTTAGGAACACATCTCATCCTTTCTCTTTGTTTTTTGGGCAATACAAGTCTATGCAGGAAAGTTTACTTAAAAATCTCAAAACTTCCACTTTGTGGGCCTCATTGAGAAAAGGTAGAAGAAAGGATAGAACATTTATAACAAAGTATAAATACAATTTATATACTACGTTAAGTTCTAATTATATGCATACACAAAGGGGATATAGAGAACTCGTATAGCTGACCCCAACTAGTTAGGGTTCAAGCGTGTAGTCGATTGATTAATATATGACAAGACTCCACTTCTACACTCATTGATAGGTAATAAATGCATGTTACTTTTTTTGAGAACTAAAAAAAAAAGGGCCCTCTGTAGTGTGTCTGTTCAATCTAACCCAGATATCTCACTAGAATCTTATCTTCCATGTCAATAATCCTGATTGGACATGACAAATAGCTTTCTGAACTACATACAGTACCTAAGAGAAGTGGAAGTCAATAGAAAAATGCTTTTTCGATTCTTAGGTAGTGGACCTAAAATTTGCAACTCCACTGGTGTCCATTGGAATCCATAATATTTATAGTGCCTAAAGGGCGAAGCCTGTTAGATAAAACTTAAAAACATTGATCAGCAAGAACTTACAGCTGCAGTGATGATATGTACAACTCCATCCATTGTTTTACTAACACTGGTCTGTCCATGGACAAACTGGGTAGTCCCATCTGGATTTTTGCTATGCCCAGTGAAGAACCTGGGGGACAGAATATTTAAGTCATATGCAATATTTAGCATGAAACCATACAGAGAAGCTTTGGAAGGGAGCAAAGTTTTCACCTGCTCAAAAGAACAATGAGCACAAAGAGAGCAACAGCAAGGCCAACAATGCCGATAAAGGTGGCAACCCCATTCAAACGCACCTGCCATATTGTAATTGAAAAGCTAAACACAGAATGGATATAACAAGTAGAGAAACTGATGATGATGGACAGCACATTCTAATATAACCTGCAAAGGAGTTTCTTCACCGGTATCCTCTGATATACTCGCCATCAACAATCCCCATTCAGTATTGATTCCTACACCAGTTACCTAAATAAAAATATATGTTTAAGGAGATAAAGATGAGGGAGCTTTGTTTTTAATATAGAACAGGAGACGGTCTTTGAATATGAGATGTTTGGATAAAATTTAGCTGAAGTTGAAACAAAAAGAGTAATTATACATGTTTGTACATGAATCCACTTGGAAAAGAAAGTTGAAGTTTTGTGAGTGGACTATTATTTCATTTGAAATACATCAAATCAGTTTTCCAACTTATATTATCTATTTCAAGAAATATTGAATCGAATTGTAAGACAAACATCAGTTTTGTAAATAATAATTTGTGTTTTAGTTGGGATAATGAAATAAAATTTATGGCCAAATGGGAAACAATGTCTAAAATTTCATCTGCTCCAAATAGAAATTAGCTCTTAAATCCTCAAAGGGATTGGGGAGATCGGAATAAAAGAAACAAAGAAAGAAATAAGATGATCTTACAAGCATGGTTCCAGCACCATCTGCTACCTTGCAACCAGCCATCAAGAAAGGTGCCTTTTGATTTTTGTTTACCTTTAAAAATGATATGATATTTAAGATCATTTGGATCAATGAGCTTACACATACTATGCATGAAGGTCAAACCAACTTACAATCTTGCTTTCACCAGTCATGCTAGACTCATCAATTGCCAGAGAATGACCAGAGATCAAGACTCCATCTGCAGGAACCTGAAAGAATACCAAAGTTTTATCTCTTTGATCAGAAAATGACTAGAGAAGAGGCAGAAAAATCTACATTGCCATCTTTACCTGATCGCCTATCCTGAGAGGAACAACATCACCAACAACAATTTCGTATATTGAAATTTTATCCCTTCTGCCGTCTCTTATAACCTTTATAGATCATTTTGAAGCAGTTAATTTTTCATGTATACGATAAGGATCGTAATTAATATAATTGTCACGAGGCTATGGTTCATAAACTGCAATTACCTCTACTTGGATATTTCGTTTTTCTTCATTTAAGTTCTGAAATCGCAAGGACTGTCTGTAGTCACTTGTTGCTAAATGAAAATTTGCAAAACAAAATTAATTAAATCAAAGATGTAGTAGTAAATAAGGATTGGTAGGGAATAATGCCCCCGCCCCCCACCCCATGGGTTCTATCAATGAACTATACACCTCAATCACGAAATATACAAACAAACCCAGAAAACAAGATGGGAGCTTGCAAATCCACTCTGAAAAGCTAGGACAAGTTAATTTGTTCAAGAAAAAAAATGCACGAGGAGAACCACATAAATTGAACTCTCCTTTCAAAGAAAAAGGAAAGAAAGCTACATTATGATGATCAATTAGCAGGATTGCAACTCATGAGTTGTTAAATTGCAATACTCACATAATACACCTCACCCCAGAAATTCAAGACTAGGAATAGTAAACAGCTACCCTTTTTGTTACCAAGAAAGAAGAGAAGAAGATTGATTTGATAAAAGAGTAAACATAATTAAACTTCAGAACAAAATAAGTGAATAGCTCTTGAAGAATATTAAAGAAGCTTTTTCATTGTAAAGAGAAACAGAATAATCAATTTATTTGATAGGAAGGAAAATGCGTGTAAGAATGCAACTTGTTATCTGGAGAACTAAAGCTACTATTAGCAAACAGAAGAAAGAAACTATATTTTAGCAACCGAAATATTAATTGAATATGATTAATAATCTGCGACATGAATCTGGTAAGGCTTGACCAAGCTAAACACGTGAATAGAGAGAGAGAGAGAGAGAGAGAGAAGAAAGTATAAAATAGCAAATTAAGCTGCAGCTATGAGTTTTATCAGTTTCCTGAAATTCTGAGAGGTTGATATCTTTAGTCTGATTCTATTAGTTTCATGGTTTTCTTGAATGTTAATGAGTATTCTTCAATTTGATCCAGTAGTCAATACAAATTTAGTAACCTGGGATTGACAAAAGAGAAAGCAGCCAAGCCATTGTAGAGTTTGATGAATTCTATAACTCCATTCACTTGGATTAGAAGTAGTAGACAAACAAGAAACAAAGTAATTACCTGTTACAAAATAGCAGGTAGAATTTAATGACTTATAAAATCCGTTCACTTGGATAAAAAGAAGTAGACAAACAAGAACCATAGAAATTACCTGTTACAAAAATAACAAGAAGTACGGCAAAAGTTATGCTTCCACCATCATACCATCCTTCTTTCAGGCCCTGTATAAATAATCATGAATGGAACTTTTAGTAACAATCATCATTAAATATAACATCATCTTCTGATTTCCTAAAATAATCAAGGACCATCATTAATTTTCCATTCTATACATGCTTCTGTTTGGTAAAGAAATGGACATGAACCTAACTTAATCTGCCCAAGACCATATAAGGAGTCGAAGTACTTATCTCATAAACGATGTGGGATTCAACACCATCACCACCCCTCGCACGGTCAGTACTGGACATATCTGCTTTATTTTTTCCTAAAATGAGGTCTATACTGGTCGCTATAGACGTCAAATTGACAACTCGGAAATATCCAGATATTTCGCACTTCCCAATAAAAGGTTAAAGATAGGCTATAGGGGGGAAAAAGATAGAACAATGCAGAGATTTTAACATCAAATAGAAGAACCTATAATATAAAGAGCAAAATACCTTTGTGTGTATTCCAAGTGCCAGTGATAGTACAGCAGCTACAATTAAGATGATGAGAGTCAGATCTTGCCAAGCCTCCCAAAGGAATCTCTACAAAGAATAAAGATAATAGTTACATCTCACTTCTCCTTATAGAAATCAGTTCAACAAGACAACTTGGGAGAAACTAATACCAAGTAACTGCGACCCTTTTTCATGGGATACGTATTTGCCCCAAACACATTTTTTCTTTTTGACAATTCAACATCATCATCAGCAATTCCTGAATCAACATCTGTTTTCAACTTCTCTGATAAGCCTTTGGCCTGAAGATGTCAACATCAATATCAGTATGCCGATATAGATGAGTCCCTACTAGTAGCATGGTTTTACGTAAGATAACTAAAACTCAGTGAAGTTAACTTACTCCTCCGTATTGTTGCAGTGCAGAAAGATTATGATCCCTAGTCACTGAAGCTAGCTGTTCAAGTGAAATTCCATAGTCACCACGAGGAGGTAGAGGAGCAACTTCGGTACCCAACACTAGAAAATAGAACAGATACCAAAAACAAAGCAAATGACAGAGTTTAAGGTACGTTGTTACTTGTATGAATAGTTCGTATCTAAGCGACCTACAGTTAAAGACAGAGACGTAAAGTTAACTATATCCTTAAATTCATTTGATGTTCAAGATATTGAAACTTCGGCTAGCACTTTGTCTGTCTACCATAAAATTAGCTTGAGGCAGCTTGGCTACCCTGTATGTGCTTCCAAAAGAAGTGTGAAACAATAGAACATACTAGATCAAAATTATCATTTTTTTTCCTTGTTTACTTCAACAAACAATAGAATTATGGGCTCAGAAGATAGATTTCTTGATTAACAAATCTAGCAACCATGAGACAAAATGACTGCGCTAACTTCAGTTTTGCACCAAACAGGTCGAATGTGATGAAAATATTTACCTAGAAAAGAAGAAGACTTTTACAAGTAAACGATCTCGGTTGTTAGAAGAAAAGAGGATGAGGGGGTGAGACAGAGAAAGGAGGCAGAGAGTTGGCAAGCAATGAGTTAAGAAATAAAGCAGCTACGTTTACAGATGTATCAATCAAAAGAAAAAAAAGTTGAGAATTTTTCATGTGATGGATGCTTTTCTGGGAATGTATATTCTCCATTTAATAGTATACATTCAATCCGAAATGTCAGTGATGTATGAGCACTAGTTTTTTTACCAGTTTTACGCAAGGGAAGCGGCAATATTTGGTAGATATTGAAGATAAAGCATTAGTTGAAAAGGATTTGCAAAGTATATACCAATAGCTCGTTGTCCAGCAAGTTTAAAAAGTAGTGCGGCCTGCAAAAGCAAAGCAGGGATGGTGAGATATTCATTAAATCAATCAAAAGAAGAGGGTAGAAATGAATTTCATCATTACTCTTATGACTTGAGCATGTGCTCTGATCATCCTTCTTCTTTGTTCTTTCTCTTGGGCTTTCCTCAAGTCGAGAGTATACCTAAATCGGCGTGAAGCATTAAGCACAAGTGCAGCTTCCTGTGAGTGATGAGAAAGATGTTAGGATATTAATGCGTGAATAGAGAAAATGTACTATTTTAACGCAAATTATGATATGAGATGGAGATGATCAACTGTGTCAACCCATGAAAATGAAAATTTCAATTACCCTCCAGCGTTTAAGAGCGTGGAAAGATACATTCTTGGTATTGGGAATGTGGAAAGGATCAGAGAAGTGGTGTTGAGGGGAAGAGTTGAGATGGGAGGAGCCGGCTTCCAGGTCCATGGTTGGAGCAGTCGTCAGATGCCACCACTCTCAGATATATATATATATATATATATATATAGTAAATGAGAGAGAGAGAGATCCATACATCCTCTGTATTTGTATTTGTAGTGAGAGAAGGAAGAGCCAATAATCATGTAATATGAGGTCGAGCGACTATACAGGGAAACCACAAACCTTGATTTGGGGTTTTGCCCAAAAACCGTTTTTTATTTCAGGGTTTTTTGCTTTCCACCACCCACACATCCCTTCATGTGTACTGCTAACACACATTCTCAACTCTCCAATTATTATCCCACTTTAAGTTCGTCATCACACATTCCTTAACTAGAAGTTCGAATAACAATAATACTGTTTTTTTTTTTTGTCCCGACTTAATTTCATTTGCACCACATACCATTGTTTGCTAGCTAGTTTGAGATATAATATTTTGATAAATATAGTTGGTAAATGGCTTAGCTAGCTGCATTTTTCTTGTAATGTAGATGTAGTAGTTAAGTCTCTGTATAAATAATAATGCATTTTGGCTTAGCAATTGTTTCTCACATCAACAATATTTCAGATTTACATTTAGACCTTATTTTGTGAAATCTCATCATCAACGCATGTCCCAATAACAAAAGCTATTCAACATGGTGAAGGGGAAGATACTATAAACCATTATAGATCTCACAAACAGTGTCATAATCCCATTTATATGCCGGAGAGAACTTTAGACAAAAAGTTACATGCTTATATGACATTCAAATGTTTCTTTTCACACACACATATGGATGTCATTGTTGAAACAAAAGTGTTACATACATTACAGCGAATTAAGCATTCATGTATTTTGGGCTCTGTCAACAAGAAAAAGTCTTCAACTTACTCGTACCTTAATGTGACATGACTTCCATGATCATCCTTCTGCTGCTATAAATAGAATATCAGAAAACTACAGTAACATGATATGTACATACTAATCTTGTGATTTCATAGGAGATGCTGCTAATTAATCAGTTACCCGTTTTTTAGCCCACTCCAGCTCTGTTGAGATAATTTTGTACCAGCTTCACGCCGTTGAAGTCTGCATTATAAAAGTATTAACACATGCACTAAAAAACAAGCGCACTGAATATATATAATGGATGCCAATCACCTATCTCAGCCAGGTCCAATCACCTCACTTTTGTAATCATGAACAGAATCAACAACCTGCAGTGTCAAGAATATTTTTCGACCAGATTAGTAAAGAAGATCATTTTTCAAAAACTTTTTAACTTCTTTTATTAATGGCAATGGCATTAGAATGAATTAATGATGTTACCTGATTTGCATTATGGGCAAGTAAGTGAATGTAGACGTGACAAGCTTTAGGGAAAGAAGAAGAAAATTGCACCTTACAGCTGTTGTGACGGCTCTCTGGCTATATATTAGGAATAATGGAATTTAAAGGTGAGGCAAAAGTGAGTAAATTCTATAGTTGTTGTCGTCGTCCATTCTATTGTATATCATAGACAAAGGACATTGGTGAGCTACACCAACCAACTAATCATTTTTATGAGATCGAATTGTATGGTTTAGAAAAAATAAACCGATACATCCATAGCGCAGGATCCTTTTGAATTGTTAATATTGTGTGTGTGTCTACCCGAGACTGTTGTAATAAAATATATGAATATATACGACTATTGGTCGCAGAGAACCCCCGCACCCCCCACCCCCGTAACACCATCCCCGTCACATTCAACCATCCCCACGCCCCTTCCGAGATAAACAACTAAATCCCTGTCAGAATAGCAAGTTGCTCATCGAGCCCAAAAATGTAGAGCTGCCAGCCAAAAGGAAAAAAAATTATCCTCTACGGTACACCCCAATTTAAGAGGCGAACCTAAATTTGCTATGCTACATACAGTTACTACTGCTCCATGTTAGAGCATTATCTTTTATAAACTACAAAGTATAGCAATACATCCACCCAATCTGGAATTAACAGACTAGTGCACATCCTTCCTTCACCTCATAGGAGAGAGGCTAGCACTTTCTTGGTGAGTGGATCCCATTAATGATGAACTCGAAATCGACCTTCTTTCCTGGTTCGCAACTGCCTATCTGATTCTTCGCTTCCACCTGACCTTCCAGAACTCACTGCCCGATCATTCCGAGTAACAATTTTTATGGGGTGGGCTTC
Organism: Solanum habrochaites; assembly: GCA_027704765.1. Classification (NCBI taxonomy): domain Eukaryota; kingdom Viridiplantae; phylum Streptophyta; class Magnoliopsida; order Solanales; family Solanaceae; genus Solanum; species Solanum habrochaites. The sequence goes on from JAKWJA010002491.1 coordinate 67,433,381, forward strand.
TGTATTGAAAACCCACTCATCAAGGGAGATAACTGATGACGGAGAGAAAAGAAGATACAGATATTTAAGAGTCTCCGCAAGAAAGAAGCTTTGCATCATATTGTCTTTGACACCAGTGTTTACCTGGGGAAAACCGGCAAAAATGTGTTCAAACAATGATATATGAAATTAGAACCAAATTTATTTGAAAAACAGGAAAAGCAATCACCCTAATGATTGCAAGCACAAAACCCTGAGTTCAAGAGGTTCTCAATGACTTTTGATTGCTGACCATGAAGTCACTTCGTCGTGATATAAGTTGGCAATTGTACATGCTAAAGTTAGTTGCAACAATTTAATAACATCCTCAGAAACTAAACACCTTGTATGTCCAAAACCCTCCACTTCATTTTTATCTGCACAGTTTCCTTCATAACTGGAAAAAAAACATTGATCTACAAGGAATGGGGTCAAGTTCTAGCTGTGCCTGGACAAATTTAGCTTCAAATAGGAGAGGATGCAACGAAAATACTGAGATCATCTATAAAATATGGTAGCTTTGAATTTGAGCTTCAAGTGGGAGAAGATAAAGATCAGAGGCAGCAAGAAAACAAAAAGGGGTTCTCAGCTAGCTCAATGTTGCTCTTTGCTCATAATTTTACAATAGTGGATGGTGGACTGGCAAACATAGACCTTTCCAATATATCAAATTTGAAGCCTGCATGTGATTAAAGTACAGTAGAAGTTGGATAATTTGTAAAAAAAAAAAGAGACCAAGTTCAGAGGCGAGCTGGTGTTTACAAAAGAATAGAATCAACTAGGTGCACCAGGTTTTTTCTATCAAAGAATACAACATAGCCAATAATCCCACAAGTCGGTTTACTATCAAAAGATAGCATAAAAAATCACATGCACGTATGTTCATCTCAATCATCAATATTAAAATCCAATAAAAATAATGTATTTAATGAGGGGAGACAAGTTTTTGCAGAGAACACGAGAAATAGCAGCAGTTTCTTAATGTCCAGAAACAGAATAAAAAATGCACCTAAAAGAATTGAGTTTGAGCTTACATCTTTAAGTCCAACATATCCAGACTCTACCCTTGAGTTCTTTTCAAATGCTTGAAATATGTTCCAACCCCACTCTTGGTATGTCTTGTTTCCTGTTAAACGCCAGAGGTAAAACAGTGACTCAACTGTCTCTGGCCTTAATATGTTCCATGATGTGCCCACACTCATATCCTGAAGATTATTAAACAGGATGAACAATTGAAGTAATAACTTATCAGTTATCACCATTAGCAAACAACAAAAACAAATATCATCCTGAACTAAAACTGAAAACACTGACTTGGCCGTCATTAAAAAAATAGTTCTCTCCTGCCAATTTTGTAGGTGTTGACTGGTAAAAGTTATAGCAAGTCCAAGCAAGCTGCAGGAGAACATTAGGATATTCAGCTAAATAGAAAGGAACACTAGAACTTTCTGACCAAAGAAAACAGCACTGCAGTCATTAAAAGCTCCTATATAGATTGAGCCCACCGATACTCTGGGGATTCCTATGATGTGAAAGGCAAGTTATATCATAGAAAGCAAGCACACTTAAGAGTCACTAACGTTTTGATCTTATCTCGTACTTACCCTTCAGCACCCCCAGCTAAATATAACAGTCGATGGAAGTGAACATCCGGTGGTATGCGAGCATTGCCCAGAGCCCACCATAGCTAATGCTCAAAGTTGAACTAAAACGTAAAGCTTTATCAACAGAGATCACCTCTCAAATCAATTAATCAATTACTAAACTTCAAACACAAACTAGTTCTTTTGAGAACGTTAACTTGTCTATTACTACAAAAGAAATAAACAGCAGTAAGGCCGTGCCAAGCCATATTTACAAGAAATCAAACCCAAATAGTAAGAGTTGACTATGTGAATCCTCTGTATCCATTCCAATGATAAATAAGGGTTCACTAAACCTAGATGTGCTCTAGGTGATGCTCTGTAAGTTAACAATACCTCCTCAGCCAGTGATAAGAACTTCTGAGCCTCATCAGGGCTATAACCAGATGATCCTAAAGCTAACATTCCAGGAGCAAAGCATGCAAGTTCATCCATCTGCACAAAATCCAACGGGTAAATTTTAGTATAAAACAGAGTCAAGAACTTAACACATCTCAGTCTCCCCAAATATATGCAAAAGCATGTACATCACCTTGTCATTTACAGAACTTCCCATCTTCTCACCAAGATATGCAAAAGACGAAGGGGTCGTCCTCCGGACCAAGCTTTCAAGACCTTTCATTGATGTCTCCCACATTTTCCTGTTTGCAGAATTAGTGGAAGAATCATATTGAGGAACACAGAGGAATGAAAACTTTGTAGAAGAAATATAAGAAAGTTAAACAAAATCATATGAACCAGTATCAAATAATAAAATAAAATCATTTCATATTTCAAAACATATCAAGTTCTCAGAAAAGCTGAATTTTTTTTTAATAAAGGACTCAGAAAGGCTAATATGCATCAAACATTATTCTTTTCCGCATCAGAGGTCCCTCTTTGTTCTAGCTAAGCATTTATGATAGCACAATCTTCTCACTATAACCAATTTCATCTTCTGCATCCCAGCACCAGAAAAAGATAGGATCCGTGAAATTTACTTAAAACTTCCAATCAAACGAAGAGTCTAAGCAGCATAACAAAGTTTAATACCTCAGCTGCCTCACTTTGACTACTGTAATGTGCTTGGGAAGGAACTTAATAAAATGTTTTTGAAGCTTGCAACCAATCATATATCATCATATCATATCATATATTACTAAAAGCATGAACAAAAAAATTGAAAGTTAAATTCCGGTTTATCTTTCTACAAATAACTTATTATTAAAAATTTACAGATTTGATTGTATAAATTAATTAAATGTTAATGAAATTTAGGAATCCTAAGATTAATTCCTAATTAATATCTAATTTATTAAATTTATTCATTATATGTATCCTGTTTTAGTAATATATGATAATTTTTTAAAAAAAAAATTTTTACCTAAATTTCTTTTCTTTCCCTCTAATAACTTTTTCCTTACCCCCCTCTCCTAATAATATACTTGATGTGATAAGTAGTATCCTTTATGATAAATTAAACAAAATTTATAATTTTAAAGGGTTGCCAAATCTACAAAAATGGAGACGCCATTGATAATCCTTTGATTATTATTAAAGAATTGACTCTAGCCTTCACAAATTTAATTCAGTAGCTTAATAAATGATAAGAACTTTAGTTTTCTTTTTAATGGTTTGCTAAACTTTAATTATTTTTTTAATATCTTTTCAAAAAAAAAAAAAGTTTATTTATTATATTTTCAATACTTATTAACTTTTATACTCATTAATATTCATAACTTCATCTTTCATATTCATAATCAAACATTTAAAAATAAACTTTAAGATATCTTTTGATATTCCTTCTATTCTATTTATATAAATTCAACTTCTTTTCTCCAATTTGAAACCCCTATGAAAGATTATTAGGTATTATTTTCTTCTATAGTAAACAGATGAGAAGATCTTGAATTTTGATAGGATATGAAAGGAGGTCGATAAAACCAGGAGTTATGTATAATTTGGTCTTAATTATTTCATCTAATATACATCAATCTCTAAGAAGATGTCATATTGTATTTTTACGTAAAATAGTCTGTTTATTTTTTGTTTTTTCCCCACTCTTTTAGAACTTCTTTAAATTTAGGTTTCTATGAATGTTTTATTGCATAAGTATGTTGAATTTTGTAATTGATACATTTTATTTTTCATTATAATTTATATATATTTCCAGAAGTTGTAGTCATTCTAACGATCTTAAAAATTTACATGAAACACACGTGCGAAGCACGTCCTCAGAAACTAGTAAATAAATACATGTGAAAAAAAAGTATAAATCTGTGAAAGATCAAAACATTAAATGTAAAGCAGCAAGATAAATTTTTTAAGCACTGTTACAAAAGGTGAAGCCAAGCTCTTCAAGCGGTAGCTTTGACACTAAGTGAAAAGATCAGTTTTAGGAGAGTGATACAAAACTCGTACTCCCTCCGTTTCAATTTGGTTGTTTGGTTTTGACTTGGCATGACATTGAAGAAAGTAAAGAAGACTTTTTGAATCTTGTGGTGTTAAACTAAAGATATATAGCATATATCAAAATGTTCTCTAGTCTTGTGGTCTTTAAGCATTCTTTTTTTCTTTCTGGAATTGGTAACTTAAAGAGGCATTCTTTTCAGAGCGGACTAAAAAGGAAAGTAAGACAAACAAAAAGAAGGGAGTGGTAACTTTAATAACTAAAGTTATAATGATACGTATTTTGAGGCCATTGCTGGATAAAACACTCTAATCCCCGGTTATCCAATGTGCTTCCATATTAATCTTGTAGAGCGATAGAAAAAACATTAATCATTTATTCAGGTCTGACTGAAATATCATCAAAAGTCACTGCTAGCTTCAATTTAGATGTATTTGCTGCTGTACTCAAGTACGATATCATGTAACCACAACAATTATGTGGACTACTTGGAGAGAGAAATAAGAGAACTTTAATACAGAGAAGGACTATGTACATGAAAGGAATAGCTTTATATCCCTGATTTCCTTTTGGTGCACCCATGAGATCCCTGTATGTATAGAAACTGGCTGCCGTTTCATATCTTTTTGTAAGATTTTCTACTATTTGGTATACTCCTGGTATGCAGATGTTTAATGCCATTGTATTATAAAATTTTATTGCTTGATCAACAAAAAAAAAAAAAAGAAACCATGCATTCACAGAGACATCATATTTCATTTCTTTCAGTTTTAAATCCTCGCTACAAATTTTCTTGGGTTTCTTGCTCTTGGCTTTCCTACTTGAAAATCTATAAATGCTCCAAATATGTTAACATTGTCAAAGAATATTTTATGCATTTGCACAACGCATGATCAAAGATTTGATTTCAAACTGATGTTAAGTATTGAAACAGTAATATATGCACTTACACCTACAGGAACCATGAAGTGAAATACCGAACGCACTGAATTGAAAGCTTTAAAAGAACAACAATATATGAAGTGAAAATAGAGAGAAGTAAACTTAAGCTGCTTACCTATAATGACTCACAGCAGCAGTTCTGTTTCCTTGTATCCAGACCTTGAGTAAATATTCATAAAAGCTGAAACAAAAAAATTATTATATTAACTTTTTTATGAAAAGAAAACATGGAGGATCTAAATGCCACTTCACAAATGTATAACGAAGGTTCTCCCCCATTTTATTTTTTTATTTTGGGGAAAAATACTCCTACTCAATCAGGTTTTCACTGGGGTCATTCTGGAATGGACAAACAAAGGTCATTTTACCTGTCACCCATAGCTCCAAATGTTATAGTTGAGTATGATGTTGTGCCTTTATGTGGATTAATGTATATCGGAAGCAAACCATCATCTGGAAAAGTTCTGTTAAGTTCTAAGATGACATTCTCCACCTGAAACAGGAATATACACCTTTCATCACTGTTGATTATATATTATATTATGAAAGTGTGCTTTCTAACAGCTTAAGTTGTTAGATGATATGGTCACACAATTCAATATTGTACCATAACAGGCGGAGATCTAAGATCGAATCTCGCCGTCATCCATTAGCAAAAAGAAATGCAACAGCTTGGACTATATAAAAAAAAAAGAGCCAAGCCGGCACATGAAGGGTAATGTTGAGAATATAATTAAATAATAACAGTGTGCTCTTTCTAAAAGCTTTTAGATGAGATGGTCACACAATTCAACAATCACCAAGAGGAGACTGTCCAACAATCTGTAGCTTAATCAGTTAACATGGTAGCAATTTTCTATCATAGTTCTTTGAGAACATGAATTAATTTGTATTGTAAGAAATTTTCGCAAGCATACCTTTTGTTGATATTTCCGGTCTCCTGTCCTCTGTGAAAGAAAGAGCAATAAAACTCAAGCGACTCAGTACAAGAAGATGCAGGATACTTCACGCCTGGAGAGCAAAAGCGACCATTTAATTTCAAAAAAAAAAAAAAAAACTCACAAACCACCCTCTGGAAAAATACATGTTTCTGCAACTATAAGCAACATGTGACATCTCACTATAAGATAAGTCAATGTGCTTCGCACAAAGGGCAAGAATAAAGTTCTTAAAGAAAGAGGAGAGGTGAATGCAGGGAGAGAGTGGGAATACGAAGAGAAGCATACTAAATGTTCTTTGAGAAAAATTACAAGGGAACTACAAGAGATTCCTTCGTTCAGGCTTCTCCCAATAGATAGATACTTTTCTACTATGATGGGTTCCTTCCACGATCTTCACAGAAGATAAGAATCCGGAAAACCAAATCTTGTAACTTGTCACACAGTAATAATCACGCCCACCCTCAAATCTATTTTTGGGAATAGCTAATCCCTCAATCTTCTTGCCATAAGATATTGTCGTAATATCACAAGGGGAATGTAGGTGCAATATATTAAAGTTAAAACTTACCCCTGTCCACCCAGGGTTATGTGGATTCCCATGAGCCAAGTTGATAATGTTGTAAGGGATGCCAGATTCGGTATTCCATGCAGGCAACAATCTGTCAGCAATGTCTTGAGCCTTATCAAGGAAAAGTTTATCACCAGATAGATCATACGTACTAAGAAGCCCACCTACAACCCTGAGTGGTTGAAAAACATAATTAACCAACCGAGACTCATAGTTCCATATTATTGGAACTGTGAAAGGATAAGGACAACTAATTAAAAACTCATAGTAAACCTTATAAAGCAACCTTATGGTTGTCTCAAAAACACTTGCATCATAGTTCTTGTTGAAATCCAAGGAGTTTGCAACCCATCTGTCATCAGAAAGTTATTAGCCACGTGGAATAGTTCAACACAACATAACTAGTGTGTTACGTGGAAGAACTCATTGGAAACAATTTATAAATGGAAGTTTATATACCTTATATACTCCTAATATGCAAAACAATTCAAGAAATTATAGCAAGTTTGCTTAAGGAAAATGGAAGTGATGAACTCTTCAAGATTTGGCAAAGGTCAAGATGCAAGGCATCAAATTCATAAATAAAAGGAAAAGCAAGCAAAACGAGGGAAAGGGGATGGAACAAGAAGGTAAATGGAAAATTGAGAACTCTTGATCAATTACAGATGCATTTTTACTTTAAAATAGAGACAACACACAGTACCTTGCTTTTGACAATTTTCACTATATTTTAGTTCAACATTAACAATTTTCACGTATTTGGTGAATGCCAAAACACCAAATAAAACCTGCTTTTTAATTATTAATTAGGCCCTTCTAAGAAAAAAACAAAACGCGACGCCTTTGTCGCCTTGCCTCACCGCATCGCAACTCGCCTTTTGTCGCCTTCTTTATCTTGCCTTGCCTTGCCAGGAATAGGCGACAAGGCCTCGCCTTGCCTTGCCTCTCACCAAAGGTGATAAGGTGCTTGCCCTTCACAACACAGTTCTGGTCTGATGATAAAACAAGGACTACAAGTAATACAGAGAAAATTATCCTGCTTGTATGTACAGCGGGGCAGTCGCAGTAGAAGATGATACCATTTTGGACAAGTAACTGATAGTCACAATTGTACAACCAAGAACAATGAAAAAATTACAATATTCTTAAATGAGGTGATACTGGTTCCTAGCTATATAGGAAAAGAAAGATGATTCTAGAGGAGACATGAGAACAAACTCACTTTCTAGCTCTCTGAAACTGCTCATCCAAGCCCATAATATATAGTGTGTCAAGAGAATCTATCAAGGTTGCTCCAAGACCACCAAAACTGTCAACACCATTCTTTGTTTGCGGCTGGCATTAAATATTTTCAGCATGTTAGTTAAGTACTTCTACACAAGTGCAGTAAAGAAGTAGTGTAAGAAGTATGAAGCACATAGCAGAAACTAACTGCAGAATCAAGGCAAGTTTCCACTCCTAAATATATTCAATTACCAACAAAATAATAAGGATATGTCCAAAAGATCTCATGCAATCATTTCCTTTCTGATTTTCAATAAATTATAGTTCATGATCAAGAAGAGAAAAAGGGAGACTAAACTATGATTGCATACAAGGTGATACTATTTCCTTCCGTAGGTAAATATTTTTTTTGGTTAAATCATATCACCAAAGAAATTGCTGATTATGCAAATTACAAAAGTCAGTTGCATCTTAGACTTCAAGGGAAGTAAGAGAGGTATCTATTTTCATATACATATAGTTCTTTTACGAACTATAATTCATACACATATAGTTCTAAACAAAAGTAGCAGCAAAGCCAGGTAGAAAAAAATGTTTATCAATGTTCAAGTCTATCTTTTCATGAACAGCTAGATGACTTTATCGATAACAGACAGGTGCAGCATATCTTGTTACCTTTGTCAAAAAAAAAAAAAAAAAAAGAAGACAGGTGCAGCATAAAGCGGACCTCTTTTGAGAGATATAACTTCACAGTTGGGTGAGAAGTATGTGGGAAGAAAATTGGGTGATATTTGATTGCTTTATTTTGGGACCAGATGCATGGGCAGCATGAGGGGTATGTACTTTGGGACCTCACATTCAAGAGAAATCTACAAACCAGAGATGGAAGAGTATCAAAGGTTGCCGGAGCTACTTTACATTCAAATCAGGTTCAACCTTTTTTACTCATGAAGGTGGGCATTTGAGAAGCAATGGTATGTTCATGGTCAAATCTCTCCATCAGAGCTTGCTTCATGGAAAAAGAGCACTTTCAATCTGTCCGTTTTGATCAGGGGCACCTGAAAGGTGTTTTCTTTTAATACAGATGCCGTAGAGTAAGGAGCGCGATTCTAACAGCCAAAATTTGAGGAAGACAAATATCACTTATGTTTGTTGGTGTTATATGTGCAAGTGCTCAGGTGAAGAAGTTGATCATCTCTAGGTGCATTGTGAAGTCGCATCGAACTTGTGGAGGGTGGTCTTGGAACTTATTTGGTGTGCAATGGGTTATGTCAAGTATTGTTAGAAATGTGCTACACAGTTGGGCTGGAAGACGTAGACGTACAAGAAAGGCATGGAATATTGCTCCACTAGACCTCATATAGATCGTACGGAGAGAAAAATATGAGAGCTTTTGAGGGAATCAAAAATGATTTTGCACAGTTAAAGAATAGCCTTTTTTACTCTGACTGCTTTTTGGTGTACCCTATCTTTCCTACTTGTATAGAGGATTGGGTGGTTTCTCTACTTTTGGTATACCTGTTGTAAAGTCGGTACCTCTTATGGTACGGGGATCTGGAGAGATATAAGGAAACTGTGGGAAATATTCTTTAGTGATGCCTCACTTATGGTGGGAAATGGGGAACATATTCAGTTTTGGAAAGAATTTGGGCTTAGGCGGACACTCTCTAGTGAATGTTTTTCACAGACATTATCCAGATTGCATCTCATAGACTACCATCTGCCGTACAGGGAAGACATGTGTGGAATCTGGATCCTAAGGCGGAAAATCTTAATGACTGGGAGTTGGAAGAGGTTTTACTTGTGGCACAATTCAGACTTGTGCAATCAACAAGTCAACGCATAAGGGAGGGAAAGGGACAGACAAACTTATCTGGAGACATAGCCAGGAAGGATTCCTACTCATGTTTAAAGCCTACCTTCAACAAGCTCCAAGAGGACCTAATTGATCAATAGCCATGGAAATAATCTGAGAGACTAAGTTGACAAACTAAAGTTATTTGTTTCAGCGGAATTACTCTAAAGACTCTGCTTGAACTCCAGGATAATATCATGAGGAGGGGAAATTCCAAATAGTCAACAGATGTACATGTGCTTTGCAACTTCAGAATCTATTAATCACTTGTTCCTTCATTGCACAGTTGAACAGGTACCATGGAACATGTTCTTCTCACCTTTTTGGGACCACTTGGGTCATGCCAAGATCTTGAGAGAGGAGGGCCTTTGGTGTTGGGTTCTTGGAAAGTTGGGAGAAGTCCAGTCAAGGGATTGGTCTTTGGTAGTTCCAGCCTCCTAGTTGTGGTTGCTATGGGACGGAGAGGAACAAAAGAGGGTTTGATGCACACCAAACCTCCTCATCCTCTATACGTTTAAGCAAGAATGTTTCGAAGTACTTTTTGGACTGAGTTAATCTCTCTCCTGTACTTAGTGTTGATTTCTTACGCCTAGAATTTATCAGCTTCCAAAGATCTCTGTTGTAGCTGTTTAATAGCTTTTGGCCTTTTGGGAGCTAATATTTCTTTATTTGTAATCTGATGCATCTGCTTGAGGGCTTTTTTTGTTAATGACATTCTTCCTTACTAATCAAAAAAACAAAAGAAAAAAAGGTATACCTGTTGTATGCAGAAATTTTTCTGCCCACTATAAATAACAGTATTTACCTTGCCAAAACAACAAATTGTCAGACACAGTAAAGTATTTTGGGTAAGTTCTCCCATACTCCAATGCGTGTAAAAAGTCTTCCCTGATTTCATAAATTTTGTGCCCAGCAGTCGCACAAAATGGGATGGAATGAGAAAAAACATAATAAATACAAAAAACTAAATCTGTATGACAGTAGGAACGTTAGATAATCGCTATTGTTAGAAAGTCTCAAATTATCAAAGGTTAGAGAATCGCTACTGTTAGGAAGTGTAAGGAGCCCAAATAGAGCAAAGCATATCATGATAATTCATATATTTAAGGTGTAGTTGTGCTTTCGTAAGCTAACCTACAGAATATTGTAATTGAAAAACAAGGAGTCACACAATTATCTAGTCAACAAAAGGTATAGCACTTTGGAAGCTCACATAACAAGAAAAGAAGAAGTAATGGAAAATGTGAGAAATATAAGAAAAGAATATTGAATTGTTGTTGTATTTACATTATTACATTGAGACCCTATTTATAAACACTAGAATATAATCCTTCACCAAGTAGGACACTATTTACTGTTCCCATTTCTATCTGTACTCATATTCTAAATATGATTGTATAAAGTTTGTTTTTTCGTATTCTATGTTATAGGATGTAGTGTTAGTTATGTTCTCACCAACCACAGAGTCAGTGTGATACCCCCCAAACATGTACTAGTTGTACAAATGTAATTAAATACGAGGAAGTGAGCTCCCCCCCCCCGAGCAACAAAGGTGCTCAAAACATATTATAAAGTATATGATCATGTTGAAATTCAATAGACGAGTGCTATTAGAAAAGAAAGTCACTTGAAAGATTGCAACATGCTCATAGGCCTAGAGTGAGAGTATTGGATGCTGGCTAAAAAAGTTGTCCCAAGTCTAAGAAATAAAATTATATGGTGGGGTCAGGGGGTGTTGTCACGACCCCAACTAGAAAATACAAATTCTCTAGAAATAGTTTGACTGACGGCACGCCCCTATTGAAAAGAAATTAATATGGGAAGTAAGGTTGGGGTATTGGCCGTTTCGGTTTGATTTTTGAAGTTTATCGTGTTTTGATTATTAGTTATAGTTTGTAGAGATTAACTAAACCGTTATTAAACCCTTAAGTGGTGGGTTATCGATTATTGGTTTATCGATTTTTATCGTTATCAGTTTAACCGTTTAAAATTTGGACACAAAAAGAAAATACATTGAAATCACTTAGAAACAAAGGTGACAAATCAAAAAATATGCACTGGGAATTCACAAGTTACATCTTGCTTCCACAAAAAGCACACACTTTTATATTGTAGAATATCAGTGTTTGAGAAAACCAAAATAAAAGTAGGACACTAAAACTCTAAGTCGGGACTATATACACAAAAATAATATAAATCTAATATTTAATTTACATCGGGGATAGATTACGGTAAGAAAAACTTTAACGTTTAGAGATAACCAAAACCAAAAAAAGATCCAAAAACGTTATCAAAACCAATAAACAACATAACCCAATTACTATAAACAATAACTTTTTGATCGTCTAGGCGTATCGTTTCAGTTCGGTTTGGAACAGCCTTAATGGGTTAGTAGGAATGATGGCACGGCTATGAAAAAGAAAAAATTATACACGCAGCGACGGTTGGTTGGATAATGGAACAAACATACGCAAAAAAAAATTTGAGGAGTCACCGAAGACAAATGGGAAGTATGCAAATCCAAATTTGAGAAGCACTGAAAATTACACTATGAGCTATGCCAACTCAGATATGGGCAAGTAGTTGGAATAAATCCAGGTACTTACCCCATTAAATATGACAGTCCGTCAAAAGAGATGCACGGTGCTACGCAAATCAAATATGCAAAAAAAGGTAGTCATCGGTGCTACACAAATTATATATGAAAAAGTAGTCACCGAAAAGATGGCACAGTGTTATCCAAACCATATATGAAAAAATAGTCACCGGAAAGATCCCACGGTGCTACACAAGTTAAATATGAAAAAGTAGTCATTCGAATGATGGCGCGATGCTACACAAATTAAATATGAAAAAGTAGTCACCGAAATGATGGCACGGTGCTACACAAATTAGTTATAAGAAAGTAGTCACTGAAATGATGGCACGGTGCTGCACAAATTAGATATGAGAAAATAGTCACATGAAAGATAACAATGACCCAACTTTTGCTAACATAATTGTTAGCCAGACGGGCGACATATATAAGTAATAGCCGCTCGCCGGCAGTGGAAGCTCTTTGATTTTCTATTAAGATCGTAGAGGCTCTGATACCATGTGAGAAATATAAGAAAAGAATATTATTGAATTGTTGTTGTGACTACACTATTACATTAAGGCCCTATTTATAGACATTAGAATACAATCCTTTAACAAGTAGGATACTATAGACTATTTACTATTTTATTCTATTTTTGAATTTCTATATCTATTGGAACCTTTCTAAATTGATTGTAGAAACACTTATTCCTTAGTCTAATAGGAATTGTATAACTTATTCAGGTTCGAGCAGAAAACATCAATAACATGCGATAGTGTTTAGAATTTCTGTTTTAGACTAGCACATAGGGAGAGAATTAGTTGCAAGGCCACCTTTTTTTACGCCTCCAATGATCTGATAATGAAATCACAATATGCCAACAAACAAAGGCACAGTAACACTTAAAAAATACCTATTAGAAGGGACATTCCAAACTGAGGTGCATACTATGGTCCCCATTGATATTTTCGTAAGACGCTCCCAAGCATGGGAAGTCTAGCATCTGTTACTCTCTCTCTTCGTGCGCACGAGGTTTATCTGGTGAGTCCATATTCTTCACCGCCTGACCACCTTCACCACTATATTTCTTTTTTCCAATTGATATGTCTCCACCATTCTTCAATTCTTCCAGCTAAAAAGTATCCAGAATAAATCCAACAAGTGAGTGATCTAAAATTAAAGCATGAAAGGGCTACTGCAATGCGAGAAAAGCATACTGCAACTAACACTGCATAATGGCTATATATTTTTGATACTGAGATGTAACTAGTTATCTTCAATCTTTGTAATTCTTTTTCCAGAATATGTAAACCGAACCATCAAACTTTTAGACAAAACAAGAAGTAGAAGAAAAAAAGTACATTGCACATAGATATTTTTGTAAAGTTGCATTGAACACAAACACACATATGTGTGTTATGTGTGAGTGTTATTCTGGAACATCATTTTAAGCCGTTGGTGTTGGTAGTCTTAAGTCTTCTTGCATACTGCTCCAGTGCTCCTCAAAGCCAAAGAGAAAGCCACTCCCCATGCCTCGTCTAGACCGTTTTTCCACCCAATGTCATACTTCCCTTTTAATGCTAAGGGAATAGCACAAAAGGCACAGATTTGTGAAGCACCTTAGGAAAGTTGCAATAGCTCGACTGAAACTCACATCCATCATATCTTGATTAGTCAGTACTTCATCTGCAAATCTTTTCATCCTGCTTAGAGCACAGTGAATGTATCACCTTCTTTAAACTAATTTACTTGATTTGCTTTTCTGTTTTTTTTTTTTTTTTTTTATAACGATTTGCTTCTCTGTTTTCTGGATCCTAACTCTATTTTTTCTGCTTTTGTTCATTTCCTATAATATCTAAATTTGGTGGGATGGTCCTAAGCTTTAGTGACAATGTTTTAAATTCCAAGCCACTTCAGAGGTAGTACAACGACCATAATATCTAAACTTGGTGGGATGGTCCTAAGCTTTAGTCACACTGTTTTAAATTCCAAGCCAATTCAGAGGTAGTACAATGACCATCTTCACTAAGCCAACCAAATTAAGTGGGGCACTGGAAGTACAGCCCTGAACAAACTTAATCAAATTGAGGAATTAAGTTCAGTGAAAAGGTGGTAGACGGACACTCTTCACTAAGCAAACCAAATTCAGGCTTCATAACCAAACTGGTCATATAAATCCTTAGGATATATTTTCCTACAGTAACACAGGAAGTTAAATACTATACGACAGTCATACGATTTACATTATAAGTAGTTAAACCAGATTCTCAACCACGTTCAATTTGAAGAAGGAAGCACAGGAGGTAGCTCGTGTAATTGCAGCTTGTATTGGCATGTATTAACAGACGCTGTATGATACCAATTCCCAACAAGGCATGAAGAAGGAAGGCAGCCACAAAAGAACCAAAATAGTAGGCTGATTATTTAACTTTAAAATTCCACAGCTACAGAAAACTCAGGTAAAAAGGTTAAAACTACTTACCAGATTCCGCAAGTGTATCACTTCTTCATTCAACTTAGAGATCTCTTCCTGAAAAAGAAAAAAAAGGTTCTGGTCACTTCACCGAAAGAATTATTTTCAGAATGTTCAAGAAAAAGCGTAGACATATTGTGACTCATATCCTGACAGCTGCTCACTTGGACCCCCAACAAAGTGGGAGTGGGAAAATGGCAATCAAGAGAACTTGTTAAATATAGAGAATAAAGTCGACCCCAACAACGAAATGGCGGGTAGGGGTCGTTAGGCTACTTCTTCTTTGGGTAATTTTTACAGCAGAGTTTTAAGTAATAAAGAAACATTCAGAGGAGGTTAAACAGCAAATAAAGAAGAATGGGAAAGGGTTAAAAAAAATAAAATAGGCCCACTGAACTCAACTCCAGCAGCTCATTTAGAAACTTGAAATTCCCTAGATCACATTTATCCACACTGATCTTCAATAATCAGCGAAGATCTCTATTTCTGTTCTCCAAGGAATGTGAAAACTAATCAAATCAGAAGAGACAAAAAGTTCAAAGAGTAGGTTGTGTGCCTCTAAAATCTGGCAACTTTACATCCAGAGTACATGAAAATGAGAAACTAGTGATGAGTTCCCTTTTAACCACCAACTCAATCAAAGCATCAACAGAATCTGAAAGACAGACACATGATTGGATAAAGGGAATTGCTAAAGACTTGTGATACCTGCTGCGTCTTTTCCGTATTAACAACAACAAGCAATCTCAAGAATCCCAAATAGGGAGGGGGGAAAGGGAAAATAAAAACGTAAAACAGATAAAAGAATATGTCAACATATAGATGTTTTGATGGGGACATCGACTCCAATTCATTGCTAATGGTGAATTTTAAACCGCATAATATAATTCTTAGCCAAAATCTGCAATTACATATAACTAACTAAAGATGGGTTATTTAGAGATTGTTGAACCAAAATTAAAGATGATTGAAAAAAATAAAACTAAGAGGAACCTCGTGATCACGTAGTAAAGTTTGTCGATCCCAAAAGAAGAAGGTTGCAAAAACGAAAACAATGAAGAGCACGGCAAGGCGCTTAGGTCGTTTCAAATAGTACGCCGGATTTATGTAACGCCATACAGTGGAAGACGATCTACTCCTCGCCATTCCACAGTGCAGATCGAATCGAATCGATTGGGTTTTGGGCAGGGAAAAGACGAACCAACAACAAGACCGAGTCAGTCACTGGACTTCTACGGAATAATAATAAATATGAACACCAAAAACTCTCACCTAATCACTACAAAAATAATCCAAACAAAGCCTAAAATCCTCTTTAATAACTTAGGCTCTTTTGGCACAAAGACATCATATATATAAATATAATATAATATACTAAAAAAAATAGTAATACTTAAACACATGTCATGTATTTAGCGGAAATACTGAAATTTAAATTTTATTTGTCATATTTTGTATTTATTTGCTTAGAGTTATACTTATTCATATGATATTACTTCATTATAATACATAAAATTTATATAAAAGCGAATAAAATACAAATTGATACAGCTCATACCACTAGTTTTAAAAATAAACTATTGACTAGTTTGGCATGGACGGAGCTAAAATAAGCTTGCATAATGGGTTTTGTCTATTAATAAATTTATTAAATATGCATAATTATTAAATTTAAAACTCAATTATTATCATTTAAAAAAATAGACACCTTCAAAAAAATTTAACATCATTTTTGACGTTTGATAATTAGTCGAACACAATTGATAATTAGTGCTCAAAGATCGTACTTCCATAAAAAAATTAATTGGAAGTGTATTATTGAAATATTTTATTAGAAATTATGGTGTTCATGAGTTTATTTAAGTATATAAATAAAATATGATGATAAATTTAAGGAGCTAGTTACGTATTAGGTCTAATTAATTTGTCTATTATTTACTCCTTGTTATACAGTGGCTTAGGGGTTTACATGATGGGTTGTCTGAGGGCTCTGTTTAAATAGTTAAATGAATTATTTATGTCAAATTTTTTAAATTTATAAATCAAATTAAATTTATATAACTCAAAATTTTTTCAAATACCAAGGACCATTTGTGTCGAATTTTTTAATTTCTAAATCAAACCTCAATTTTTTTCGATAAAATATTCATATAGACATATAACTAACTTGTGTTTTAAACTTTTTATTTAGTCCAATCAAAATATAACTTTATAAGGCACTCTTACGAAATTAATACAAAATATAAGATGAGAGATGAAGCTAAAATATTCAACAAAAAATACATATCCATCATATAAATAATATTTGCAAAATTGATCAGGTCATAATAAGAATGATAATAATTTAAAAGTATTGAATCATGCTAAATAAGTATTAATTACAAGATTAAACATTAAATAAAAATTAAAATTTGATTATGTATTTTAAATGTCTAAAATAATAAAAAATTATAGAACAAATATTCAACATTATTGTTATTCTTAGTATTGACTTAACTTGTTTTGTTAGCATTAGTGTTGATTTGATTTTGAATTAAGCTTTATTAGAGTTTATAATATCTATGGACTACAATCAAATGTGTAGTCAATTTTTTTCAATTTAATTTGACTTAAATCATCTCTCTGACCCCTTAAAGTTATTTATTTAACTTACTTAAACAAACCCAGACTAACTGTTACTATTTAAACACCGATACCTATGAATTGCGTCACTTCGATCTTTATGGCACGTGGTGTGGCATTTAAAAAATGAATAAACACCTTTGGCGGGGTGAATGAATTAATATATTAAGTATTAACGTTTTCCTTTTCTTTTATTTTTTTAAAAATAACAATCTTTTTCTCTTTCAATAGGGTCCGGTCCGGCTGCCACCATTTTTTTTTACAAATGTACTATTAATTTTTTAGATGTAGAATCAACTCTTAATTATTTTTGGCCAAAAAGAATGGAGATCTTCATATATGTCTTTTTTATCGAAAAAAATCAATTTACATTTCTTTGCCGGAAAAAATGAAGACAATTACAAATATTTTCAAGAAAGCACTATCGATTTAAATGGAAATAAAAAAGAAGGCATAGAGAGAAACAAAAATAGTAAATTCATACTTAATATACGTATATTAAAACCTCCCATTTTTCTATATTGAGAAGTAACAATGGTGGACAAGGAAAACTATTTGGTAAAGAGAAGAAAGGGAGAGGTGGGTTGCGGGAGCTAGTGGAGGGTGAGGGGCGTATGTGTGATTTATTATTTTAAGTTTGAAATTGTTTTTATTTTTAAATTTAAATGGATTCTACGTAATTATTAATAAAATGTCATATTTTTAGTTGATTTTATTATTTTCCTTGCGTCAATTACGTACACTTTAAAAAAATATTGGGATGCATATTATTTTTAAGATTGAAGTGTCTTCTAGTAGGAAAAAAGAATTCACATCAATTTAACGATTTAATTTCCATTTCTTTTATACCCTGAGATCCCGAAATTGTGACCCTTAGGCTCTTCTGCCCCAGCGTTGGCATAACTTTTTAGTTTCCAAAGAAAGACCCGTATAGAATGCTTATGAAGCAAAGCATGCGTTGTCGGACTTTTCCATTTAAGACCAAGAATCCCACACCTTACCTAGGCTAGGACGAAGCCATTCCTCTATGTCTTTCAAACCAAGTTAAATTAATGATCATCTTTTTCTTACAGAATAAAGAATTTTCAAATGAATGTAAAAATAAGTTTAATTTTGGGAGCAGATGAAGTAATTACAGTTGAAAATTGAAATTAGAAAAAATAAACTAGTACAAATTTAATTGGTTAATGCTCGCAAATTCCATATTCATGTAGTTTGAATTGTCTACTTAGAAATCGGTTCAAGTGTAAACTAAATCTCTTATTTCTTCCTAGTCACTTTACACACAGACGAATAACAAGTAAAAAAACTGAATTGAAGTGTAAAGTATTTCTTCAGTTACTTGCTAAAATTGAATCTAAAAGCACCACTCTCCACTTGGTAAATTAATTTGTGCATGGAAACAAAGAAAAATGAGAAGAATAAGAAAGAAACAAAACTTGCATTAATTTACACTCAAACATTTCTATATTAGGCAGAAAAAACTATGAGCTCATAACAACTTTAGTTTACTTCTCCACATCTCTCCAATGACCTTCCTTGGTGATGGATCATCTGGTCCTTTGTCTCTTTGTCCTGATGTGAAGTATAACCACCCGTTCCAGAATCCAACAAGTGTTGTTTTTACACGGTAAGGAAGTTTGCCTAAAACTTTCCATGTCTGCATTGGATCAAAAACCACAAGGTAGTAAAGAATCAACAAGACAAAAACAACTATCTTATATTACCTCCACTTTTGACCTGACACAATTATAAAGCAGATTCTATAGGGCAAAAGAAATGTGGAATTGGAAGCCACATTCAGGCACATCTTTGATGAGCAAGTCTATCATGAGGAAAGAGATGAATTTTTACTGCTGCACCACATTTTGAACAGTTGCCCTCCAAATAGACCCCTATACAAGACTGGTGGGGTAGCTACAAGATCCTTAGAAGACACTCTAGATCCTTTGTGTATCTTTTCTGAAGAGTGAACATAAGTTGAATTGAAAGGATAAGCCTAAGCAAATCATTCAGTTTGATGAATCTACTATGCTAAAAACTGATGGAAGCGCCAGGTTACAAGTCAGCACTAAATCTAAGAAAAAGTGAACACTATTAGTTTGTTGAAGATAAGAAACAATACCTGTGTATCGAATTGAAATTGGAGGATTTCTCCAACAAGGGTCATCTTTTTGGTATTTGGGTGCTTCTCAGTAGTACCTCCAACAATCACAAGAGACCTATTGACAATAGCCCAAGCAAACTCTATATGAGAATCTGGCTTTGGCATGGGAGTTAACACTTTCCATGTCGTATCGTCATCTAACATGTAAACATCATCATATACGACCTGTAAAGTCAGGCTTCATAGTCATATTAAGCCAAAACTACATTAAAGTAAAACATACACATTCTCGACCCCTACATCAGCTCCAATTCTCAGTATGTTGGGAGTATGGAACTTAATCTGCTTTTATTTTTTGATAAAGGCAACATTCGTATGTTTGACAAAAACCAGTACATGTGTTGTACTGAAAACCATAATTATAACTTATCAACGAAACAGGATATCAGAATCAAAATTCTAAATAGAGCCAAGGATCTCAATAATTGACTCAGTATCCTCTAAGAACATCTCTTTACACCAGAAATAAAAAAGTTTGATACAGTTCAATTTGATCTACTGAAGATCACAACTTTTGCTACAGTTCAACTTTTGAACTATATCTGCTTTTATCAATCCCCAAAAATTCTTCCAGTTTTCATCTATTGGCTAATACTGTTTTTCAATTTGCAAAGGATCTGGATAGTAGAGAACAAATATGAGAATGATTATATCAACTAGAAATCAATAATATCCTTCAATGTATAGCAGACCAAAGAACAAACTAGTCAAGAATGTCTTCTTTATTTCAGTAAAAGTTTTGCCAATAAAGCAAAAATGACCTTCCATTTGGCAAATTTCATCTAATGGTACAACTTGTTGACACCCAAAATGAGAAAAACATGTTGGCCAAATTTTTTTCACACAAAAAATATCAAATCCCATAAAAGGAGTTATCAATGTCCAAAGCTTAATTGAAACACAAAGTTTTGAAATTCAATAACCAATATACGTTTTACAGATTGGTTGAAGAGGAACAAGTGATACTTTGAAGGTCAAGAAAAAAATTTCTTTTTTTATAAAAATAAGATGCCTACAGAACTAATAGTTTTGGCGTACATATAGAATAAGTCTCAGTATTTTGATTTTCAGGAAATTTTGGGGATATAACTGGAACAGCAACTCTGTGTTCCTTGTTTATATTTTTATAGTACATCCTTGGTAATTTCTTAATGAAATATTCTTAACTCATACAAAACAGCCAAGTCACAGTTCAATTACCTCATTTCTACGTGAGCATTTGAAAATAGGTGATCCAGGTTTAGCCATAAAATCACCCTCTTGACCACCAAAGACATAAAGTCTGTCATCAAACACAACACAGGCCCTGCGTGAAAGTTCAAGCAAGATCCAGTTACTTCTACATCTCCATGTGAGAAATAAAAAATCCTATTCCTATTCCTCTTCTAACAGACCCCAGCACAGATTATTTTCCCCTCCTCTGCCTTAACGATTTGTAGACATCTATTCCTGCTCAAAGCACAAAAAGGGTATCTCACAAGCATCTAACAATAACCAGGCAAGAGCAGCTAGATACACGAAAGAGTTCTCCAGAATATCAGACTATTTTATATTTTTATACCAATTCCAATAAAGAAGCATCATTCAGTTAAAACTAAAAGGATAAGCTGGAGAACAAAGACAACACAAACTATCAACATCACAATGGGCACAATATTTCCCTCAATATATCCCATGTTATCCCACAAGTAACTGCACTCTTGTGGATTTCAAATCAACTAAGCGGAGAAACTATCACTTAACTGCCAAAGTTCTCATCACCTTACAAAGATTACTATAGTAGCAAAAACTCATTCTCATTATTGATTTTTAGCTCCTAGAACCCAGTTACTATTCATTAGATGCTCTATGCTGAAAAAATATATTATCCCAAGTATTGTTTTTTTCAGGTGTAACATTCATTCTCTCTAAGAAGAACCCTTCACAGTGCACATCGAGATTTCCCTTTCCCTCCTTTTCCTTCTGAGGGCACCATAAGTAATCGACTGCATATATTATATTATGCTTAAGATAATATTTGCATGAAATCGGCCAAATACCTGTGAGGTCCACCACGAGGAATAGGTATCTCAGTCCGCCACTCCGTTTCTAAAGCTTTTCCATCTTTAACAGCAATACTCCAATGCTCTAATCCTGGGGTATGCCGATTCTCTTTGCTCCCACCCATGACATGAAGCCTGCCTCTCCAGAGCTGTGTTGCAGGCGCATACCTGAGACTCAAGCTCATTAACAGGATATTACAATTTTACATAAAACTTAAAACATATTACAGTAGTCCTATCTAGTCAAATATCTCAAAATCAATATAGTATGTTCAGTCAATGAAGTAGCAGAAACTCCACTGTGACTTAGAATTCAAACTTAATTGAAGCTTTGGAAAGATGTAGAAAAATAAGGACTTTTAGGAGCCAGGCAAATAGTTTCTTTCCACTGTGCGTTGTCAAGCAAAAGTAGTGGTAATAAGAAGAATAGCTGTTTACAGAAATCAAATGTAATGTAGGCAAACGCTAGTTTCTGAATCATGCTTCTCTTACATATGAAGAATTTTCTGAACAACTATCTGAGGTAGTTATAATCTTACATTCATACAGAATTTAGCATAGTAGCAGCAATTAGTACCAAGTCTTCGAAAAGAAATGGTTAAAAGTAGCAATAGCACCAGTCATCTGAAAATCAATTTCCGCCCAGTTTGATGATTCTTGCAGACAGCAACCAAGTTGATAGAGAAGATACTATCTACGGGTTGGGATAAGTAGAAAACAAGAATCCAGTGTGGTACCTTGGGAGTGGTAAAGGAGGCAAGTCCTGCCATTGCTTGGTTTTGGTGTCTAGAACAAAATTGCGGGCAGTAGGACCCCGGCACTGGGGACCGTATTGTCCAGTAACCACATAAATGTATCTCCCATCAGTTACCATACCCAAGTGTGAATGAGCCATTTCTTTGGGCATATCAAATGTTCCTCCCCATGAGTTGGCGGTGAAATTGTAAATATCGACATGCGAGTGAACCTGATAGAAAATGAAAAAATAATTTTATTTTAAAAAGAAAAAAGGAGGGATGGAGAAGGAGAAAGGAATAACGTACATGATCAATGGTTCCATAACCAGCAAAGACGAAAAGAAGGTCGTTGATCTGCAGTGCAGCTCCGTCAAGACGAGGTACAGGCGATGGTGCCATCTTCTCCCAGTTCAATAGCGGGGCAGGCAAATCGGCAAAGGTAGCTGATAAAATCCTGGCATCTCCTCCTTTTTTGTTAGTGTTTGTAGATATGGGTAGCGTGTGATTAGGAAAGAAGAGAAGATTGGATGATGGTGGGAGTGGCCAATTGAAGGAGGAGGAGGAAGCCCAGAGCAGATCTACAAGAAGAAAGGTTCCCAAGAGAGCCACACAAAGAAAGACCAGCTTGGTGGTGCTGCTACTAGTTGCCTTCCCTATTCTCATCTCATTGCCCACCCCAGATCTCAGCAATATCTCCTATACTTTATTATTAATAATTTGGTTATAAAATTCTTAAATCCATATTATATTTTTGGTTTCGCCCTCTACTTTTGTCTTTCTTTTGACCCTAAGGCAAAAGGTACCGTAAAAAAATGATTCACACTTTTCTAATATATATATATATATACATGGATTAGAAACACAATTATACTCTCAAACATTTCATCTAACTCTATTACAACATGTCATGTAAAAGTTTAAACAACACCATAGTAACTACTTACTACTATACAAGAAATGAAACACAAACTATTTTCTCCACAATAAAAATTCTTAACCTCTCTAAGTATGCTGAACATAACCTATCACACTGGTATAGCATCAACTTTTGACGCATCTTCACATCTTAACACAATGCCCTCAAGGCTAGCAGGAAATATGCATTTCAGCCACTGGCACCCTGTTGTAAATGCCTCAGGAGGTGGGACAATCATAAGCACGTTTTCATTCCTCTGAACCACTCCAATCACACTCACTGTGCTTCCTTCTTTTATATACCTATCACAAACACCAAAAATACACATCTTAATTTACTAAAATATTCTGAAAATCCTATATCATCTACCGGCAGCAAAAAATGAGAGCGGACAAGAAATCCTACCCTTCCTTCAGTCGCATTATACGATCATCACCTGAAAGGCTTCTTTCTCTCAACCACCTGATAAATTCTGGAGATAACTCACTATTCAAAGGATCCACATCAACAACTACTGACTCGTCTACATAAGGAGTCACCTTTGCACCATACCCAGTCTTAACCAATGCTCTTAACCCTGACTGAAAATCAGAGATATAAAAGTCGACCACATGCCTCTACAAAACAGTACAGACAATGAGTTCAAGTCAGCAAAGTAAAGTCTCAAAAATATTTAAAATTTTCATACATCATCCAAACAATGGGATATCTTTAATCCAAGGTCCTGAGACTAAATCCAGCATCATCATGAGAAGCAGGATAACAAGATTAGGATATCTGTCTAGCAACTCACTTCTGAAGACCTGAGGCCCCATGTAAAACGCCGGTGAGTAGGATTTGCAGCTTTTGAATCCCATCCTCGATACTCATATAAACTTGTGGAAGAATAGACACACCTAGGAACTTTTTGGAAGGATGACTCAAGAGGCACATTTCCACAAGTCACCACCTTCATGAAAATAGAGTGTTATGATAATTATAGTTCAAACAGATGTCAATCAACAACACGAAAAGTAATTGTTGAACAGAAGAATCTCAATGTTCATAGGTTAAAATATCAATTTGGACTAAATAGCAAGAATAACTTTATTCCATAAAGAGACAATCAATACCCCGTGGTTCTAACCTAGCAACTTCACATAATATAAGAGTTTTACCAATTCCAAAAACTTGTTCATTGTAGAGCTGATAAGAAATGATGGAATCAAAATCAATAATCTACTAGAAGACTAGAGAGGCACACACATGAAATACAATTAGGATAACTTGAGAATGACTATGACTTGTCTGATGAGGGATGACGGACACTTGAAGAATCCCTGCTACTTATTGTTAAGAGTGGAAGCTAACTTTTGGGTTTGTGTTAGGCCCAGGTGCCATATTTTCTCACTTATAACAAATTACTTAGTGCAAAAGGCTTTAGATTTTCATGCAAAAAAGTGAGGGACTGAAGAAAAAAAAAAAGACAACAAGGGAAGCTTAGGTGGGGGTTAGCTGGCAAAGCTTGTATTCCAGGTAGATGCAGGCTACAAACTAGTACTGTTAACAAGAAGCTAACGAAGAAAAGCTGCTGAAAAAGCTAGTTCCGGTTATGGATACAATAATGGTGCTACTACACCACGCACCAGATCCCAAGGATTATATTCTGTCCATTTGCTTACAAATAGCGTGCATGAGTGAGAAGGGTGCACACTGCCATTCTGTTTTCTGATTAGATTTCTTTCATGCAAATGAGAGCTTGATCGTCAACAATAATATATCAAACTTTCATATAACAACAAATGGTTGAATACAAAGTCACCCAAAGAAAAGGAAATAGGTCCTTAATCCTAAGCTCTTATCTTTCTATTTCAAACTTTGCAGCATCAAATGACTTGTTGGCAAGGAAAACAAATGGTTCAACGGTTACACCAGTTCCAGCATTAAGCAATTCAGCAGCAGTAACATAAAGTCGTTCTTTGCTTTAAACGATATTCTAGACAAGTGATGCTTATTTAAATTGATACCTACAATTTTGTTTCCCGTAACTCTTCCTGATATTTTGGATTCATGAGAAGGCCAGAACAATTCAATAATCCTAGAGACCAAAAGCCATTCAACTAGCATGTGCCACATAAATTACCCACAAAGAAAACCCAACTCCAACACCATGATCCCAGCAGCATACCACCTGATTGCAACACTCACCAGCTTTCACCCATGTCCTCGCTAATAACCCTCACCACTTGAGACTCTTCCATAGTGCACAACTACCATAGCAGACATTATATCAGCCACTAAAATAACAGCTGCTTCCTGTGAGCAATCCATATGCAAATACCAAATAAGCTCTTTCCAGAAGAGGAAAAGAAAATAACTACCGAAAGTGCTGCTAACACCATCACACGGCGGTCATGTACTACTTCTCATCTATTGCAGACCACCACCTAAGCCATCTATAGGACATTACCAACAAAACCCATCTATACTCTCCAAGTTGTAGTTCTCCTAACTTCAACAGACCATGCTATTGCAGCCATCATGTCCCTCAAAAAGGAAGGAAATGGGCAAATTTAGTTGCACCAGAGTAACAACCACATTGATTTGAATATGAAGAGAAAACATTTGTGAAGATGAATAGGGTGAAGTTGCCTTTTGAAGAACGCATATCAAGTGCTATCTCTCAATAGATTTTCTTATCTATTTGGGTGCAGCACACCATATAGGTAACTAAACTGCAGAAGAGATAGCCTAGTGTAAAGGACCCACAAACTCCAAATCACCAAGGGCACAAATGGAAAGGAACGTGATTGACTCCTACAAGGGAGGGTGTGGGCGGATGGTGTTACCATATCAAAAAAAAAATAATTAAGTGACTGGACTAGTTGAGGACTTCTACTGGAAACTTCGTAATTACACTAAAGGTCATTCAGATTGAAACTGGGAATTCGTGAGTGGTAGAAATGGATTTGCATCTTGCAAGATAAATATGAAAAGAAGTTCCAGGAAGAAAATTTAAGTGTCCAACAGAAAAATTTATAATAAGGTAATTCAAAATGATAGCACAACTAAGAGATTAATCAAATAACTCTTAAAAAAAAGAACATAAAACATTCATACATGGCCACCAAATTAGGACTACACCCACTGGGAACTACAATAACTATTACCACTACACCTCACAAGTTGGGGCCGGCAATATGAAAACTCACTAAAATTCATGATTCTTCAATCAAGCGCATCTCAAGCAACAACGGGAACTACAATGTGGAAGAAATACTTCTTAAAGCCTTTTAAATGTCAGAGCCAAGCTTTAAAGATAGCCTTGTTACCTACTAACTACCAATATGACAGCAATATAAAAGGCCAAAAACAACAAGAATCTTAAACAGACCACTAATATACACTTTATGCGTAAACAACAGCAAGACTATAAAAGCTTAAGTTTTAAACAATGCAAGACTTTTGGGGCAAATGGGATTGTTCAAATGCATGATTATAGTATGACATCAGATTACATTTAAAATTACTAATTTCAGCATCCAGAAAACAATGACATCGTTATTAATCCAATAACTCTTGCAAGAAGAAGAATGAATCATCATTTAACCCAAAAAACAACAAAAAAATAAAAAATCAAGATAGCCATCTCAAAAAAAGAAAAAGTCAATCAAGAAGGGCAGATAAACAGAAGAAGTAGAAGATGAGTAAATACAAACTTGAGAAGAAGAGAATGACGACAAAGAAACCCTTAAGCGATCGTGGAAAGGAGTCTTAACACTCAGTTAGCAAATGTCCCTGTCTTTCTCTCTTCCTCTTTTTAAAACAAAAACAAAAAAAACAAACTGTTGAAGTTACACACAGATAATCAAATCTGTCTTGCTTGGATCACATTGCACCTTATGGTGTGAAGCGTACGCTTCTTACACGTGCATCACTTTGTCCATGAAACTTATCCTTCCTTAACATCACAGTGTTTCATTTACTTAAAAGAAACAAAACAATGCTACACAAAATGTTGGTATTTCATTTACCCCTCAATTTTAAGATGAGAAACGATATATCTTCTTAGACTTCCGATAGGGACACCCCATTGTTCATCCATCTTTTGGATAGTTTGAGAATATTCTGATGAGGGTTGAATAAAAAGACAAAAAAACCCTCACAATGAAGGGGAATTTATTTTTTACTAAGCAAAATAAAATTGACTTGAAAAAGCACAAAATTTATGTAATGAATAAAAGATAAACAAAAAGATTGTTGTCTAGTGGAAAATGTATTCCATGGAACAAAGACCAAAAAGAGAAAAAATTATTATCATAAAAGCAATTCTTTGTTTATTTTTTCTGCATCGTCTACTTTGTAATATCAATCAACTACGCTTCAATTTGTATGTAAACCAAAGAAAGAGAGAAGGGTTGGCAATTGGCAACTGCAATTCCTTTTTTTGTGCAACTTGATAGTTGGCTCCAATTCCTTAAAAGAATTGCATTTGTGATTCTAAATGTAAGTGGGATGAGATTTTCAATCTTCCATTCTGTGTGCGACTACACGGAGGAGAAAGTGAATGCAGTGAGATGGGATTAATTAGTTTTTTTTGGAAAAAAAAAATGCAAACATCATGTTTATTTTCTCTCCCCGAATTATCTAACTGATGGCCTAGAGCACTCATTTGAAGGAAGAGTTCCACACATACAAAACACACTTTATAAAACATGATGGACTTTGTGTAATGCCATAAATGACATATCGTCGCGCTGTCGATTAGTTACAATCTACTAAGAAGAAGCATACTAATGTTGACTTAATAATCCATGCAACATCCCCGAACTCGACAGAAGATGCATAGTGTGGAAGTGGCCAATACCTATCCACGGTTTGTACCATCTTGTTCCTCTCGCAAAATTATCAGGGAGGTGAAGTGAAACTAGCCTTATTTTTATATAGTTATGATCAAAGCTAAGAATAGACATATACGACAAGTGGACATCTCTAATTGGCATACTCTCAAGTTTTAAGGAGAAACAAAATAATGAATGTAGTCTAATCCAATCAAGCCACCAGAACTGCGCCAAAGTACAGAGTAAGAGATATCATACTAGGGAGACAATACTACCCAGAACCTTGAATATCGCCATTTTTGGCCTTGGTGTCTTTAGTTACAGAATTCTGATAGCGGGTAATAAAACCAACTATAGCACTTCCACCCCAGCAAGAGTTCCATAGGAACAATGCAGCAACAATGCCAAATAGAACCACAACAACAATGACCAGAATAGCATTGTGCACAGCTGCAAGAATAAATCCCCCGGCAATAAATCCCATGAGAAATAACAAAACCATTGCCCAGAGGATAGGTTTAGGGAAGCTCCTCTTGAAGGAATACACATCATTTTGACTGAGAGTGGTGACAGCCTGGCTGTTAACAAGAGAAGGTCCATGAATCTTTGCTGAATCCAAGGGACCTGAGATTTTTCTTGGGGCCCCAGAGGAATTGAGAGGGCCAGAAGTAATAAGACCTGTTGCAGGGAGAAGTGGTGGTTGGGGACCTGAGTTTTGGCGGCCAGTTGGTGTGACACCTCCAGATTGAGGACCGGATGATTTTTTTATAGGCTCACCATGCTTGGTAAGGGGGCCAGAATTAGATTTCTTAGTCGAAAGTGGAGCAGGCATCCCTGAGGATGATATGGGACCTGAGGTTGAATAGCTAGAATTGATAGGTCCTGAATGTGATGTTCTGGAAGGTGCAGTTGTTATGGGAGCAGATTTCCTGGATTTGGAGCCATCGACAGGGATATCAAACATTTTTCCAAGCTCTCCCGACTTCTTAATGTCACCACCAGTATAAGGCATGGGGGCACAAGTGATTGTTGGTGTTCTTTCTTTGGGGTGTTCTGGGCGGCCAGAGACGTAAAGGCCATTGCTGAGCTGGTGAGATGGGAATCTAGAACCCATTAAATCGTTTTCCCAAGTCTGGCAGTGTCCATTTGAAAAATTAGGATACAAAAGGGATAGGTATGAGTTAGAAGTGAGGAAGAAGAAGTACCTGAGTGAGTGAGTGAGTGAGAAAAGAGGAGTTGCAGTCCGTACTAGCTAGTCGAGTCGGTAAGCATCACCATCGCCAAATTCAGAGTAAATAATGAGATTTCAACCTAAAGTAAAAGGAGCGTAACACCGACGGCATGGATACACAATTCAGCCCCCATCCCACTTTCTTCATCTTTGTTTTTTTTGGACCCTTGGCCTGTTCTGTATACATAATATAATTATAACTTATACGATAACTATACCTTTGATAGAATTAAAAAAATAAAATTACATTATTCTTCCATAACTATAAAAACAAGTAATTAGAAGAAGTATTTTTATACATAAACTACACTAATTTATTCATCAATGACCAACACAATCATTAAAACAAATGCCTAACATTCAAAATGCAATTTCATATCTATGATTAAATAAATGTTTCCTCCACTTATCCTTAGACTTGTATTTAATAAGGATCCTATTTTGTTTTTTAATCTTTATATTAAGTTAATAGTAGACAATATAATAATATTTTTTTCACTCAAATTTAAGTGTAAATAGCGTGAATCACACATAAATACAAAACATCATAAATTTTAAAATCACAAATCTCAATAACATCGTGTCATATTCATTTTTTTCGTGTATTGAAATTGTATCTTCATAATGATCTTCACAGAGTAGCCTCACATAATTGCAAAAAAAACAAAATATATTGAAAAGAAAATAAAACTAAAAAGGAAAGAGAAAGTAACCTATGAACAAAGTGACAAAAAGAACTAGCTCATCACCAAAATGTGTATTTCAAAAAAACAAACACACATACAATCTGTTACCTTGTATTTGAATTTGAGTGCGATATTCAAAATAAGGTAGATTAAATACCAAAACCAATGAGTATACAAAGCATTGGTGATTAGTTTGATATTAAATTAAAAAGAAAATACATAATTCCCCCATTCTTTTATAATGCTTTTTTTTTAAAAGACATTGAAATTCTATAAAGATTCTAATATCTCTTTATTCTTTTTCAGTATGGATTTATTACCTCCTTCTGTTCCTATGTGGCACCTAGAGTGTATTCACTCGCCACTTGCGAGTGAGATAAGTTAAAAATAATATTTTTTTATTATTATTATTTATTTAATTAAAAATATTATTTTCTTTTTTATTTTATATTTTTTGATTTATTATATATTTTTAATTTGAACCTGTCAACACTAATGGTTAATGATGTCAAATGGGCGGGCTGGGTTGAAATTGAAAATATTGTAATGGGTTGAATAGAAATCGGATTGGGTCTTGACCCGCCCAAGTTTACTTTGGGCTAAAAACAGGTTGGGTCTTGATCCGATTAATCTCAATAATTTATCATATTGATAATTAACTTTTATAATCACAATTTGAATTTCCGCTCAAGAATTTTTTGTTAAAAAAAGTAACAAATGGATAGATAAACCCTAAAAAATGTTAAATAGATAATAATTCAATATAGAAACATACCTTAAGAAAAAAAATTAAAACGGGTTGAAATTGGAAATTGAATTGGGCTTAATTAAGAATTCTCTTCAAATGGGTTAAGCTTGAATAGGTTGAGATTAAACTCAATTCAAATTATCTTGAGACCAACCCTTTAAATTCTGTGTGGTTACATACGTTTGGGTTTATTTTTGATACCATTACTGATGATGAAGCTGCAATACTTATATATGAAGATAAATTAGCAGCCATGAAAAATTTCTCCATCAGTCTCATTCTTTTACTATTTCAACAACATAATTATTTGCACTTGAAAATATGCTAATTCTATAGTAATATTTTTAAATGAAGACAAAAGATCCCCCCCCCACCCAAACAAAAAAAAAAATTTCTTGTTACCCAGAAGACTAAGTTTCAAAGTTGACTTCTATTTAGTTGGGGAGATTGAAATAGATGAGGTAATGTGAAAAAAAAAAATAAATGAAAGCGGAGTGGGAGTTAGGGGGTAGGAAAGATCGAAAAGGGTTGGTGGGGCAGATTTACGGCAAGGAAAAACGAACGTGAGGAGGAATCGCTGGGACCTGTTCACAAATATCTGACTAGAGAGCCAAGTTTCAATATTTGCAGCAAACATCTTCATTTTGAAAAAAAATCGAACACTAAGCCCTACACAAAGAAAAAAACCAGATGAACCAAGATAGAGGAATTTTGCTTAGCCTTACTGATTTGATAGCAGTTTTTTTTTATTTTTCATTTCAATTTTAATCTGCTCAGCAAATGATTGAGATGGTATTATAGAGGGCGGCTATGCGAGAGAATGGCCGGCGGCGAAGAAGAAGGTTTAGGATTACCTCCAGCTGAAAAGACAATTTATTTATTTTAAAAAATAAAAAATAACATATATGGAAAAAAATTAACAAGTGGTAAGTAATAATTAGTTCATGCATGCACTTTCTTCATTATACTTGGGTTGGGCAAAAATGAGATTGTCTTATCACTTCTAAATGGTTTAAGGGGGTGTTAGGACATTCGTAAAGTTTCAGTATCTTTTTAAAAAATGTGTTATAGTTGAATGAGTGTACTTATGTATTTTCTCTAGATTAAATAACTTAATTTTGTTTTCACTTATATATCTCAACAAGATCTCATATATAAATATATTTACATTTATTTTAAATTTATTGTGTTCAAATCATTAAAAAAAATGAAGAATGGCCTAAAATGCTCATCAATTATTTGAATTTGTGCAAAACTACTTTACCGTCACCTTTTGCGCATCTGTATGCCGTGAATATCATCTTTAGGCTTTAATTTTTTTTATGTTTAACAGATCATACTCATAAGGTAGATATGGAGGACAATATTGTACCAAATCGCATAGTTTAAAAGTATTTTAGATCTTTCCCGTTAAAATAATTTGAAATTACTTAATAAGTTAATATACAAGCTCACATGATTAACTTGATTTTGATTTTTATAGTAAATCAAAAATAAAAATAAGGTCAATCATCTACTCTCTACACTCCCCATCCCCAACCATTCACTTCCTATCTCTTTCAAAGAAAAGTTTTATTTGGATCTTTTTCACCATTTTTTAATTTTATTTTTTCAATTTATGATAAACAAGAGAGAGAGAGAGAAAAAATAACGACGCATTCATATAAAAATAATTAGTTCAATAAAAAATGACTTGATTAAACAAATATGTCGAAATATTACATTTTTCGTTTGTGTGTACCTAAAATTCAAAATAAAAGAATAAAAACAATCTTTCTCTTATCCCCGCCCTCATCACACAATAACATTAATACAATTTAAAATAATGTAAACATCTAAGTTCATTTCAAGTTTAAATATTGAATATACTAATTAAGAATAAGAGATTAAAAAAGAATAAAAGAGAAAATGAACCAGACATTTTGATAATTGATAAAAAAAAAATTAGATGGACAGTCAATTGTTGGTTGAGTATGAATTTTAGTTGGATCCCCCCTTATGAGTTGAGTTACGTCGTAATAAATTGGGATTGATTTAAAATAGGTCAACATGAAGACATCATGAAATTATTATTTTTTTCCAATATTATTTTCAAGTATACCAGATCAAAAAATGAATGATATGTGGTTTAATAAAAAAAAATTAAAATATGATTTTTATTATTTATTGGGGAAAATAATAAATTTCATTTATTTTTTTGTTTATTCACTTTTTTTCTTAAAACACTTTTTAAAATTCATTACATAATCAATTACTTTATTATAAAACTGCATTTTCTTAAATTAAAATTCAAAATGTTGAACCATTTTCATGCCCACCTTTTAAATAGCTTCTCTTCTATGAATTAAAATTTCTTAACCTAAAAACAATTATTTTCTAAAATCAAAGATTAAAATGTTGAACCCATTTTTTTAAATTTAAATATTTTTACAAGTAGGCCCCACTGCTTAAATTCCTCCTTTTCTACGTCTCTTCCTTTCTTCTTCGTTCATTTTCACCATTGTCAGTCCTCGTTGAAAATAATCCCGTTCATTTTCAACCTTTAAAGGTTGTATATCTTTTTTACAATTTATCATTTTTTAAAACAAAAATAACATGTTAATTTTTTTCTTAGAATTCTCTCCATCTCACCCCACTCCACTCCAACAAATCTGCCATTAAGAGAATGAATCTTTTGAAAGAGAACAAAATAAAAAGAGAGAGAAAATATATTTTTCTTTTAAAAATAGGGCCCACAATTTATTTTTACTTTTAAATTAGAAATTTCACATGTTTTTTAAAACTTAATTTTTTTAAAAAAATATTTAAAATACTATTTATATTCTAGCCAATAAAAGAACGACATGTGTACAATTTTATAATTCATCCTTTTCATTTTTAACTTTTCACTCGCCTTTAGGTGAGTGAATTTCACTCTCTTAGCCACATCACCCCTTAGGGGTAGTTAATTCACTTGGAAGTTATTAAGTGTTAAAGTAAGTTTTACCGTAAGTTCAGGGAGAATTTATGTATTTTTTCTTATTCATTTGAGAAGGATTAAAATTTAGATCAATGACATTAAGCAATATAATAAAAACATATTTGATAATTTTACTTTAAGAGAACTATTAATAATAAGGACAAATGTAAGATAAATAATTAACATCGAAAGTATTTTGAGTAAAAAAAAATAAACATGAAAAGTATTTTAAAGTTTAAAAGTAAATAAATGGATAATTTTCTATCAATTCATTTCGTTTGAAAAGAATTCAATATATAAGACAGAAAATGATTAATTTACTACACATGAAAAATATTGATATTCAGTTATTATGATTGGGTTAGGTTTGGACGCAAAACAAGTGTAATCATCATCAATTTTCATTTTTCTTTTAGGAGTACATCATTATTCATTTTATTTTTCCCTTGTGGAAAAAAGGCTGACATAGAAAGCATAAAATCTTTTTTCGTGCTCACTTTATAAACTCCAACATCTAGTCGGACATAATTTGGGTAACATCTCGACCCACTCCTAAAAATATTAGTAAAGATATTGAATATGAAATTTATATATTTTAATTTATGTGAAATTTTTTATTTTTTGAGAGTTAATTTTAACTAAATATTTGCGTATTCAATCTTTAAATTATTTTGAAATAAAATTTATATATTTGTAAACTACGTAAAAAATACTATAAGTCGCAGTAAATAATAATTCAAAATGTTAAAAGGACTTATTTGAATTTCAAAATGCGAAAAATGCCACATAAAATAGTACTAAAAGAGTACCTTATATCATCTTATAAGGGCTAAAATAGTGTATTGTCACTGTATTTTACATCATTATTTGAAGAGTCGCGACATTGTGTGCTTAATAAAATATATTAGTTGTTGGGTTAAAAAATAATTAGGACGTGCAAAAGCTTATAATTGCAAACAAGATACTGATAATTGATCAAATAGATCACAAAAACTTATACTTAAAACATAACATTATTGTATGAAAATTAATATAAAGAAAAATATTAAAATCGTAGGGAGAATAAATCTCTCAAACTTTTAAATGTCTACATGATGGATTTTGTATTATGTTATGAGAATAAGAATCTGCAAGTTATATTTTTATTTCAGGATAAATTAAAACATTAATGGTAATACTTTGATTTTCTTTCAAGAGAAAAATAAATTTCAAATTAGTAAGAAAATTATGATAAAACTTTAATATTAATCATTGTTTAAATAACATGTAAACGATAGAGTACCAGATTCACTCAAGAATAAACAATTGTGCAAATGTTTGGATAAATATTTTATTAGGTCAAACTCATCGGTAATTCCTTAAAGATGACATCAAATTTCACATACACACCTCAATTGTGCAATGTTCATTTTAGACACCTCATGTAGGGTGCCATTATATTCTTTTACATTCAAGAAAAAACGTTGAAGAAGATGGAGTTAGTCCACTCGTTGCTAACGGGCCAAGCGCGCATAAACTAAGTTTCATAGGGGAGTTTAAGTTTTTTTTTTAAAAGTCCCTCCCCCCCCCCCAAAAAATGAGGTAAAAACTATGGGAGAATAAAATGAAAAAGAGCTACTCTAAACAAAATAAGTTAACCCTCCCTTCCCACCTGCCCCGCGACCCTCCCCGCCCAACCTTATACCGATAGTATTTGTCTTTTCTATAAACCCAATCAATATTTCTTAATTGGACTTTTTAAATTATTTTAGATTCTCTTTTATTTCTATCTTAGTGTTGTTTTGAGATAAAAGAGAGGAGGAGGAGGTAGACAAGGAGAGGAAGAAAGAAAAATTATAAAATATGAGTGTTCATATTCATTTTTGGGAGAAAAGGTGGAATTGAAAATCGTTTTTTTCATACACTCTATATCTCTTTTGTACTTTTACCTTTTATTTTAGGGATAATACTCAAGTACTCCCCTAGCCTATACCCAAAATTCCTGAGACACATCTACTGTCGCTGCTACTTTTGGACGGAATTATTGACGTCGTTTGGAGATGCAGGAGAAGAGAATTGAAAGAAAAGGACCCAACACTTTGCTCTTCAAATGGGTTTAGATTTAACTTAAAAAGGACGAATTAATATAATTAAATAAAAATATGGACAAAGCATGTAAATTTACCATTTGTCCCTTATAAGTTTATAATTACAGAAATCTATCAAATTGATACAATAATATAAGCGATGAATATGATGCGCCAGATACATTAAGGGAAATGTATATAATAGCAAACGTAATAAACCTACAATCAAATGGAATAACTAGCTAGGGTTGATTTAATTGTGCTCCATAGCAACGTTATTAGCTAAAATTTGTCAGCGTCTCTCTCCCAGAAATCTCGCTCGCCATCTCCCGTTGTTTTTTCTCGGCTCGCCTCTCTCGCTTTATGCCACAGAAGTGTATAATTCTGTTTCTTGTTTGGATAAAGCGAGAGAAAATCGGAGAAAAATTGACTATACCAGCAAACTATATATCTTCGTGTGATATACTTCATTATAAATTTACAACATTTTACTTCCAAATATTGCAGAGAAAAGGGTAACGAATTATGAAATTGCGAATTATACAAGCAGTGACATGCAATTTTCTCTAGCTTTATACAACAGGAAGTGTAATATGTGTTTCTGTTTTTGTATTAAAGCGAGAAGAGGACGAGAAAAAACACATATATCTCTTGCTATACATGTACACATTGCAGCGAAATCGGCAAATGAATTATACAATTGCAGGTGAAAATAGGATAGCGAATTATCACCATTGCACGCGAAAGAGCACGGAGAATTATACCAATTTAGGCAGCGAATTTTAAACTTGTATATGTATAGCCCGGAATTATACAGTTTATGTTGCTATGGAGCGCAATTATGCCAAATTTACTATCAGCATCAAATATAATTTTTTGTGGTATAGCTGAAGTTAGTAATTGTAAATAAGATACATTATTTGTTTAATGATTACACTAAACACTAATATGAAGCCGAGATACGTTAATCTAATGCGTAAAAATGAGGAATTTTAAAATTTTGTAAAAACTAATAGAGTATAATGGTAATAGAGAACTTAAGGTGATATTTCTGTTATTTTTTTATTAATTAATTAATAAGCTTTTTAATCTTAATGAAACAAAATAATCGACTTAATTATAAATTAATTAATTCAAAAATATTAATTATTACATAACTAAAAATATTTAAACAAAAAAACTTATTTTTGAGATCATTTTGAATATTCATAAAATATACTAATTATATAAAATATATATCTTATTGAGAAATTACAAAATTGACAAAATTACACACAAAAAAAGAAACTTGAAAAAATATTTTTGAATTTTTACAAAATTAATTATTTCAAATTGCCTCAAAATTAATATATATTATGGAAGATCAATATTGAATGTGAACAATTAATAAATACGTAAGTAACATAGATAAATATTATTTTACGAACCAATATCAACACACCCAGCAGTAGTGTAATCCTGAAAAGGTAAAGTATATCCCACCACGTTTATTTTTGCCAAACAAAAGAATGAGATTATTCATATCTAATATGATGTCCAAATATAAATTGGATCCAACAGTAAGAGATCCATCTCTCTATTTATGCAAGGAAAAAGTTGTTACAATGAATAATTATATTTTGATTTAATTGTGTCCTGTAGCAAATTGTTTGTTAGTCCTTCAGACTGTTCTTATTTGTATAAAGCGAGAGAAAATTGTATATACACATGCAAATATATACATCTACAAAAATTGCCCTGCTTAGTTCTTTTGTGTTTCACTCTTTCTCGCTTTATACAAACACAAATTATACTAAATACAATGTATACTTTATATTTGTATAAAGCGAGAGAAAGAGCGATATTTGATATATAAGCGTTTTCTTGTGATTCAATTGTATAAAAATTCAAAATTTTATCAAATCATAAAACACAGAGAATGACATTAAGAGATGGATGCAAAGATTTTATACAAATGAGATACTGGCAATCATTTATACAAATGGTCTGCCAGTGAATACAAATTTGAAAGAGGAGCCAACGAATTATACAATTATTATTTTTTGTATATATGTATAGCGAAGTAGGCTAGTCATAGTATATTTGCTATGAAGAGCAATTATACAAATTTTGTTATAACATACATACATAAATTTTGTGTTAGCTTATTGAACATATCTGATGGTCACATTGTTTATCATATATGATACAAATTACAACTTAATATTGACTACATGCATAAACAAATGAAATTGGGAATTGAATTCCCCATACCCACTCTCTAGTGAAATGGGTTGAGCCCAATTGAGGTTGATAATCCAAAGTGGATGTAGCCCAACATAGCCTAAACCCTAACCCTAAACGGCAGCAGGCTCGTTTCTCTGTCTCACACTTGCTATATATACGTTGTTCTGCGATTTATCTGTCACAGGCCAACCCTAAATTGTATCCCCCACCCTAATCCCTCCGCCTCCATTCATGGTTTTACAGTTAGATTAGATTTTCATGGCTTACTGTATTTGGGTGTGATGATCAAAGGAATTATACAGTTATCCCTGTCTGATATATTCAGTGCTGAAAGTTTTCCTTTCGTTTCTGACCCATGACAATATTTCATTTTTGTCAAAGAAAGTATTGCCTATGATGACATGTATATAGCCACGGAGATGCTAGTTTTATGACTAGTTTCCATGTTGATTATGGCATTGACTAGGACGGTCTGAGGCTTTTGTTTTTTGTTTATATGAAGGCATATGATGTGTTTTTCGGAGATGAATACTCAATTTTTGAGTGTTATGATTCTCATCTGAATAGGAAGATCTGATGCTTCTTCTTTAACATTGCTTTTTGCCTTATGGATGATGAGATAAGCAATTCACAGTTATCCCTGTCTGATACGTTATGATGAATGCTTGTGATCTGACATGTATGATTATGAAAAATCAAAATCCATTGCCTCGAGTCATGTCTGGAAACATACATTAAGTTTGATGCTTCTTAGATGTTTGTTAATAATAATTTCACACCAAATCCAAATCTTTTGATGGTGAAACATGACTAGTATATTTAGTCAGATCGCAGCTCTCAGGTAGTGTTATACTGTTGATAACATGAGTTCATTAACATTCTCACATAATCCACTTCTCAATGTTAGTGTTATACTGTTGGCAACATGTTTATGCGGCAAAAATAACACTTCTTAAAACAGAAATATTAAACTTTGGTCCTGGAAGTAAACAGCAGGCAGGCTTAATTAAGCATACAGTCATAAGCATATGTTTTGTACTTGTGATAACTTGATAAATTAAATAATGACATGTGCTGTTTGAATCAAAAAAATTATCAACCTTTGGTGCATTACAACAAGACAATGGTGATTTTTTCTCTCCATCTAGTTTGGTATGAGAAAGATGAATATAGTTTTACTGAAAATTATGAATTCCGTTTGGAAAAAATCTTATCTAAAATATTTTTCTAAATATTGATGCTATTGTTGAATTGCATTGACATACGTATATATTAGAATTAAACCTTGTTGGAAAAATAAAACTTCGCCAAAGAATAATGATAGTATGGGGGAGGGGTGGCTTAGAGAGACAAAGAGAGGGGTGGAAAAGAGTAAAATTAATATTTTGAACCGTGTAACGAGAGTGAAATAGCCGTTTTTGACGTGTCTAATAAGAATGATTTTTTAACAAATAAGGTTGTTCAATAGGAACAAATGTAGGTTAAAACATCTTAAATGAAATATACTAATAACTTAATCCCTTAAAAGTTTCAATGTCTTTTGGGATGAAATAGTACTCCTAAACTATGATCGGATCTTATTACACCTTAAACTAATTTGTGATGAGTTCACAAATATCATTGTAATTGTTAACTTTATTATTAGTCAGTACACATTTTTATTGATGTTAAAATTTATATATATTTAATTATTTTATTTCTTACTTCATAAAATATTTATTTTAATTTCTCTTCACTTTAAACTTTTTTTAATTAATTTTCATCTTTTCACTTTTAAGTATTTTTATAAAATTAGGTGTATTTTTCTGAAAACAATTTAAAAGTGTCATTTAATTTAATATTTTAATTTTTTATGTTTTATTTGTTAAATACAAAACATTTGAAACTAAATTTGAAATCAAATCAAAAGAAAAAATAAAGAAAATAAAATCAATAGAAAAATAAAAGAGAACGAGGAATGTAGGTAACAAGACGTTTCATTACAAGGTAAAAGAACGTGATTCATTTAATTTAAATACAAGTTAAAGAAAATAAGAATATTTTTTTTAAAAAAATAAAAATTTAAGTATTGCAAAAAAAAAAAAATTAATTAAAAAATTAAAAAAAAAAGATATTTACACACGTGATAGATGAGTGTGTACAAACACAATCAACTTGGGTGATGAAAGGTGTCACTTCAGCACAAAAGATGCACAAAAATATGGAAAAAAAAATTTGGAGGGTAGAAGGTTAATAGAACCTTCATCAAGTTTAGGTGTGTATGTCTTTTTTTTTGGAAAAATTGTAGATTTTTTTTTTTTTAATAAACTAGGAAAAACTTATCATAACCAAACGAAGTAACCATAGACACTAAAGAGCACCAAACGGTCAATACCACCTTCTAGGAAGGATGGAGAGGCCTCCACAAAATCAAGCAAACAAACTACAAGTCAAATTCTACATGTATCCTTGACACTTGAGAGTTTTGCTAGACAGGTCTAATCTCTCAACTTTAACTAAGATAAAGCACTCCACATGTTAGAAGATTCGTGGACTTTAGTTAAGTATATAACTGTGGAAAAGTCTTTTTAATTTATAGAAAAAGGTCGTCTGGCTGTCGAAACTTTCAATAACATTTTCAAATATTAAGATAATGCAGGCCTCGTCTTAGTACTAGATGATTTAGTCTTTGCCTTTAATAGCTTTTACTTAATTAGGTTTAAAAGTAAAAGATATTGTAATAAATGCTTTATAAAACAATACAACAAACACTACTATTAAATAGTTAAGATCAAACAATACAATAACAAGGTTTTAGGTATATTTTGGTGAAAAATTAAAGTATCTCTTCAAGAACATTTTGAGGTGATATTATAAAAATAAAATAAAATTAATCAAACCATACCATTACAAAAAAGAAACTGATATAATTGAATTTTAAAAAGTCTAACTTTGATTATACATTACAAAATATACAAAAAATTGAGATGGTATAATTTTTTAAAAATAAACGATCAATTGACCCTCCTACTCCTACTATATGATACACACATACATACTAACTTTCTATCTTCATTTTTTCCTCTACACTTTTCTGTTTAAGGTCAGTACATTATATATAAATTCAAATTTAGCAAACCATCATAACAATACATCTATACATAATAGAAGTTCATTTTTAAAATAATTTAACACTCAAATCGGATGCACACAAATTACATATATCACTCTTTCAGTTTTAATGTTTGACTTGGTTGGATTAAACAAAAATAGCTTCTTATAAAAAGTGTCATTATTTTTTAAACAGATTAAAAGCAAAAGAAAAAACTCAATAACCGAAACTTGCAGCACTTTTCAAAATAAACCAATTCTGAAAGTTTCACCTAAAACAGGTGGTTTAAAATTTATAAAAAGCATCTGCACCCCTCCCAAAAGCCCTGTTTGGGTCAGTACACTCTACTCTCTACTGGCTTCAATATCTTTTGGCAGCACAACCATATCCTCCCGCTTAAACTATAGCTATATATAATCCAGCGAGGGTGAGTAATTGCTGCATTGGATACAAAAATCAGAACTATTTAAGAAGTACCAATAATACAAGTAAAACATGAAAACAACAAGATATTAAAAAGAGAAAATACATATAAAAAAAACCTTTGAACTTGGCAGCGATACTTGCTATTTTTAATGATATCACGAATTTTGAGTAAATAAAGGTTCGAAGCTTAACCAATTTCGCTAATCCATAATTTACCCATATTTTTATGGGTTGAATATATGTATCAACCCATATAAAAAATAATTCACCCAACCCATTAAAATATGGGCTCCTTTTGCCGGCACTACTCACGACTATGTAGCATCTATGTTTTTTTATATAAAGTATATTAGTTTCAAAATAACAGTAAATAACTCTTAGTGTAGTGACATAACACTTCCACTATTATCTTGGTTGTACCCCTTCTCTAATTTACAAAACACTTCGTCTAAACATTCACATTTACTATATTGGGATTCCAAATAACTTAAATCATTTAGAGAACTAGTATCAAACCTCTCGATAACAACCTTACCTTATATATTTTTTAATGTGGGTATGCTAGGATAGATATGATTAAAAATAAGGATATCCAAGACAAGGAGGGAGTGACTTCGGTGGAAGACAAGATGCAAAAAACAAGTTTGAGGTGATTCGGGCATGTGATGAGAAGATGCATGTATGCCCAGTGCGGAGATGTAAGAGGGTTGGTTGTGGATGGATTCAGGACAGTTAGAGATGGACCAAAGAAGTATTAGAGAAAGGTAATTAGATAGGACATGGTGTAGTGCAACTCACTCAGGACATGACCTTAGATACAAAAGTGTGGATGATATGAATTAGGGTAGAAGATTAATAAGTAGGAGTGCTTTGTCTTGTTGCTCTTATTAGTAGTCATAGGACTACTCTTCTAGTGTCTTGTTTTTCGATTTCTGTTACTATCTATTATCTGATGTAGTTCATTTGTTGTAGTATTGCTCTATTT
This sequence comes from Solanum habrochaites, assembly GCA_027704765.1. Classification (NCBI taxonomy): domain Eukaryota; kingdom Viridiplantae; phylum Streptophyta; class Magnoliopsida; order Solanales; family Solanaceae; genus Solanum; species Solanum habrochaites. The sequence goes on from JAKWJA010002491.1 coordinate 67,475,734, forward strand.
TTGACTAACCAGCACTCTACCCTATAAAACAATGTCAATCCAACCACCACTCAATAGAATTTATCTTTCGTCCATGGAAGTTATTTGGACGACTAATGCTCCTACGAAGGTTATGCATTTCACCTGGTTGGTAGCTAAAAAGATAAATTTGACTCAAGAAAGATTGAGAAGAAGAGGATTCCATTTATGTTCCATATGTTGGTTATGTGAGTCTAACACATAGATTAATAGCCAATTGTTTCTTCATTGTTCATTAACTTATCAGAATACCATTAAACACTGGATCTTCTTAAGAGCTGAAATAGTTTGAGAGTTATAGTTAGACAGAAGAAATGGCGGAAATTGGTTTCTGCCTTTATATGGTTGACAGTTTCGATTCCTTTTGGTATACCCTTGCAAATGCGACCTGTTTGATCTTGTTTATGAATGAAAGATTTTATTTGATAGAAAAACAGATAAAATTATGAAGTTAACTAATAATAGGTCCAACGTTTTGACCAAATATTTTTCGGTACATACTATGGTGATCAAAAAACTTTTTCATTGAAATATTAGTGATGCATTCATCACTTAAAAGTTTATAATGCATTTTTGCAGGATGATTTACATGAATGAAGTTTATATGCAATTGCCTGAGGGATTTCCTAGTCAGGGGGACTCAGTTGTATGCAACTAGAAAAGTCCCTATATGGTCTTAAGCAAGCAAGTAGGCAGTGGAATTTGAAGCTATGTTAGGCACTTTTTCGTTCAGCTTTTATTCAAAGTAGTTTGGATCATTCTTTATTCATCAAGAGACAAGGTTCAGATATAGTAGTGATATTGGTTTATGTGGATGACATGTTGGTCACAAGAAGTAACATGGTTCTCATTGAACAAACAAAAGCTTCTTTACACGAGGCTTTTAAGATCAAAGACATTGCTGAGTTGAAATTCTTTCTTGGAATGGAGTTTAGCAGATCACAAAAATGGGATTCTGATAAATCAGAGAAAATATGCACTAGAAATCATCTCACACTTGGGGCTAGGAAGTGCTAAACCAGTTTGAACACCACTTGAGGCAAACATGAGACTTATTACACAAGAATTGAATGAATCAATAGGAAGAGCAGATGATGAGTTTTTTGAAAACATAGAGCAGTATCAAAGCTTGGTAGGAAAAATGTTATATCTCACATTAACTAGATCAGATATAGCTTTTCCAGTTCAAACACTTGGTCAGTTCCTACTTCCTACAGCAGTTAAAAAAATCGGAGGCGGCAATCAGGGAGATCAGATATGTTAAAAGAGAACCAGAACTTGGGATCTTGTTGAGCATCCATAAAACAAATAAGTTGAGTGTTTTTTGTGATGCAGACTGGGCATCATGCCCTAACACAAGAAGGTCAGTCTCAGGTTTTTTAGTCAAGCATAGTGATTCCTTAATATCATGGAAATCCAAGAAGCAAAATGTGGTCTCCAGAAGCTCGGCAGAGGCAGAGTATAGGAGTATGGCAAATCCAGTGTCAAGAGGTAGTATGGGTGACTGCGTTGATGAAAGAGTTAGGGAGTGAAGTAACTGATCAGTCATGATCTTTAGTGATAACAAAGCAGCACAACAGATAGCAGCCAATCCTCTGTTTCATGAGAGGACAAAACACATAGAAATTGATTGTCATTTCATAAGGGAGAAAATACAAGAAGGTATGGTGAGGTCAGTGCATGTGACCTCTAAGGAACAACTTGCAGATATATGGACCAAGGGACTGCCCAGAATACAACATGAATATTTGGTTGGCAAGCTAGGTGTGTTGAATGTTTTTGCACCCACTAGCTTGAGGAGTAATGAAATAGGGATAACTTGATAATGATGTGTAAGAAGGGTATTTGAGTAATTAGCAAGCCGAGTTTATTAGTATAGTTAGTTAGAAATGTAGTTACCTTATCAAAAAAAAAATACAGTTAGAAATGTCGAGTTCACTGGTGTATATATATGCATCAGATTCATTGTATTGAGTCAGTTTTTTGTATCCAATAATAAGATCGAACACATTTCTTCTTTCTTCTTCACTGTCTATCCTTCAATGGACGTTGTGTAAATTTGACAATAAGGGCATATTTGTATTCCATAAGCCAAAAGTGTTCCATCTTTCAAGGGTCAAAATTTACTATTATTAAAGTCGAAACCCGGTTAGAACAACGGAAGGTGACAGAGAACAATTCCAGTCATGATGGGGTTTGCACGAGGGATCAACCTTTAGTTTGTTACTATTTGCCCAAGTGATGGACGAATTCAGATGACACATTCAAAGGCAGGTGTTGTAATGTAAGCTATTCACATATGACATAGTACCAATTGATTAAAAACAAGTTGCAGTTAACCATAAGCTGGAAGTTTAGCGACATGCTCTAGAGTCAAAAGGTTTCAGGTTAAGCAGAACTAAAATAAAGCACCTGAAGTTCAAGTTCAGTGACGTGATGCATTAGACAGAGGTGGAAGTGAAGAACGATACACGATTCATACCATGAAAAGAAGTTTCAAGTATCTTGAGTCCATAATCTAGGGAGATGGGGAGATTGATGATGATGTCGCACATCGTATTGGAGCAGGGTGGGTGAAATAAAGGTTCGCATCCGAGGTGTTGTGCGATAAGAATGGATCGCCATGGCTTAGTGGTCAAAAAAAAGAATTTAAAAAAATTGGCATTAGGTATTGAGAAAACTAGGGCTGTGCTGCAACTATATTTGTAGACAAAAATCACCACAACCAAACAGAAGCCTAGAACTCGTTCATGGTATCCTATCACTTCTATCAAATCCAATAAAGAAAATTCCTCCTCTAAGAAACATTCTTTATACTAAAAGTGGAACAAAAATAAGCACTTTATCTTAATATCCTGCTACTTCTTACTTTTCATCTCTTCTTGAGAAGAGGGTCTAACTGAAACAGTCCCTACCTTGCGGGATATATTGGGTATGTTGTTGATTGTTGCTATTATAGGTAAAAAGTTGTTATAGAGGTAAAATATAACATAAAAGATAGGTTCCTAGAAAAAAATGGCTTTTATAGTGAAGTGTTTTTATACAAGGATGATGTATAGAGAGGTCTGTTCTTTAATCTAATATGACTTAATTACTTCCACTTCACCTTCTTACAACAATTTGAACTAAGATATTGAAATTGATAATCAAACAAGCTCAGAATCACTTCAAAAATTTTCTTTTTCAGATTAGCCTTCTGTCCCCGTTCCTGATACTGTGGAAGGTGGAGTCGCAAAATTGTGTGCAACCAAACATGTCAATATGACAAAAATTAATGTGCAACTTCAGCATATAATATCAGATGTCATTGTAGCTAGAGTACCTACCTAGATTGCCATAAATCTCAATAGAGCCCCAACATTCTTAGCTCTGTAACGTGATTAGGATCAAGTACTGGGACATCTTTCGTTAACCTTTCCCGATCTTCTACCACATATTCCTGTCAATACAACAATAAAAGTGTAAGCAAATTAAACATGTGGGTGGGTGGTGGGGGTCCTTTGGTTTTGCAATATATGAACATTTGATCTCCATAAAAGTTCCATATCAATTAAACAACATTTGGTTTACGATGTAAAATCTATACAACATTTAGTACCGGAAACCAAATATTATCAGTACATATATTAAATGAGCTATGCAGCATGCAGAATTTGAAACCAGAAACCAAACAAATGTATACAAATTTCGGTACACAAGAATCTATGAATATAGAATGTAGGATATGAAAACCTGTATAAGCATAAATATGAGCATCTAACTACATTAACAATCCATGTATCTATATTCATCGCATTCCTACTTATTCACCCCATCAATCCTTGCATAGTTATTCACCGTATAATTAATCTCGGACCATGATTCTCGTATAACTAGGCCATAAACCAAACAACCCCATTACTATTAAAGTTGAAAGGGACGGGGCATAAACAAAATAATGCCAAAGTCCATGATGCATAAGCATGTCTGTGTCTTAGCAGTAGATGCAACACCTTCGTCAGTTCTTTTTTGGCAAGGACATGATAATGGCGTTCACTAATTCTCTGTCCACAAATTATTGCTATGAAGAAACCATAAAGCAAACCCACCAGTACAATTGCCAAAACTGCAATCAAAGAAGACATATTAGTCGGCAAGTTAATAAGCAGGGTAAAGGCTCACAAATCATTTTGAAGGGCACAATAAAGCACAGGAACACATCTAATCCACTAAACATTATTAGAATGGATGCATTGCTGCATCAGACCGCACACATTTTCCTTTGTCAGTCTTCTCTTCTTGATAAACATCCCATACTATCAATTAGATCTCATATGATTCAGAAAAATAAGAGAGTGTTATATCTTGATTGCAAATGATCACTTAAAGATACAGGAGGTACTGCATCCAACCATAGAACAGTAACATTACTGTAAAACTTCCCATAGATTCAACACTACTGAATAAGAAAGAAATACGAGAACCATAAGACTACATCTCAGAATTGTTTTTTCCTCTTGTTCCTGTATTCTCTTGAACTGGTTGACCAGAACATTTCATCACATGATCACCTCACATAATGGTTAAATATTAGAATATTGTATATTGCAATCAATGTATACAAGTGTATAAACAGGTCTTTGTGATAAAAACCAAGATCTCACTAAAAACAGAACAGTGTACTTGATAGTATCCCAACATATAATATGTCACTACATCCCATATCTAGTAAGGCTTTGAAGCAACTGGACAAAACCAGAAGGAATTTTCTATGGGAAGGGAATAACAAAAGCCATAAATTCCATTTGGTCAAGTGACCAATAGTCTTGTTACCAAAAAAGTTAGGCGGTTTGGGCATTAGAGACTTAGCACTGCACAAGAAATCCCTACTTATGAAGTGGTTGTGGAGATACACTCAAGAGGAGCATAGCCTTTGGAAGGATGTGATTATTGCTAAACATGGAGCACTAAACCACTGGTGTTCTAATGTTTCAATGGCGCCATATGGAGTTGGTGTCTGGAGAAGTATAAGAAAATTATGGGAGGAGTTCTCTCAACACAAACACTTAATTGCAGGGAATGGACAATATATCAGTTTCTGGAGAGACAAATGGATAGGCAACTCCTCCTTAATGGTTACTTATCCTAACATGTTCCGGAAGAGTATCTGATGTATTGAAATGTTGGAATAGTGATACCAACCCCTCCAATCAGAAAGAGAGATGAAAAATTGTCCCGGCTTGTATTTGGTGGATTGTCTGGGGAGAAAGAAACAAAGTTTGTTTTGAAGACAAAGCCATTAGTATACAGAAACTAAAGTTGAAATGTTTAGGAATTCTCTTTTTCTGGTGTAAACATAGCTTAATGGAGGAGTTCGAATCAGCTAATGATGTACTCGTCTCCTTAAGAGAAGATTAAGGACTAGGAGCTTTTTTGTTTGCTCATCTGGATGTAAATATGGGGGACTACACACCCTTTGTGTAGTTTGCTATTAATACACAAAAATGTTACCTGTTAAAAAAAAAGACTAATAATAATGTACTTATAAGTAGAAGAGGGAGCACAATGTGCTCTAAGCCAGAACCATGCTCACCCACCGGAAAGAGAAAAATTGCTTGACTACCTACTCTAACCCTCGACCCTATCCTCAACCTCCCTGCTTTCCTATCTAGGACACGTCTTCCGTGAGCGAAGACATGTCATGTCTAATCATTTGAACATCTAACTAATTGTTACATATCAAGTTATTTTAAGTGAACATAAACAATAAACTTTTGTCAATGCATGAAATAAGAACAACACCTCCATCACAAACAAGTAGGATTAGGTATGAAGCCTCTATATCATTTCCAATTTTCAATAGTTTGTCTTTTAAGACAAATTAGGGATTCCTTGAACCTGGAGATTTTTCTACATCTGACAATTACCTATAGCTAATCAAATCAAAAGATCCCTTTCTGCGCACCAGCTGAAAGGAGATTGTGCTCTCTGCTATTTCTGTCAAACCTCTGAGCCTTTGAATATGGTGAGCGTTCCTAATACATATAAAACCTACTGCAAGTCCAAGGAGCGTAAAAAGCACACCTTGCATAAGGTCACACAATACAAGAAGGGGAAAGACAGCTTGGCTGCTCAGGGTAAGCACCCTTTTAACAGGAAGCAGTCTGGTTACCAGGTCAGACAAAGCCCATCTTCCACCAAAAAAGGCTAAGACCACAAAGAAGATCGTGATGAGGTTGCAATGCCGAGGCTGCAAGCATGTCTCACAGCACCCAAGCAAGAGGTGCAAGCATTTTGTAATTGGTGAGGACAAGAAAGGAAAGGGAACCTCTCTTTTCTAGATTGCCTGTGAAGTCACCAAGAACTTCCTTTTCTTTGCCTTCTCTTATGTTGCAATGTTGAACTTTGGTTATTTTGGATGTTGATTCTGTTATGTTACATTGTCTTAAAATAGATGGTTTTCCGTTATGATAGTTATATGAAGATCCTATCAAAAAAAAAAGAAGAAAACTTGCAAACACTAGACCAAATATAACGAAAAATGTGGAAAATTATGCACGGGATGGAGATCTTGAGCTGGGAACAAAACTAAGAACAGTCTATCAAATTAAACAGCTCAATAATCTGCTGAGGACTTATTGTGGAATTAATTTTTTGTTTTGAGATAAGGGTAACTGACTTATAGTGGAATTAATTTGATTCCAACAAAATGGCATTACCTATATGACTCTCTAATTTCCTCTGTGATTTGTTCTTCACGAAGTCCACAAAGAAATTATGTATTAAACTGTTGAAAAGGCAAAACTTCTCTTTTCATTGTGCAATAGGTGATTAATATTGTTATATCAGATTCATTGCCATCATGTTGATTAATTTTTTAATCAAAGTGGTGTCACAATTGCACATGGTTTTGATAATTAACATCTCAAATGATATTTAATCATAAAAAAGTTAACATCTCAAATGATATTTAATCATAAAAAAGTTAACATCTCAAATGATAGCAGGTGGGGACAACAGTTCATGACTTCAGATCAACAAGGTTATTAACAAGACAGCAGCCAGGCATTACCTATCAAATTCACCCCTGTAGAAGTATAATTTCATTGATCAGTTCATGGTAAGCGTTTCCTCTCTCCTGGAGGCAGGAATCGGTTTTATATATCTTTGCGTTGAATGCGGCAAAGTAAGGCCAGCTTTCTTGAAAGCAAAACAAAGAACTAAACTAACAACTGAAAAGCTACCAGCACCTTTTCCTTTCGACCGACATTGTAATTCCACCCTATTCCCCAAAACTGAATTATTGTTCTTCCCCCAGTGTATTCTTTCCAAAAATACATTCAATAGTATCTAAAGATGTTTAGTCATTTTTATTCTCCTAAACACAAATCAAGGCATTTACGACTTTTTCCAGAAAGAAGAAACTGAAAGTGAAACAAATTCTCCCACAACCAAACGGTTTCTAAACCAAGCAAACCTAGGACGAATTTAAGAAGCCGTTTGATGGCACATAAATCTTCACATCAACAAGGACTATACAGCTAGAGTTTTTATAAAGGTCAATGATCAAAACTTCATATATAATTACATTTTTTGACAAAATGACGATGTAACCAAAACGTGATTTGTAAACCAACAAGCATAGCATTTAGGCCACAAGTTCTAACGAAGGTTAATCTGATGGATCAAGTCAGAAAATACCTGCCATTGTATAAAAGCCATATGGATGCTCTCGGTAGCCAAACATTTCCCTTAGCTCCTCTCCGTAGAATTTGTATACAAGTACACCTAAGAATGCTACAATCTGTGATAATTGTTCATTCAACAATCAGCAAGGACAGTTACTGGAAACAATTGATATGCATGGAAACAGTCGTATCATTATACAACATCAATAAGTTGCAATCATACAGAAAAAAACTCCAAGACGTATATGTATCTCATTGGGTCCTAGGTTTAGCTTTCCTCCCTAGGTTTTGTACATTCTATGATCAAACGCAGATTCACTTCCGAGCTTCTTGGCATAAATAACTTTGGAAACTCTTTGACGTGATAATAGGAAAGACTAGAAGGAGCGCATGCCTGGTCCATGATAAAGATGGCAGAATTGCACAATGATTTTTGCCCAACCAAGAGGTCTAACCTTATGGAAGATCTCTGAAAGGAAAAGGATGGTCTCGCTCTAACAATAAACTGTGTAAGGGCATGGGAAGAACTAGGGGGGTGCAAAAGGGTTCATCTGATGTCCAAACCCATACAAGGTCAAACTTAATTTTTTAATTTATATAGTAGATGATGAATCCCCCAGCTTTTTCATGCATTTACTTATTTCACTTTTGAATCCCTTAGTGAAATCATGACTTTGCCACTGAATAAGGGGGCATATATTTTTTAACAAAATGGACAGCTTTGTAAAAAATGAATTCATAGGAATTGGAGGGCCAAGTGACCTAGTATTACACAATGTATTTGCCAGTTTAGCTATGTTTCATTTATCTACATTAGTTGAAATATTGAACAGATGAGAGAAACCGAAAAAAAAAAATGTAAGAAATTTCAAGGTCTTTAACCTTTTAAACCTACTTATAACAAACACCTATGCAGCAAAACTGATCCAATATCAAACTTGGATAAAGCAGGACTGCAGTCGGTTGACCAACATAGAAAATAGTCTTAACTGTCATGCATCTTATAAGTTTGATGGACCCAAAGAAATCATATAACTGATCCTAGCTAATTTTGATTGAAGCATAATCGAGTGATTGCAGGTGAAGAATCTTTTGAATATTGGGCACACTATTTCACCATGAAATGAATCCCATGCCCTTCTAAATGAAATTTGTAAACATACCACAATACTAAAGGAAAAGGCTATGGTGGTAGACCCCAAGGAAGATACTCTTGCTCACACCTTAGCCGAAAACCATTATTAAAGAATTAATTCTAAAAAAAAATGCTAGTACATGCATGTATTTTACTTTATCAAAAAAAAATTAAAAAAAAATAGATGTCAGGCATCTGCTTTTCTTTTCATTAATGAAATTGTCCAGTCTGGAAAATCTTTAGTAACCACAATTAAATAAGAACAACAATGAATTGGCTCTAGGCTTCAAACTTAACTCATTAACACTCCCAAAGCTCCGTTTTGAACTAAAAAAGAAAAAGGTGCAAACATTCAAGATAATCTTATGCTTCGCAGTAAGTGTGAAGCTCTTCTAATTTGAGAAATTTATGGGGGCTCTTGTTGACGGCCCTCAATGTCTTCTTGTTCATTACGGTAAAACCACCATCAAAGCATAGTTATTTACTGATGGCAGTACAGAAGAAACATATCCTGTCACATTGCAAATCTAGCTTTGGACTATTGAATTAAGGTTTTAAACAAGTGGTAAATAAATATAAAGCAAGAAGAGCATAAACGAGAAGTACAGCTACATCCAACTTCTGTACCATAAACTATACACCACCTTTGAACTACACTACTGGTAGGAACATAAGACAGAATGGAAAATCTGGCTAAAAGAAATTATGTCCATACCAACTGGACAACGAGAAAAATGAATGCATGGTCTCTTGCCACAAGGAATTGAAATTTCAATCTCAACCACCAGCGATCAGGTGGGACATTTGCCCGTAATATGAACTTTGCCCTGCATTCGGTACAGTGAGCAAAAGCAAATCCCTCCTAGAAAATGGAGCCACAAACACATTAATAACATTAAGAAGATGACAACATGTCTTATACAAAGTACAACCATTAATGAAAATTTCAATGTATGTTATTACTTTATCTTCAAAGAATGGCTGTTAATGCCAAAAATTCCAAATTCAATGAACTAATGAGATGTCAATTGATAGCTAATAATATTGATCCCAAATTACTGCAATGAGAAAGCAAGTAAGCAACCTGATTTTAAAAAAATATACATCACCCAAAGACTCAAAATAGTTCAATAAAGGATAGTTTCAAATACTATCTCCACAGATACATGGAGGGAATCTTGAATAAGATGGGAATAAATCATACGACAGGAGAAAAGGAAAAAGAAATAGAGTATAGCACCTAAAAATAAAAATAAAGAAAATAACATACTCTCATTGCATCTGGTAAAACTGAAAGGATCTCACAAACATGGAATTAACACTTCGTGAGATTGTTTATCACCTCCTTCAATGGTATAAGGGTAAACAAGCATAAAGTACCTTGTTTACGTTCAAGGGTTACATAGATAAATATAAACCGCAGATGCACTATGAGCATAGAGTATTCTATGGCATACTAGTTCTTCTTAATGGATAACTTCGTATATGCTTTCCAGATACTCTAACTTCCAATGTAAACTACTATATGCATTATGCATTTCTTGGTGATCTTTTGATGCAAACTAATTATACATCAGTCTGAGTTTGATGAGAATAAAATTTAAAATTCTCCAACAGAATCTAATTTTCTGGCTACTTCTAGGACATGCGACTGACCATTCGTAGATAACATGTATATAAGTTAATTCACCTTAGTTGATCTCCAGTTATCGAGACATGATCTATGGACATACTTTTGTGTTCCTTTACAATGGCAGGGTGCAATCAGATCTTCTCCTGAAAAAAATTTACCAAATTCCAGCTGTTAGTGCAGTAACTAAGTATAATTCCGAGGATATATGTAATCACAATCATGTAGCTGAAAGCAACAAATTCTCTTCATATCTTCCTTAATAGTTTACACAAAACTAAGTGCACAATCAACACCTTCATTGTCCAAGCATATGCGACATTGGGACAGTTCAGCATGTGAGAAAGATTGAATTTCATAGACTCCAACACTTGGCAGGTCACCAGCAGTCTCCAAACAATCCTCAGTAATTTCAGTTGAATGTGAAGTGTCCTCAGATTCCTCAACAACCGAAATCTGCGATAAGATGGGCTCTGTTTCTGAACTATCCACTACCAGGCTTTCATTTGACACTATTCGCATCGCGAGAAATCTTGACTCCAAATTATGCTGTAAATCTCATCACTGGGGAGATTGTCCCTACAGACCATTTCAGTATAGACGGGAAAAACTGCAAACAGTAAAATAACTGAGAAGATCAGGAATTTGAAGCCCACTTATAAATGCAACTGCTTAGGTTCGACTGCTCAGGAACAGCAGCTGATTGAATAATATGCACAGCAGCAACACCACTCTATACATATGGATGCTACGATCGCTGCTAAAATACCATCTAGTTATTGCTGGAAATGCTTCATGGGCATTATATTTTTGTGAGATGATCTGTTCTCTTAAAATACATTGCCATCATTGAAATAAGAATTACAAAACCATTACGATACAATGACCTTGTAGCTGCATAAATGTTGACTATATTATAATTTATAAGCTTATCAAAGAACCCTGAGATGATAAGAGTACATACATCTTCAGCAAGCAAGAATTTCACTTTTCTTTGAACATTTTGACCACCCGAGTGTTTCATATGTAGAATTATGCAAGGCCAGCCTATATGATGATATGAATTTGTCTAGATGAATATAGATATCTTGTGACAGACATTATTTTGCGTCAATGGAATTCATTCTATGTTTGTAAAGGGATCAATTGGGATCTGAGCTTTAGAAGGAATATGCACGATTGGAAAGTGAATGATCTGGTAGACCTTTTTGCTAGACTACAACACTGTCACATTAATCTCCAGGCAGCTGATAAGCTCAAATGGGTACACCAGAAAGGAGTTTATACTGTCAAGGAAGGGTATCAACAGTTGTGCTCCAGAAACCCCGTGATAGCTAACTGGCCCTGGAAACTCATTTGGAGGACCAAGCGATCACCTAAGGTAGTCTTTTTTTACCTGAATAGCTCTATATGAGGCATCCCTCACCCAAGACAACATAAAGAAAAGAAAAATCCAGTTCCTAAACAGATGCTATATGTGCAAAAAAGAGGCTGAAACCCCCAGACACCTTCTTCTTCATTGTGAGGTGGCCAGAATTATGGAACATGTTTTATTGTCTCTCTGGCATCAATTGGACCACACCCCTCACAGTCAGTTAAGGATGCATATGAGAGTTGGAGCCTGTGGAAAGTTGACAAAGCCATCAAGAAGATCTGGATTATGATACCTGCTTGTATTTTTTGGTGTATTTGGTTAGAGAGGAACAAGAGATGTTTTGATGCAGAGTCAACTGCTTTAGGCATTTTGAAGACTAGGTGCATTGCAAATTTGTTTACTAGGTCCAAATGCCCGATATTTTTTTGCAAGCTCAAATGCCATATCTTGTAAATTTTGCATCTTCTTGATGCTGTTATTTTTACCACTTATCTTATCCCAAAAAAAAAAAAAGAGATATCAACAACGGAAGAGAACAATTTTTAATTTACAACAAATTCATTTATTTTTTCAGCTTGTTCTCTAAGGGGAACATATTTTAGAGGATAATTTGTGAATTTGTTGTACAAGGCTCAGGGCAAAGAACGAAAGAAGCAAAGATGCTGCGAGCAGTCAAAGCACACTCAATACCTCAAAACAACAGCTGAGCGGTAGCAAGTGACGAATGTCTTTCTGGATAAATGGCACGTCAACTACAGGAAAAGGTAACAATTCAATGTGGTGCATTGCTTGACCTCGTCATGGTGATATTAACTCTTTGTACCATTATGTGCAGTGATTAATAGCAGGAGAGTTTAATGGCGAGAGTAAGAAATGTCGAGGGACATTGTGGAAAAATTGGTATAAACTAATTAAAAAAAAAATGCTACGTAGCAAACCAAAAGGCCTAGGTAGGGGTTGAGATAATAGAACAAGCAATAAGTTATCCAGAATTGAGTCCAATACCCAAGGAATCGAATGGGATCTTGTAAAGAACAAAGCTCGGTGATGTAGAGGGATAAGACTAACCTGATATATCTTCAGGAGTAGTTGTTGATCGGGAGATGCTTCGACGAAGACATTGGCCAAGTTGACGATGAAAAGGAAGGGAATAACAATCTGATAATAGCCGGAGGGCGGTGGCGAAGCTTGGAAAATCGGCACCAAAAGGGGCCTGGAATTTGGAATTTGGAATTTGGAACTCGCAAACGACAGGACACGACGGGACTTTTCCAATTATTGTTTTTCATTGCTAAGTTTTTTAAAATTAAATTAAATTATATTTTGATATTTCAAATAAAAAAATTAGATATTTAAAAATTGTTCAAAAAATATCATTAATTATAATTTCTTGTATATTAATATGAGAAAAAAAATATACTCGTAAAATATTAATTATAATTTTATAATTTGACTCTAAAAAAGATATTATAACGCCCAAAACAAACTAAGGTGAACTAAAATTCTTGTGAGGATTTCTTGAGTTAATTTGAAGTTAAAATGAGTTACTTTAGTGTTCTTAGGCAGTGTGTGAAAGTTTGGTTAAGTTTGACGTCCATGACGTTCGGAAGGTGTGCCTTAGATAACACTTGTGTGTCTCTAGGTGTTTGAGTGAGTTTTATGTGTTCGTTTTACTTGAAACTTGCATGAGATGTTCCTAAGACCTAGATATCCTTAACCTATAGTTTAAAGTGTTTAAAATCCGTGGAGGTTATGTCTAGCACCGAGAGGATATGAATAAGAGGAAATTACACTTCGTGAGTTGAGATGTTGTAGTCCAATGTACCCCTTGAGATGAGTACTCCTCGCGAGTAGATAATGAGCTACTTAGTAGCAATCTCCTAATCCCTTAACTATGTGCCCGCATAAGTGTATCCATGTAACTCTGAAAAGAATGCATCTTACTCTTGCAAAAGTTAGGATCCCTCATCCGATAGGGTTATTGTCGGATTCCATATCTCGCTTTCATTGTCTCTGTCGTTTAAGCTAACCACCACAAAAGAATTGATGACCCTAAGTCTTCTAAAGAACTTACCAGTTGGGGGTGGTTGTATGGGACGCATCTACTCATTGTCACAAGGTAGGACCTTCGAAAGGGAAGACTTGGTGTCAACCTTCTACAAAGAATGTACTACTTAGGGTAGTGTGGTATGGACGCTATCTACTCATTGCACTTAGTAGGCATTCCGAAAGGGAAGCACCTTGGTGGGTTTTTTGAGTGTCTTTTAATGTCTTTGTCATTGATTGAGAGGGCCTTTGTTCTCCGGATTGAGTAAGTCGAAATGGTATCTTGAAATTGCTTTGGTGTGTATTGAGGAGGCATATGCATACTTCCTTCATGTCTTACCTTAGTGATCTTGGATAATCCCGAGGTAATGCAAACTCTTAACGAAAAATGAGTTCACTTTCTCTTTCACTTGGCCTTGGAAGTTTCAACTCATTTAGAATAGGATAGTTGTCATATCATTGCTCAAGTATAATTCAATGTAAATGCTTGCAATGCCTTCACTTTACTGACTTAAAATCTGTTCACTGTTAAGGGGGGCATCTATTACTGTAAAGTTGTGGAATTTACTGAAAATGGTTTTTTTTGGTTAAACTTATGGAAACTCTTATCTACGTGTTAATGATGATTTCTTTGATTTTTTCCTGTCTATCCTCAATGTTTGTTTTAAATTGCATGAAAATGTTATTTAACTAAAATTGTCTCTTTTCGCATGTTTTTGTATATGTTTATAACTTAGTAGTTCTTATTTATACTACCTCCATACTTTTCTATACCCTATAAGTCTAGGTTTGAAGGCCTGTTTGGTAGATGAAAAGTCAAGCTTGGAAAATTTCACTCTGCCTCAATAATTGGTAATGATCCTCTATATTCGAGGACATAGTCTATTGTTTCCTAGTTTTATTATTAAGACTTAATATGTATTTGATTTCAATGTAAAGAGCCGTGTCCTGAAGATATTATATGTTGTGTCTTAAGTTTGACTTGTGATGATGAGATTTCTTAAGCATTTATGAAAGATTTTCTTTTTATTAATTTATTCGTGAAAATTTTTAATTCCTCACTACTTTTCATGTCTTATGTAATAAACGATAGTTGGGCTTACACAAGACCCCAAAGGGTTAAGTACGCCTTGCCACGATTCGAGGATTCTCCCTAACTTCTAGGGGGTGCTTTCGGGTCGTGACAAATATCATGACAATTAAGTAGACGTTTGGTTATGCGATACCATATCACAATATGGTATCCTGAGATGAAATCAATGTTTGGACGTGCAATTTCACGCTGATTCCATCTCATGATTCCATATCATGAGATGTGATATCATATTCTCCAAAAATCATGATATGGAATCATATGGGAATACCATATCATGATTTGAGTTATTTTAATACAAAAAATTGTACAACGAGTTTTTATATTTTGTTAAAAACAACCCACATTTATATTTCTACCATTTATTGCAATGTTTCACATGTAATAAAATTTGGGTGCACTTTTCACATATATCAAACATAAAATTCATATTTTTGTATGTTAATAAAACTAGTTTACATAATTGACTCTATAGCAACATAGAAATTTATAATTCTCGTATACATATACAATTGAAAGCGTTCATGTAACACAAGAAAGAGAAAGAGACTTGGGCAGAGAATTGTATAAAAGAAGTGTATCGACCGAATTGTATAAGTATATTGTATAAGAACGATTAAATACAATTTTGATTTTGTATAAAATGAGAAGGAGAGAAAGGCAAAAGAGACTTGGGGCAAGAATATACCAGAATCTAATTGTAATAAAACGAGAAGAGAAAAATTATACTACAATTTGAATTGTATAAAACTAAAGAGAGAAAGGCAAACTGAAAACCTGGGCAAGAGAGTCTTTTTATTGTAATAATGGGGCAAAAAACGGCCAGGGGGGTGAGAAGACGAAAATGTGTATTTGCATTATTTACAATTTTCATCTCGCTTTAACAAACGGAAACGCAATTTTATTACATTTTCAATTCTGTTTATATAAGCGAGATAGGCGAGGGTAAGCGAGTGAGATCTGGGAGAGGGGACCAAAAATATATGTATTTAACAATTTCCTCTCACGTTATACAAATAGAAACATATTTTATACACTTGTTTTTGTATAAAGTGAGAGGAAGAGAGCGAGAGATGTGAGCGATAGAGTAGAGTGGCAGCAAAGAGTTTTGAAAGGGAGAGGGTGACTGACACAGTTTGCTACGGGACATCATTAAATCAAAGGTGGTTTATCACAATTAATTTGATTTATTAGTTTGCCATTATATACAGTTTTCCCTAAAATTTATAATCACATCATTACTTTTTAAAATTTATTATTCTCACCGACATAAACTTTATTATTTTCGCTAACATATAGTCACTTTAACTCACACTTCACGTTTGTTGAGTAATAAAATTTTGAAGAGCCTGTGAAAAGTGTTTCATTTTTACACGAATATATTGATGAAACAATTACTTAAATGGAGAACAAATAATTTTGTAATAATTCATTATATGATTTTATGTTTATTTGATAATATTGAATAAACAATTGGGCTATTTTAATAGTTTTTAGACATTTTTTCTTATGAAATTTTATATGTTTTAATGTTGAAAATATTATAAACCAACACCAAAATTTTCAAATCCATGTCAAAACAAAACTTCAATTTTCATCTCATAATTTCATATCATGAGCCCGATATCAAAGCAATCGTGTACCATATCATGATAAAAATAGACGGTATAAAATATAAACATCACATCGTGTTTTTTTTTTGGTTATGTTGTTTTAATAAATACGACCATACATTTGTAACGTAATCTATGTGCTTATTTATGATATAAAAAAATATTAAAAAAACAATACTTAAAATGCATGATTTTTTTGAGTTTTTGTACGGAACTTATTTTTGCAAGTTGATCGCTATTAAAGAGTTTGTTTTAATTAAATTTGGCAAAATTTTATATGAATTAATGTGAATATTTAATAGGAAAATAACTCTTTTTTATAAGAAACATTAAGGAGAAAAAATTGTATATAAATTTTGGCAATTATCAAATGATTTCATGAGATGAAGTTTGATATTTACATCCATAGTAATATTATTAATAATTCAATAGGAAGAATTTATCCTCATAAATAAGCAACTTTCTTTATATTTATTTATAATCTCTTATGCTTTTTCGTCGTTAAGATTTTTAAGTATTTCTTACTTCTTATAGTATTTTACTTATATTTTTTGAACATAAAATAAAATGTAATTGATTGTGTTTGTGGACTCAATAAAAGAAATTATTGAACATCATAATTTTTTTCTCTTTTTTTAATATTTTCTCATTGACATGATTATTATTTTCACTTATATATAGCATTTTGTGATTTAGTCTCTCTATTTATATTTGATTTGCTCTTTTCGAATTAATATCTCAGATGGTCACTTAACTATGCACTTTTCTCTCGGAAAGTCACTCAACTATTCACACTTTTCTCAGAAAGTCGCTCAATTTTGAATTTTAACTCAAAAGTCACTCAAATTATCCACTTTTTCCTTTGAAAGTTACTCAATCTATTAATTTTTTATAATTAAAATTTGTTGACATTAATTGTTTATATAACAAACCAAAAGTTTTTAAAAAATAAAAAATAACCATTTTAAACCATTAGTGATCCACCCACTCTAATCCGAACACCCATTAAAAATATATATGACCATTTTATTTTGCCCCTTAACTTAACTTATTCCCTCATCTTTCTCCTCTACATTTTTCTTTTTCATTGTTGGCTTCATTGCAATTCTTCTTGAATTTTGTACATTGTTGAAAGTTGCTAAGTTTTTCTTTACATAACTGGATTCTGAAATTACTTCCTTGCATTCACCATTTTGTGAAGAAAAACACAATACATTAAATAGGGGTCAATGATTTAACAGTAGTTAATGTCTCTGTAAAACCTTGATTTTTCACCTGAGCCATTTGCATCAATTTTGAAAGAAGTAGATTTTTGGGCTGTATTTGTCACTTGTCAGTTGAATGTAATATTTTTCAGAAAGTCATTTGCAAAACTGTTCATTCTTTTTCAATTTTTTGTAGTATTTTATATTTTGGACCTGATTAGTCTTGAGCTTCAGCTTCTGTCAAGTCTTTTGAATTCATTAAACCAATCCAACCAATCACCAAAACAAGACGTCTTTGCTGCTAAATTCGAATCTTTTTGTCATAGATTTCTACCTCTCTTGTCTGTTAACATGGAAATGAAAAAGAACAGTAGATTAGAAAGAGAGGGAATGATTAATTTATATTATGACAAATAAAATGGGTCATATGAATATTTTGAATGGTTCGGTTTAGTGGGTGGATCATTAAATGGTTTAAATGATATTTTGTTGATTTTGGAAATATTTTGGTTTGTTTTTTATATAAAATAATTAATATCAATAATTTTAAAATTAAAAAATAAGTTTAATAGATTAATTGGACTTTTTGAGGAAAAGGGGATAGTTGAGTAATTTTAGTTAAAATTCAAAATTAAGTGACCTTTCTGAAGAAAAATAGATATTGAGTGACTTTGGGGAAAATTGAAAGTTGAGGTAACTTTTCTGAGAGAAGAGTGATAGTTTGATTGACCATATGATGAGGTTAACTCTACTCCTTTTTCCGAATCAAATCCACTACAAAATATAATACTCTAATAAATATATCAATGTTATTATTTCAAAATATATGATAGAAAGATAATTTTGAAAAGAATCTCGCAAAATAAAAAAATAATTGAAATATTTAATGCTTTCTTTTTTGGGCAACAAAATCTTACAATGTATTTATTTGTAAGATTACAATATAATAATAGAATATAAAATAATGCCATGATCATTTATTCAACAATTATAATAATTGAAAGTCATAACAAAAACAAAAGGCAATAATTTTTTATATTAGAGTATAAATGAATGATTTATTGATATATCTATTTTGTACATTAAATTTATAATAAAAGTTGAAAAAAATAACGAACAATAAGAAAAGGTAAATTAGCATTCTTGAAAAAAAATGTCATATAAAGTGTTTTAGTTTCATTGACTGATAGATTTTAAGTATTATTTTATATATTTCGTGATAAAGACTTTTCGCGCAAAGTAAAGATAATTTTACTAGTGTACACTTATAATACATTATGACAATATCTTATCAAGCAAATGTAATATATTTTGAAGCGCTCATAATACATTTTTATTGCATACATAATTTATTTTTAATATATAGTCTGATGGATCCTTGTAGTTGTATTCGTTTGTATTTTGGATTCTTCTACTTATTCTTTTGTCATCTAGACCCCTTTGTCACGACCTGCAAGTACACCCTAGAAGTTAGGGCATTTTATTTGTGTCATCACACGGCAAATGAGACTTCAAGAAGTCTCATCTAAGTCTCTTGTATCATTCATTACATAATAAACATACTAAAATAGGTAAGAATTTAAAACTTTCTTACACATAATAACCTCTTCATAACAACTCCACAAGCGGAAGATCTTCATTAAAAAACATTAAATTCTACAACATCTACTTGAACGCATCTAAACTGTAGAGTAATACAACATTTGGGATCAATCCCATGACACACCATAAAATAAAGACTATGACATAAGGACATGTGGATATTGTCCTCGAATCATGAGATTCACCAATACTTCAATCTTCAAGCCTTAAAAAACCTATCCGTCCTACTGGCACATCAGACTCCAATTCCCTACACTTTATTCAAAAAGTGAAAGAAGGTGTTACACATTAGATATACTAGTATGGAAGCCTGCAAAATCATTAAAAAAATGGACGTTTAGTACACAACATGTTTTCATTTAATTTCGATTAAAACCTCATAATATAATGCATATGAAAAGTATTAATAACTTAGAACCATATAGAAATCATTTTAAGCAGAAAAGTCACTTTTAAGAAATGTTTACAGTGAAATCACCTTCATTTGTACTGTGAACCCAATTCACTGTTTACACTTTACAGTGAAGTTCTTTCACTTCACGTTGGCCACCTTTTAGCATAAGTCCCTCATAGAAGCTATCCCCTCAGATTCTCTTAAATATTACAAGAGAGAGCGCCCATACACCCTATCTAGGCACACCTAAAAACCTTAAACAACCCAAATGAATCAACATACAGTACAAGACTCAAACATAATGGCACATGAGAATCCCTCCTAATTGCAGGTGATTCTAAGTTTCACTTAGTGAGTTGTGAAGCGACCACCCATACATCTCCTTACACACAACACTTAAGAGATCCTATAAACTACCTAAGATAGAATTATTCTCACTTAAACACATTAGGCAATAGAGATTGATATGACATGCTCCTTCCAAAAATGCTATCAAAACTTGCTTAAGTAATCAAGAAAATAACGTCCATGTGACCTCTTCAAATACCGTAAGTAAGTCTTTAAAGACCTACCAAGCCTTAGACATCCTTGTAATTACTCTAGATTAATTACCAACCCTTAGGAACTCTCACTAACAACTTCAAGCATGTTGTAAACAATGTCTAGATAGCGTCGTATACCACCACCTAAACAAAACTTTAATTAGAACTTTCTCTCTAATGCCTATTAAGTAGCCCATATTATGAGAATAGGCAATAACCGACAAGACCATGGTAGCCACTCATTGAATCCGGAATTCTAACCTACTCCTGATGATATTGGTATCTACTTGCCAAGGGTAGAACGAGGCACATCCCATGTAGGCAATGTTAGTGAATAGAATGAATTGCGTTGTAATCTAGTCTCAATACTTAACTAGAAACTACTCCCCTTACCATACTCACATCTGACTCGTGCTAGCCTTCATTCTCATAATTAATTCACACTACAGGTTTCACATAAGAGGGTTCCATAACAATTCATAACTCAAATCACATTTACCCTACCAAGAAAGGTCCACTATGGCTACTCACAATGGCTACAAAAAGCTCATGATGACTTTCTAAGTTTTGATTGATCTCGTTCCAGCCAATCAACTTAAGTTCATTATTCCCTTTACTTGAAGGATACATTACATACATCTTTTCGACTTCAACATCCATAACCTTACCGTAGTCCAAGGTTTCACATAAAGGCACTCTTAACATCATTCAGGTCACCTATCATTCATACATTCAACTCAAGACTAAAATACTTTAGCATCCTAAGGCAAGACTCACATATTCCATATTCATACAAACTCAATAAGAACACAGTCAACAAGACTACAAACCGATATACTTCACTCCCTTAACACATATTAGTACTAGTCATCTATATACGACATAGGAATACCATATCATCTTTCAGTCAATCGACAAACTACCATATCATCATCAATATACTTATTATAGACTCATATAGTCAAGTAGGAGCAACCATGCATTAAACCTAAGACTACACATAAAAGCACAGAGCCATAGTCTACACGATTTCCTAACATGTATAGAAAGAACACGTACTTTCACATTACTTCACATATAGATAGATATACTCATATTTCACATAAAACAACTATAAAAAACATCATAGTACTTAGTGCCGACAAGGCCATGATCATCATATTGCATAAAGTAACGCCGACAAGGCCACATCAATTCACATAGCACCTTCAGTATAAGTGGACCATACCAATCGCAGCTTAATTAAAGTCTAATTAACATAAAATAAAAGGAATTAGGACAACATATACCACTCCATCTTACCACTTCGATTCCAAAGCTAAATCATCTAATTCAATATCATAAGGCCCTTATCCAAGGCCATAACAAACAATCAATACAATTTATCTTTATCATTATTATGATTATTATTATTTTTATCAATAATCAATGAAACTAGGTCAATTCATTACATACTTATCAATCTAATACAACCTATTATATGCAATTGAATATAATAATTGCATCATTAGATACCCATAGAAACCTTACATTAGAATCATAAACCCTTGAGTCAATATCATTCATAAGTCTAACACATTCAATAGATCTAAAGAATCTTCAATACTCATTTGCTTAATCGAAACAACCTATAAATCCATTAACCATAATCTATACATCAATCAAAAGCCCACAACAATCTACACACGAAGGTCATTCTCAAAGCATGAACAACTTAAACTCATGTGTTAGTCAAATTAGAGATTTGTGAATGTCAAGGGTTCATGTAGAATTTCATTGGAAAACATCAATTATACATCAATTTTATCATTATAAACGCTTGGAAAACCATTTATTCACAACCCAAGGACTTAGAGTAGAAAATTGGACTTTTTCATCTTTTTTGATATCGTTGAAAATCATCGTGAAATTGCTCTAAGGTGATAACAAGCTTAGTTGGAAGAACTACCTACCTTATTATCATAATTCCAATGATAATGAAGAGACACTCCATTGAAGACCATCTTCAAGCTCCATCTTCACCTTGAACTCTCAAGAAGGTTTTTGGAGACCTTTTGGAGGGAATATGTTTTGATTTAGATGCTAGGATTATATGAGAGTTTAATGACTTATAACTCTAAAATACCCTAACAACTCAAACCCAACCCTCCTCACATTTAATAGACTTGTGGTTGAATTTACAACT
Source organism: Solanum habrochaites (assembly GCA_027704765.1). Lineage (NCBI taxonomy): Eukaryota > Viridiplantae > Streptophyta > Magnoliopsida > Solanales > Solanaceae > Solanum > Solanum habrochaites. The sequence goes on from JAKWJA010002491.1 coordinate 67,498,239, forward strand.
TCACCTTTTCAAGTTTACAGAGCTGGCAATAAAAATGGCAGCCCATCGACGGATTCATCGCCGGTCCATGTGTCTCACCCACGTCCCCGTCGATTTGGGTCCCTCATTGGTTGCACCTGCAACTCTCCACACGCATGATAAGGTGGCTATATCGGCAGACCCTCGACGGGCCGTTGCCCCTGGTCGAGTGCCGTCGTTTGGTCGTCGATTGCCACTGCCTAACAGTTTATCTCCAATGTTTGAGGTCCTTCTTAGGCCCCTTGTGGGTCCTACGATGGAGTCCGTACAAGACGGTTTCACCCCAGAATATGTTTGTTATCAAGTTTTAGACCTACACACATAAGTTTCATCCAAAACGAACACGTAAAAACTCGACGAAACATATGTAGACAACAACAGGTCGTTTCAAGGCACATCTTTCGAACATCATGGACGTTCCTGGAATGTTTGACCTCAAACTTCACGAACTTTGGCGACACGCATATACCCTCCTATCCTTCTATAATAACTCATTATAGACCTTAAAAACCATGAATCACACTAAAATCACATAATGAGGCACTAATGTAACTTAGTCATCGCAACGTCTTGGTTCGTCCATTGACGTTGACTTCCAATGACCTAAACTCTTAGACCCTTACCACTCAAACCCACATTATAAACCATTTTAGCCTTAGACCATCATGACACCCATGTTGGATCTACTTTATTTAAGTGATTTTCGGGTCTTACAACGACTCAATAGAAAAATGATTGTTAAAAACCCCTTAACCATGATTGTATCTCCTCTCCTCCCTTGCATAGATTGACATGTCCCTCAATCCCTATCCACTCATATCAAACCACATCAAATTATATTATTATCATTTTAAATTATTCTATTTTAAAATAAAATATTGATTTATTCCAAAATAGTGAAACCACCGTCTTCTCAAAGCTGCCATCATCAACCTTCCTCATAACCACCCAAACTCCATTTCCGGCCAGCTTCAACCAGCAATACAAAATCCCATTGTTCCGACCTCCACGGATCCACTAGTCACCCCGAGGTTCACCAACGAGCAACAGTGAACAACCAACCCACGTTGCTCTTTCATTTTCTCCATTTCTAGCAAATTCTTGAGCTCCAAATCACCAAAAACCAACCACAAAGTCACCAAGGACCCATTTCTCAACCATTTCCAACTAAAACAACCACCAAAAATGGATTTCGACTTGACCCAAAACCCATTCATTTTTTTTCTTTTTTTTTTCGGCGAGCAGCTGCATAACCCAACCTTTTCAGACCCACGAAACCCCAAATTCATTTGCTGTACAAAAACACCAGCGAGCCATCAGAGCTCACACCACTATCGACACCATTCTCCGGTGAAGCACCCATCAACAGTGAGCTCACAGACAGTGGTGAGCCACCACAAAATCTGCTACCTAAGGCCGAAATCTGGCCAAACCGACACCTTTAGGTCTCCACTCGATCCAGCCGTGAAATGGCAAAAATCCACCGGAGAAAGCTGCCACATCCACCATTCCTCTTGTCGGTGAGACCATAAACACTTTTCCCTCACACGTCTTTGTCTTCTTGCCGCCTCCGTCCGTCGTATAGATCGTCTAAAGAAAATGAAAGAAAAAAAATGGTTGAGCAGGAATAGTTATGCATGAAAAAGTAGGTGGGTGGGTGAATAAGAAGGTTTTTTTTTGATTTTTTTTCTTTTTTTAAATTAATTGTTCTATACTTTTATAAATTTAATAATTTTTAATTATAAATATGGTGTTCAGTTGCTTTTACACGCGTGTAATCACTCTCTCTAGCCAACTCAGACATTCAAATGCCGCATAAGTTTAGTCAATGGTCAGAGTATTTATTAAATTGTGTTTTATTGAGTTCAGGGGTTTAAATAACAAAAGAATAAGTAGAACGGTTCACAATACAAACACATACAAATATAAGGGTCCACCATAATATTTCACCTTAAATAAAAAATAAAACTAATATTCTGGTGTTTCGATGGAAAAAATTATTAGAATTAGTAAAACTTTAGGTATGTATATGCTGAATAATAAAATATAAACATATAAATGCTAATGAAAATTGCGGTTGAAGAGGGTTGGCGACCATGGAAGGAGTAGTGGCAGCTCAAGATCAGCAACAGCAACAGCCACAGCCGCCCAGGGTGGTGGAGGGTCTGAACCCCGCTGTTCAACAACAACTGAATCTCGAATCCGTTAAAACTCGAGCCGTTAGTTTGTTTAAGGCTATTTCTCGCATCCTCGAAGACTTCGACGCTATCGCTCGCACCAATGCTGTCCCCAAATGGTTCTCTTTCTCTTTAGTTCATTTCTTCTATTTTAACTGTGTAGCAGCAAATACAAATACATTGGAGTAGTTAAGTTGACTAATACTAGTATCTACGAGCTGTATTAGCCCCCCAAAATGAAGGTGAGTGAGACTAGACGATATTATTCTATCCCGCAGAACTAAGAGTTTAGAGTAGTCTATTTTTTTGTTAATAACCCTCAAATTGTTTTACCAAGCACCTCCTCTGACCTCTCTGATTAGGATACACTATGGTTTTATTGGGTAATTTTGGCTAATACAACTATGCTACCAAATGCAGGAAGTTTACTAGTTTGTCATTTAGGGATAGTTTATTGACAACACCAAAATGCATTTTGTGGGTTCTCCAGCCAAATGAGTTTCCGGTACTGTGTCTTCACAGGCGGGGATACCCCTGCTGAACTTTTAAGGTAGCCATTTTTATTCTTTGTCAATTTAGGCTGCGAGATTTGTTGTCATTAGGTAGGTCAGGATGTTGTGATTCTGTGTATTTGGAGATGTAATTACTGAATTAAGTATAACAAGTTTGGGAATGCATGCTACAAAATACTACTTCAACTTTGATGCCTCAATAGTGCAGTTAATATCCTTCCATGAGCCTAGACTCACCAGGCAAGATTACCTTTTGGTTAGATGAACATTGCTACATAGGACATCACATTCTCAACCACAAATCATCTTCAGACAATTCCCTGGACACATCTTGGTTAGTAGGAGGTTACACAGTCTCTTCACCAACTTTCTTATACAGTTTGGGCTTGGATCTGCATATCCTTGTCCCCAGGTTTAGAGTAGTAATAAAGATCTGTGTGAAAAGGAGAAGCGCCTTATTGATGCATGTGGATTATCACAGTTGATCTCAATATTCTCATTATCTCCCTTAACAAATGAGAGTAGACCTTCACTTTCTAGCATTTATATATTATTCAACCCCACTTATAATAAAAAATCCAACCTAAGATATACTTGCACATTCGTTTTGTAGAAGGGAATGATATATAAGAAGATCAACTTACACATTTGATATTGATTTCCTTTGGTATCTTATTATACTGCTGACTTTTTTCTTTTTCACATTATTTTTGTAAAATGAAATCCAAATCTTCAGCGTCATATATAATACCCTTTTCACGCAAAATCTGATCTGCCTCACTCTTTTTTTTCTTTCTATAGACACCATTTAACTTATTTGGATCTCGTTGGGAATTGAGATGAAGTGTTTTACAGTTGATACTTGATGATTATTCTTAAGAGTACTGAAAAAAAAGATGGTATATCTTTATGAGGAATATGTAATCAGGCATGGTTTTCCAACTCATTTCTCATATATGTTAACATTTAGTTTTAATAATTCTTTTTGCTAGGCAAGATATTTTGGGGCAATTTTCTATGGTGAATCTTGAGCTTTATAACATTGTTGAAGATATTAAGAAGGTCTCCAAGGCTTTTGTTGTTCACCCCAAGAATGTAAATGCTGAGAATGCTGCAAGTATGGACTTCTTCACTCACGCTTGGTAAATTTGTGAAGTTGGACTTCTATTATCCTTTCTTAATTATACATGCGAACCACTGACATTTGTCGTTGCATATAAGCAAGTAAATAGGTAGTGTATAGGAAAGTGAATCACCGAGAAGGTTGGTGTCTTAATTCTTCTCTCCTCTCGAATGCTACCTAAGGGTATATACATATTTAGTCCGGCTGTTAAGTTGCTCTTTATCTAACAGTTTCACTTCTTGCTGACTTGCTGAGGTTAGCTTGATATACATGTATGCATAACTAGATAGCACGACAGTCAGTCACTATTGCTAGCAATTGTATTTTCATGTGGTGAAATTGTTTGAGCATAATCAATCAACCAATCAACCACACCCAATATCAAATTAGTTTTTTTTTTTTTTTTTTTTGATGAAGTAAGTTGTTTCATTACCGGCATCAAGAAGATGCTAAGAGTACAAAAGTAGATATGCTAGCTCCGTTACATGATAGCAGTTAAGACACGGGAGCCAGCCACCAATTCAAAAAATCTAGAGAAGGCTTAAAACATGTCTATGTCTGGCCTAGAGTTAAAGAGCTAATAAAATCTAAGAAAGTAGTGTAACTATTCACATAAGACGGGTTGGACTAACAAAAAAGAATGAACAAACATTTAGCTTTGAGTGAGTGATTAAGAGTTGAAATTCCATCAAAACACCGTTGATTCCTTTCTGTCCATAGGCACCAAAAAATACATGCTGGAATCATTCTCTAGGTGTTCCTGATGGCCCCATCAACTGTCAAATGGCCCCAACTCACAACAACTTATCTGATAGTTTGAGGCATCACCCAGTTCAAACTGAATAGGGAAAGGAACACATGCCATATGCCTGCAGCCACCGCACAACGCAAGAAAAGATGATTTACTGATTCTGCACTTTCCTGAATTTCTTTGCCAAATTTCTGATAAGGTTAATGAAAGAAATAAGCATGTATTTTTTGGGCTGTGGAGTATATTTGTGTTGACAGAAAATCCGAAAGATGCTTTCTGTCTATGTTGCTCAGACTCTCAGTGGGTGTGTATCGGATTTTCCAAAAGTATTGTATTTTTTGAAGAATTTGACACGGGTGCGGCATCAAAAGTGAAGAGTCCGCGCAGCTTAGCTTTCTGTTAGTTGTTACTTACAAATACTTTTCGATGCAGTTCTACCTGTTATGCTGTCATCAAAGCTGCTGCCAGAGATGGAAGTCGAAGATAATGCCAAAAGGGAGCAATTATTACACAGCATGCAAAACCTATCGGTAGCATCCCAAATTGAGAAGTTGAAGGTGGAAAGCTCTGCAGATGCTATTTCTTCTGTTTCTGTATCCTTGTGGCTTTCTAATATTCCTATAACACACAGGTTAGAATTGATATGATTGGAGCAGCATGTGAAAGTGCTGAGAAAGTCATAGCTGATACGCGCAAAGCCTACTTTGGAACCAGACAGGGGCCAACACTGCTTCCAACTATTGACAAGGCACAAGCAGCAAAAATTCAGGAACAAGAAAATTTACTTCGCACTGCAGTAAATCATGGTGAAGGTGATAATATTTATGTTCTGAGTTTTTTCCCAGAAACATCTTTTCTCCTTCTCAGAGTTCGTTAAATTTTTTGCTTGCACAAGACATTGACGCTAAAGATACTTGGACCCCAATGGTCCCTGTGTTGATGTTTAATCTAAACTAAAAGAAAGAGAGAAGGATTCTTGCAAACTACCAGATCCACTGAGTGCCTTGTTAATCAGAAAATTGCACATATTTCTGATGACGAAGAAGGTGCAATTGCAAGTCAGATGCTTCAATGTGCTTCTGCTATGCATCACAATATATATGTACAATAAACCTGACATGTGTCTAGTGTGTGTAGCATCCCTTTGGTGGTGTTTGGCGGTATACTCGTTTATGATTTGTTTTAACATGTATGCTCACAGATTTCATGAAAATGGTACTTATGCAGGATTACGTGTACCTGGAGACCAAAGGCATATTACTTCTGCACTTCCTGGTCATTTGGTAGATGTGCTTACAGTGTCTGATGGCCCCCAGTCTTTCGCTGATTCATCCGGTAGTCTATCATCTATTGTTGTCCTACTGTTTCCACTTTATTTCATGAACATCTGACTAGAGAAATTGATGCTGTGTTCAAGTAGGGACTTATCTGAAGAATACTCCTCCCTTTCCATCGAGCAATGTTAATAGTCAGGGAGCTTTGTTACAGGTCAGATTTCTTATAATTTGCCTTGTAAATATGCCTTTTTCTTAAGGGATGAAGATCAATTTGAAACATGATTTTACTTCCACCCTCCGGCGTCCTGTAATGTTGTTATTCAAAGGAGCTATGAACAAAGGGACAAGTGGTTATCTTCTTAATGAGTGAATATCAATTTGGAACACATGAATTTTACTTCCACCACCCATAATTTTGTTACTAAAGGAGTTATGAATAAGGAACAAGTAGTTATCACACAATTATGCTATGCTATCTTTATCATTTAAAAAATTATGCTATGGTTTCTTTCTATTTCGAAAAAAGGAGCCTTAACAAAAATAAGCGGTATGCCGTGTTACCAGGGGGTCACAGGTTTAGCCATGTGTAGGTCTCTCGCAAAAATGCAAAGTAAGGTCTGCGCCTTCTCTAGTCCCAGGTATAGAGGGAGCCTAGTGAATTGGGCTACCTTTTTGTCGTCTTCTGTATGGTTCTACTATCTCTTTTACTGTTCTCGGGGAGGGAATTGTCATGCCTTTTTATTCCCAGTTCACTCTAGGTTTACAGACCTCTTTTTAGGTTGGCCAACCTGATTATTTTCACATGTTCCATAGCACCAAATGGATACCAAAAAACTGCACATCTTAGAATGGGTTTAGATCAATTAGTTACTGAAGGAGTTTACTGGGTCCACTATAGTATTTAATAATCATATACATGTTCTATGTTACACACCAAATACACTACCCTGATGTAATTAATATCAACTACTGCATGTTCTTTGTATACTTACATCCTTGGTTACACATCAACTTCTCGTGCAAGTGTAACACCTGTTTTTTTTTTCTGGGGGTGAAAGAGCTGTAAGAATTATTTCCCTCATTTATTTGAATTTATTGGAGGATGGGAGATCAAGTAGAGTTTGCTATTAAATACTTATGTAAGAGTTCGGAGAGGAAATGCAAATCTCCTTCTATTCATGGCGCTAATCAGTAATATGGAAACAATAAATGATTAATCTGCCGGAAGTATACTGATCATATCCTTTTTCCATTCTTTCTCCTTAACTAAACACTACATTAAATCAATGTTCCCCAAGTTATTTTAATATATTGAGTCCTTATTGTCTTTTAAGTTCTTCAGTTCTAATATGTATGTATTGCTCTTGGAGTAGGCTTCTGGAGCACTTCGGGCTGCAGTTTCTCCTTCTGGGCCCACTTCCTTTGATACTACAACAGCATCACCTCTGCAACATGTCAACTCTCCTAGGTCTAGTGCTAACATGATGAATACACCATCTCCTCAGCAACAGACCCATCAGCAACAGCAGCAGCAACAGCAGCAGCAGCAGTTGCAGCAGCATCAGCTCCAACAGAGGCAGAAAATGCTGCAGTTACCTCAGCATCAGCAGCAAATTCTTGCCCAACAGCAGCTTAGGCAAGCCTCAATGCCTGGACTGGGGCAGGTACAGTTTGTACAAAAATATTGATTGGTTTAAGGTATCTTTTTGTGAATTTGCACGACGTATAGTGTGCTTAGTATGGGCTACCTTACCATTACCCTTTTACTCATAAAGAACAGGCATATATCTTCTTTTGTTTCCTCCGATTGTCAGCTATGAGAATTGAATCCCTAGCAGTTCTCCTCACAGAAAAGCCACTTTTTTTGGCCTTTAATATCCAACTAGTTCCATTAGGGAATCCACTGAGTCCTTTATGACAACCCATAAATAGATTTAGCGGTGAGAGGGCCTGATGAATCACCATCCAACTGCGAACGCCTCTCATCTCGCAAAATTTACAAAAGTTGAAGGCTAAAATTGTTTACCTCATTCAACTCTGAGTCATTATGATTCATTTGAAAGGTCCAGAAAAGAGTTCTCTCAGGCCTCTGCCACATCCCATGTTGACTTTTAACAAATTGGGAGACGTCCTCCTAGTTGTGTGGTATCCCCATCCTAGCTGCTCTTTGATAAGGACTGGTGACTTGTCATCCCCATTTCCTTTCCACGTGTACTCCTCTGACCATGCTCCAGTGCAATCTTTATCAACCCTTGACCTCCAATTAGGGATGTTCATGGTTCGGTTTGGGTCGGTATTGGTTGAAACCCAAACCAAATACATATCAATCAGTTTGGTTATTGTTGATTTGGTTTGGTTCAGTTTTAATGATACCTAATGATATTTCTCTCTTCAATTTTTCCCCTTACAATTAAGAAGGATTTTCCCATCCTTTTTCATATTATAATTAGTTATTACCCTTTTTTATTGTGCTGGCTATAATTTTCTTGGATTATGGACAAAACTTTAATCAAGTGGATAAAAAGATAACCAAAAAAAAAAATTCTACGTAAATCTCATAATTGTTTCTTTGAATAAATGAGTCAAGATTCATGTCTTTCTTTTAAGAAATGGGCTTAGGGTTTAAAGTTCATTAGCCTGTTAGAGATAAATAATTTTATTTTTATAATGAAAAAGTATACAAAGTAATTAAAATTATCTACAAAAAATAATATTATTGTATACATACATAAAAATAGTGTACATAGTTTGTTGGTTTGGTTCGGTTTTTTCTTCTGATTTGTTTGTAGAAATACTACATCAAATAATATCGGTTTTTCATAAGTTAACACGAAACAAAACCAAATCCAATCAGTTTGGTTCTGTTTTCAGTTTGCATCAGTTTTTAACGAAACTGTGAACACCCCCTCCAATCCATTTGCCCAATAAGGTTCTATTGAGAACTTTTAAATCCCCTCACCCAGGGCCATCTTCCTGTAAATGAGACATCTGTTTGTCCCAACAAATATGAAAATTTTCACCTTCCTTACTATGGAATGTCCCTCTGCAGCTGCTCAATATATGCAATTCTAATGAGAACATAGAATAAGTAGGTAGCTTGGAAAATAGATAAGTTGGAAAGTTACTTATTTAAGTTTGGAAAGAAAAAGAACTAATCTGCCACCTTTTGACAGGTATGTTCTCCACTGATATTTTTTTTAATCTTTGTGATGTCTTCCATTCAAAATACTTTACTGCTAACTATGGATAATCAGGGATTTTTTCTTGAAATATTCGTTGTTTCGACAATAATGGAGTATTTGCATCTCAAAATCCAAATAATATTCATTACCGAAAGTGGTTCTTTTGATCATTCATCTAAAGAGGATTATCCGAAGTGAATGCTTAGCCTATTTTGTGTTCTTTTTACAGTCAAAGACTGACATAAAATAACAAAGAAATAGATTCATAAATTGGATCCACTGTTTTGATATGCTTAATGGTAAACCCTAGTATGTGAGGACAGGTTACTAGTTTTACCGCCAAGCACCTGATCAACCTACAGGATTCCCAACTTCTCCAATAGGTAGGAATTTTGTCTCATTTCCTCATCTACCAAGGAGAATTAGGTCCATTTCACCAATTAAAAAAGAAAATTGGGACCATTTCCCCGTAAAATTGAAGAGCAAAAAGTGCACTGCTTGCACTGATCTCTTTAAACTTGTTATGGTTCATCTCTCCTTATTTAGGCATTCAACATTTCATAGAGGAAGAAAGCTCAGATAGATAGAACACATGCAACACACACATGGCTGCTGTTGGTAATACACACAATCCGTAAAATATTCCAATTCAGATTCTTTTCAAAGGGCACTGTTAGTTCATTTTCTTACCTAGATAATTGTTACTCCAGGATTGCACATATTTTCCAAAGAATAAGATCTTGTTAATCTTTTAAACAAAATGAGGACAATTATTGATTTTCTGCTACTTTTTTGGGTTTCACTTTTGGTTTTGGAAAAGCTTTGTAGATGACACAGAATCTTTACTTGACATAATTGATACTTTGTAAGATAAAAGAGTTGATTTTCTGAACTGTAAATATGGCTGCAGCACAGCCTTTATGCTGATATGAATACAACATTACAGTTTTCTCAAAATTAATGAATATTGATTTTCAGCACTTTCAATATGCTTACCTTACCATGAATGACTTCTTCAAACATGAACATAATTATTATTCTATTTGGTGTATAATATATTAGTTTCTGTTGTTCATTTTATTGGAGTGTAAGTAATTGCTAATGAACCTGCTTTTATCAAACGGTGACCAATAAACCTGTTTATTAGCTGCATGGTCAGCCACAGATGCAGTTCTCTCAGCCACTAGGAGCACAGCAGTTTCAAGGTAGGCAGCTACCATCTGGTGCCCTTCATCACGGTATGGGTCAAAGTCAGCTCAACCAAGGAAATCAGCTGAATCGACATTTAAACCAGTTTTCTAGTCCTATGAATACTGCACTATTCAATTCTGCCCAAAGCACACCTAGCTCTCAGATGGTGAGTCTAATATTTCAGTTTTTATGTTATTTCCTTCTTCATTTCAGCCTATCCACAATGACTTACTCATTTTGCCCGAGAATTTTAAGTTCAAAATCTCTAGTTCTGCTGTTTTCTGCCTCTATAAATTAATTTGGGATATTCTGGTTTTCTGTGTCATGTTGCATCTGAAGAATGCAAGTTATTTATCTCATGCATTGAACTGATATTTCACATACTGAAAATTTCTGGGATCTTTGAAGCTGATAGTTCTAACTAAATGTTTGTTGCATTGTATGTACTGAACCTGTTAGAACCAAAAGTTCTAGAAAATTTTCATCTCTATTTGGTTCCAACTCATAGTTTGTCAATTAGTTTATTTTCCCCTGAAGGCACTCAATGTTGTATAGCACAGGATATGAAAGTTATAGATCACTTGGCGTGCTGTGTATGTAGTCCTCCCCTATGACATAGACATTAACTACCTTGGTTTACATGTTAATGCAATGCTCATCTGGTCACAGAAATGGTCGTTTCCGTGTCAACAACAACATAACCTAGTGTAAATCCATAAGTGGGGTCTGGAGAGGGTGGTGTGTAAGCAGTCTTACCCCTAGAGAGACTGTTTCCAATCTCAGCTAAAATAAAGCATATCTGGTCTTTTCTGTGTCAAGCTTCATTGTGTCTTTTGATTATTAGCCTGTTTTTATTGTTTTAAAATAAAACTATTCGACTAACGTGCGTTTGCACGTTTAATTCTTTTTATTGTTATATATTTAAATTGTGCTATCAAATAGAAAATTTTAATCAACAATTTAATTTGGACCAATTATATTTTCATGTATCAACACAAATAAAATAAAAGGGATTGCGCTTTGGCATCAACCACAAAAGTATGTAAAATTATTCCATAATCTATTCTCCTTTCACTTTGTATAAGTCTTTTTATTATCTAATATCAAGTGCATACAACATTTTAATAGCCTAAGTGGATATTAAAATCATGCACACTTATTGATAAGATTGCCTATTTTATTTTAATGAAAACGATAGGGTGAAATATTTAATTATTTAAGTACGTTTCTAAATTAAAAGACATACTATCAAAATTATACAAGTTAACAGCACTTACATTTAAATATACAACGATGATATATCATTTAAACACTTATCTCATCATACATCTATTTCCCAAACGCTCATATAATAGCCTAAAAATTAAAATTACCACAATGGATTTATGAGAATGCAAAGCTATTAAAACAAAATAATCTTTCGTGATGGAGAATATATTCAAAGAGATATGAGGAGTTGGCTGTCTAAAAGAAGTCTTCAAAGTTCTTCTTCCCCACCTCCTTATCTATTTCTTCATGTCTTTTTCGCATCATATATGAAAATATTTTTTTGATTATCCAGTTGAATGACAATTTCTTTCATTTTTCAATGTTATCACCTGTTTCTTAATAGTATAAAATGTCTTTTAAATTCTATAATTTTTTTCATTTCTAATAATAGTCCTCTTTAATAGATTATATATTGGAAAGTGAAAAATACAAATGCATAGTTAGATTAATAGATAGAATTAACATTACCCACTAATAATTATACTTTGAACTTGGAATCTAATCTAGTTTGAATGAATAATTAAAAGATGAAAACACAAATCATTGTAATTATATAAATGAGTGCATGTTACAAGTCCTCTCCTAATTTATTACTAATTCATTCATATATAATAACAACACTTTTAATCTTATAGTAATAATAAAGAATCAATAAAATCATGGCAATATCGGATAAAATGGGCGGGTCACTTTTTTCATATGCATAATTAATTTTATGATTATACATGTACAATAAATATATCATCTTTTCACATTCCCCACATTAATTATTCGCTTATTTTTAATTAAGAATTAATTTAAGGAAATGCAAAAGTCATCTACATTTTTATTAAAATGATACAAGTTAACATTTAAACTAAATAATTAAATGCTTTCTGCCATTGAAATATGTGCATCATAATTTCTAAATTTATCGAGCATTCTTTTCTTGAACTTAAAATTCCAAATGTCCAGTCTGCTTCGAATTATGTTAAACTTATTCTATATGGCAGATCTCAAATATGTCAGCAATGGTGCCATCACAAACTCTTCTGCCACGAATGCAGGTGTGTCAAATTGTATTTCCTATTGTTGTTGTCATGCATGCTGGAAGTTATTATTTGGTCAATAATTATAGGCTTAAGTCATATGCGGCCCCTTAAAGTTGTCCGTATATTTCACTTAGACACCTCAATTTAGTCCGTTACCTATTGAACACCCTTATTGTTCAAAAACAGTTCCTATTGGACACAAATTGGATTACGTGGCAAAAATGTGTTTTCATGTCACAGTCCTCCAAGCGCATGAAACCTTGAAACTGTTCTTTTTTTCTTTTTTTTTTTGTTTTTTTCTTTTCAATTAATAAACCTAATTAATAAATAATGCATCAAAATAATTACTTTTCAAATAAAAAAAAAAATGATCTTCTTCCCACATCCGCAACTACTGCTCATCTCTTTCCATACCCACACCCCCCTGTCCATCTTTTCTTCGATCCCCCTAATTCCTTCTTGTGTTTTTTCGTTTTCTTTCTTTTTTCATGTAAAATCTAATTAAAGTCTCAAATATTTTGCAAATTTTCATTGTTCGTAAAATAATATTCCAATGAAAGCAATTGATTATCTTTCTGTAAAAAAAATACTTTTTTTTTTCTGTAAATGTATAAATAATTATTACGTAAAAATAAGATAAAAGATACCGACTAGACGGTTTTAATGCATCAGAATGAAAGGTGAATGAGGAATTAGCTTAGATTGACAATAATGGTGAAATATGATAAATTCAATGGAGAAGAAGAAAAGGCTGGAGCTATTGTTGACTGGCGTTGAGACTCCGTGGCCATTGAAAAGGGGACTAAGAAGAAGAAAGCATGGCGGTTGCAGTTTCAGGTCGACCGATGAAGAAGAAGAATGGTAGGTGCCGGGGGGTGGGGTGGGGTGGATTAATTCATTTTGTTTTCTAAATTGCTTTTTTGATTATTTAACTAAAAAAAATTTAAACTTAATCCAATTGCCATGGTGTCATCGCTTTTTTGGTCGCATTTGTTTATGTTTGAGCGTCTGAAATGCACGCTATTTCTCTTTTATCTGACTATTATTTTGTGTTAAATTGGTATAAATTTGTTAAGGTTCAAGTGTTCAATAGGTATGAGGCTAAATTGAGGTGTCTAAGTGAAATATACGGACAACTTTAAGGGGCCGCATATGATTTAAGCCATAATTATAATTCACGACAAGGTGAACTGAGTGCCTTCTCTGGAGTGGAGAAAGCGACCCGATGTCTTTATTTAGCTTCAAAGGGAGGGAGTTCATTTTGTTTTCTGTTTGACAGTTAATTGAAATTTTCTATTTTATTGGCATTATACACATCAAATATTTTCTGTTTTGATATCTGTCTTGACTGTGAATTTGGTTTAAATTGATGGGAGGCTATAGCTATATGTGTGAACATGCGGACACAAATTACATGTGGTCCTTGAACATGTGGACACAACTTACATGTGGACATACACGCTTAGACATAATTAGTAGCCAAGGAATTTGGTTCAGCTTACATTTCTTGAAGTTCACTGATTATGTTTAAGCATGTATGTCCACATGTTCAAGGACATTTTTACGTCCAATATGAAAAATCTGTTTTTTTTCGGAAGTCATTTGCATGGGAATAACCTAATTTTGCATGTTTCATTTATATTATGTTGCCAATTGTTTTATGGCCTCATATGACTACTTTCAGTTTGGAATGTCTGGTGGAACTCGGAATCTTGCTGCTGCAAACCTGAGTGATCAAAGTAAAAGCACCTCCCTCTACTTATCTTTTATATAGTTCTGTCCATAAGGATTTTTCTTCATTTCTTAGCCCGAAGAGAGAATGTCGTAAACCAAATAAAAGTGCGCCTTGTTTCTAGTTGCAAAACATTTGTTCCTAAACAGAGATGGTGGTTTCTCTGCAGTGTTCAATATGGGAGGAAACAATCCTGGTATGATGTCAATCCAACAGCAGCAGCATGGCACATTTGGAAACATGTCACAAAATACACAGAATCTGCAGCAGGGTATGATGCCTCTTCAGAACGCACCTCAGACCCACCCTTCCTTTCAGCAACAAAGACCACAAGGCCAACAGTGAAGTATCTAAGATTAGATGGAAGAGGAGGATATTTATACCAAATCTCAACATTTCCTAACTTTGTTTGATCTTTAAAAAAATAAAATGTGAAGGCCAGATTCTTGCAGGAAATTTTTGTTGGAACATTACATTTGTTAAAAGAAGATTGTAAAATTACGTGCCTTGTACATTATTCAGTCGTAAATGTAAATCAGAAGATGATTGTTTGCTATTCCACATCTTTTTTTAATATGCTCTAGTTGGTATCTCAATTTGTGAGTACAAGAAATGAAAGACGGTGTATACTGAGCCATTTGACTTATGCTGTTTCTCTCATGTAGCGAGTCTTTTTCTGGTTGAAAAAGAAGTGCAGCATCTGTTAAGGAACCATCTCAACCTGAGCAAGCAAAAACAATAAATTTTAGTTTTTAAAGGAAAGTAGATGGTAAATGTGGGTGGGGAAAAAAAAGGTTGCTTACAAGTGTAAAAGGCAGGAGGAGCATCTGTGATAATGATGATGAGGTTGGAGTTGGTGATGTAGTGAAAATTGGGGATGAGGGGATGAGGGTGGTGAGAATGGTGGGGAAGGAGATGAAGAGAGATAGTAATGGTGATGTGCAGGGCCGACACTCACCGGAAGTGGGGATCGGGGAGTTGAGGACGAGGACGGACTTGCATAACCAGTGACCATTCTGAGTTAGTTATCTAGCTTCCTCCCCCCATCCCCATAGATGATGTTTAACATTTAAAGAGATGGAGCTCTAAATTTTGTAGGTAAACCAAACGGTCATCTATCTATCTGTACGTTTCAACAACCAATCTATGTATACAAGGCTAAATTGGAGAATCCAACAAATATAGGAGTAGTTCTAGTATTTTAAGATGAATGAAAATATAGCTTTAAAGTTGATTCCGGTAAAATCTATATAAGTAGAAACAAACATCCAAAGAGAAGGTAGAGTGAAGTTAAAAAGCGAAAATGAAAGGGGGGAAAGGGGTATGTACTGTACAAAGTACAAACCACCATCCATCCATTGTTTGATTAGCTATGAATCAAAGAAGCATCTTCTTCTTCTCCCAGATCATCTCCTTATTGAAATTTTCATTCGCCTCCCTATCTCTGACTGGAGAACTCTCTCTTGTGTTAGTTAACAAGCAATGGGCTGATCTCTTTCGCCAAGACTTGCTCTGGAATGCTGCTCTTCTCACCACTTCTCCTCTCGCTGCTAACAGAAACAGATGGCCAGGCCAGGCTTGTCCAAAAGGTGGTTCTTTTACGTTTTTTTTATCACTTCATTTGATACATCAATTTTTTACTTACATTTTCAGGAGATATACTGCATTGTATGTCTGCAAACATATCAGTGAAAATTTGGATGACGAGATTGTTGGTCACGTTTATTTTTTTCTCAAAGAGCAGCTTCAAATGCCCCCTTTGTCCGGAGTACTTCATGGAACCACCATAGGTCCGTTTCCTCTTTTCTCTTGTTGTTTCTTATATAACTATATGTGATCAGTATGACAAACATGGCCTGCCCTTTCGTTTTAGCACTTTCATGTACAAATTAATCTCATTCATAACATGATATACATAATTGCCAAAAATGTTATTTTTGGTAAGATGAACTAGGTAGAAAATCATTTTTTCTGCCTAAAGAATAAAAGCAAAAAGAGTTAGCTAACGTCTTTAGTTCAAATAGGCAGGCCTATGTATAAAGTTAATGAACAGAAACAGAAACAAGGATGAAGCGAAAAAATGTAAATACAAGAATTAATTCCGTCCACAAAATTACTGTTGTGTCCTTAGAAATTTAATCCCCTCACGTACCCAGGTTATGGATTAATTTCTCCAAAGATACAGATTAACCTGTAAAGAAATACCGTACCTCCAACTTCTTAACTTACCGAACTGAAGAACACCAACAGTCCACACAACTCAGTCGATCGACACTTTGATTTTATTTGAGAAAATAATGCAAGACGAAAAAATTTTCATGTTTGAACAAATCAAAAAATGGACTCCTTTTATAGCCCATTTTTCAGCAGGAACATGTCTGTTCGTGAAATCTTTCAGACCCATTTTATCTAGAAGTTTGTGTCCCTTTGAAAAAATAACAACTTTTCAAAACATGTGTCTGTTAGGAAAATAACTACTTTTTGGAAAGTACCGACGTTTCGAAAGAGTAACGACTTTTCCGTAATGTTAACCGTTACCCGCAAATTTATAAGAGTACTATTAACCAACAGGATTTTATTTGATTTAACAAACTGATCTAAATTAAATAAATTTTGTCCAAAAATTTATCAATACTCATTATTTGCCAATCCAACTCCCATCCAACGAATGACTTTCATTTGCACTTTGCAAAGCTTTCATTTTTCCTCAAATAGTTCCCTCATCTTTTTATATTCCTCTCTTTTTTCTTTCCCATTCACACTTGCAAAAACCCAACAATCCCCCACATAATTGGGAATGCAGTGTTAATACATATGCATGAAAAAACTTGTGTGTCTTGTAGTAAAGGTTAATCTCATCGGATAGTAGGTTCCTTCAAACTTTTCGTAGTGAAACATATATCGGATATACTTCGTCAATCGTAGATTTGATTATCTTTGGCACCGTCGATCTTTGATGTTCCTAGACATATTGTCACCAATCAAACCCTTGAACTGTTTCTTAGTTCTCATTGTTTTTGTTCGTTTAGCAGGAACGCACTCTTGATCGTAAGTGCTTAAAGAACTGGCCTTACCCCCGGATTTCTCCTTGAAGCGGCTGCCTTCAACCTTACATAGGTGATTTCTAAATGGGTTATCCCATAGATCTACCCCTTTGATATTTCCCTGTAATCAACTTTCTAAACCATTAAAAAGTCCTTATGTCCTTTATCCTGGTTATAACATTGTCTCATCATGAGAATGGTACCATAAAATAATAATAATAATAAATTTTTTTTTTCTTTGACTGATGTTGAACCGTCATCAATGACTTTTTGTTTATCTCCATGACCTAGATCTTTTGGATTCCGTCTTTTAGATGTAGAAGTACCCACGAATGCTTGTTTCTCGGTCATAGTCCCCTTCCCTGTCGATGATTCTCACTCCCTCTCTATTTAGACCTTTTGTAAGTGATCCGACACATTCTCTTTTTGGACTCACATAGTCAATTGTGATAATTCCACTAGAGAGTAGTTGTCCACAGTGTTATGTCCTTCGTCCTTCTGTGACGAGACTTGCCGTTAACATCCATGCTTCCAGCCCGTCCTATGGCAAAAATGCTTTCCACCCTTCCTATTGCATTGCACTTGACTATCACAATTTATGCATATAGGGCGCATTGCTTTGGCCAAAATGGAATATCTTCTAATAAATTCCGGAGCCATTCAGCTTCTTCACCTGCCTTGTCTAAAACAATTATTCAGACTCCATTGTAGAGCGACGCTTATAATGGTTTGTTGGATCGATTTCCAAGATATTGCCTCCTCCACCAGAGTAAAAACCTTATCCACTTGTGGATTTTGTTTCAGTTGAACCGTACTCCATTTGGCATCACTATTATCCTTCAAGAACGCTGGATATCTCTTGTAAATGTAAAACTAGTTTTTTTGAGTGTGTCATCTAAGTATCCCCAAAACTCTCTTCTTTGCCAACCAATGATTATGATTAGGATTACTTGTGTATCGACTCAGTTAACTATAGCGCAGTTTGGTCTGGTCTTGTAAAATTTCATGACTACATTAATCTTCCCAATACGCTAGCTATAGTCCAATTTGATACTGACTTTGCTTTATTCTTTGCAGTGAAGATTTCCAGCAATTGGAGTCTTTTGCCCTTTTAAAATTGCAAAATTTGATTTGTTCATATCTTTTAAATTAATGAGTTTGAGACAATGCTAGACCGTTATGAGTTTTAAGAATTTTATTCCTAATTTACATCAGCAACTCCCTATCTTTTATATCAAACTTTACTTGCAAGCATCGCTTTGTAGCTTTTATATTAGCAATGTCTTGCTCATTATAAGCAATCATCTACATAGAAGCATAAAATAAACTTCCCCTGATTTGGAGTAACTCTTTAATGTAAACACATTTATATCACATTCATTGATCTTTAATCATCCAATGGGACACATGGTTTTTTGATCAAACTTTTGCTGCCAATTGTTTTTGGTGCTTGTTTTAAGCCATAAAGTGACTTAAATAAGTTTTGCACACTTTCTTTTCTTACCAGGAGCTACAAACCTCAGGTTGTTTTATAATTTTCCTCTTCAGCTCTCCATCTAAAATGCTGTTTTTCCATCCATTTGATGAATTTCAGGACCGTATACTGCAGCTAGTGCAATTAAACATCCTAATTGATGTATCCTAGTCACTGCGAGTAATGTGTCAAATAATCAAACCTTCTTTTTGTCTAACACCTTTTGACACCAATCTTGCTTTATATGTGTCAATTAGTTCCATCGTCCTTTCATCGTTCCTTTAAAGATCCATTTTGAAACCACAGGGTTTGTTTCCTCCTCCTGAAGGAAGATTAACCAACTCCCAGTAATGATTGCTTACGAATTGATTCAATTTCACTATAACACATCCATCCTTCAAGAGGTTGAGTCGCTAGACAACCTTGCCTGCTTCCTTGAATGTTTTAGGCTCATTTTAATAAGAAAATTTACAAAATCTGATCCCAAATAAAGTAGATGTCCTTTTGACCGTTTACGTGCGTCTTGGACTTTCGTTCATAACAATTGTCATTCTCGTTTTTGTTCTCTCTGGGTTGTTTAGATCCCCACTAGAATGACTCAATTCTAGTTTTATAATTATACGGATAGATAATGTTCAAAGAATTTAGCACTATCTCTGATTCCCATTACTTACCGGGTATTATCATTAATATCCGGATGTTCGGACTTAGAACCAAAAATCGACATGCCTTAACTGTTTGGGGTCATATCCAAATGAATACACAATCCACAGTCTTAGGTCCTATTTTTACCCTCTTATGTTATATGACTTGGACTTTGGCTAGACACCGCCCCACTTTGAATTTTTAATTGGGTTTCTTTTCTACCTTTCCATTTTCTCATATGGAAGTACATTTGTCTTTGAGTGGGCACTCTGTTAGTCTCTGATTTGCTGTATGGAGTAAGCTTCCCCCCACCATTTTCGTGTACACTGACTATAAGTATGCATTCATCATGTCTTTTAAAGTTCGATTTTTTTCTTTCTGCATTCCATTAGACTAGGGATGGTAGGGAGCAGTAGTTTATGGCTTATTCCATTTTTCTAAACATATTTCTGGCAAATGGGGATTCATATTCTCCAACTCTTAGCATTCTGATCATTTTTATCTTTTATCTAACCCTAACTGATTTTCAACTTCAATTTTTATATTGCCTAAATGCATCTATTGCTTCATCCTTACTATTTAGCAATAGACCTAACTATCTAGTGCAAATCGTCAATAAAGTTTGAATATTTTTTTCCCACCAACGTGATGGTGTTGACATTCATGTCACACATATCCGTGTGAATCACTTCACAGATTGCAATTCCTTTCCCAGATTTATAAGAATGCTTAGCATATTTAGATTCAACACAAATTTTGACATTTTGATTTAATTGCACTCAAATTTTGGAAAATATTTAAAATGTAATCAATTTTCTTTCGCAGGTTTTGTTATTAACGTGTCCCAAACGTTCATGACAATAAACATTTAGACTCAATCAGTAAGTAAGAAGCAAAATCTTTATCATATCAACTGCAATTACTTGATTTGGAAAAGGCCATCACTAAGGTAGCCTTTTCCTACTACATATCATTTTTGCTTACTACTACTTTATCTAAACAAATCCATTTAAATTCCATCTTGGGTCACTGGAATTGAAACAAATTCTTTCTCAATTCTGGAACATACGAAAGGTGTGAGGGAAGAGGGTACGTAGCCAAGAGACAAAGGACGAGATGAGGGGAGTAGAGAAGGGGATAAAGAGGAGTGGGACCTACCCGATTCAAGTTCACCACCTGCCTGATGTCATCTTTAATAGGACTTTTGCCAGTTCCTTCCACCTTTGCAACAGCGTATTGCCATAAACATTTTTCATCTGTAAGTGCTGGAGATATGATGAAAATATTCTTTGTTGGCACAAACATGGCATGAGGCACCAGAATCTATCCACCATTCTCTTGGATTTCCAACCAAGTTACATTCTGAAAGCATTGCACAGAATTCTCCATTTCGCCTTTGGGATTCAGCCAGTTTTGCTTGATCTTTTCTTTTTCTTGTCCTTCTTAGGACCCCCCGTCATTCATAGCCCTATGACATGTTTACCATACCACAGTAAGCAGGTTTCCATGAATTTCTTTCTTCTTAGGAAGATTGCTTTTTGGACCAGATCTTTCTTTCCTTCTTTTCTTTAATTTTGTGGAATCTTCTTCACAAATTTACTCCCGATATTGCTGATTCCACGTGACCCTCTTTTTCTGTCAGCCTTCTTATCCTCTTTGATTCTCACCTTACTATGAGATATTCAACAGTCATTCCTTTGCGTTTTGTGTTTCACGTAGTTTTTAAGTCCTTCCACAATTGAGGTAACTTTTCAATAATTGCAGTCATTGAAAGCTCATTCACAATCATTCCTACATTAAAGGTTTGTGCGTATTAAGGGAAACTTAATATTTCTAACATAGGCATTCAATAAATTTATACCTTCAGCAGAGATCATGGATTATGACCACTGCCATTCGAACTTTGGTGAACGACAGTCTTACTGTCTATCATCTTATATTCCAAAATTTTGCACAATGAATTTCTTCATTCCGGCATCTTCTGTTTGTAATTTCTTTTCTAATCTCCCAGAGTTCTTTTGAGGTTTTGGCATTGCTGTACCTTGTACAGATCGATATTGAGACCACTCGTAAAAATATAATTTTTACACAAAAAAATATCCGAGTGTGTCCATGCTTCGTGTTACCAAGATCGTTCATCACCCTGAGTTTCGTCCCTGAAATAAACAGGAACATTCTCATTGATAACTTCTGCGGACTCAACGTAGTGAGTTGAAGAACATCTTTGTTGCCATCTCTTAAAGTCGACGCCAAAAACTTTGCAGTTTTCTCCATCCGTGCTAAGGCAGCAGTGAACTATTAGTGCCCGTTTGTTGTTGTTCAAAACAGCACTTACTGGTTCCAGCATTTGTTTTGGACTTGAATTAGTCATCTTTTTTTTTTTCTGTTCCCAACTGGCAAGATAAATTAAGTATTAAATACTAACGTAAAGACCAAATCTTTACACAAAATGTTTTCTTGCTTTAACGATAAGTTTTATTTCTTTTAATCGTTAATCGAATGAATTTTAAAAATTCAGCAGAGTAGTAAAACCATAAAAGGTTTTAATCTCCAGAACTTCAAAATAAGAACTGTTAACTTTCTTAAGATTGTATTCTTACAATAACTTGTATTTATAAAGTTAATGACCGAAACAGAAACAGAAACAAGATAAGCAGAAAAAATTAAATACAGATTAATCCGAGTCCCATAAACTAACTACTGTTGGTCCTTAAAAATTTAAAATCCCCTCACTGTACCCAATGGTATGTTGATAATTTCGCCCAAAAAAAACGGATTAACTCTGTTAAGAAATAGTCGTACCTCAAATTCTTTAACTTCAACGACTGAAGAACAGCACAAGTCACACATACTCAGTCGATCGACAACTTTGATTTTTTGAGAGAAAAAAAATGCAGAGAAAGAAAAATTTTCAGTGTTTGAAAAATCAAAAATGACTTCCTTTTATAGCCATTTTCCAGAGCAAGGAACATGTCTGTTTCGTGAAATTTGTTCAGAACCCTTTATATCTAGAAAGTTGTGCTTTGGAAAAAATAACACTTTTCGAAAAATTGTCTTAGGAATAACTACTTTTTTTTTGGAAAGTACTACTTTTCGGAACACTTAACGACTTTTCAGAATGTTACAGTTACCCCGCAAATTTTTAAGAGATAATATTAACATATTATTTGATTTAAACAAAAGTTATTAAATAAATTTGTCCACAAAAATTATCACTCACATCATTTGCCCAATTTTCAAATCAATCCAAAGAAAATGACTTTTCCTTTGCACTTTGCAATGAACTTTTCATTTTTCTCCAAAGTAGTTCCCTCACTTTTGATATTCTCTCTTTTCTTTTCTCATTCACACTTGCTAAAACACAACACCTGCTAGGTATGATTTTCCAGGTTTTCACTTTACCACCATGAGGACTAGGGTGTTTGTTACTTACAGAATGTTGCAAGATCCAACTAGCTGGATTTATTCTGCTATTTTATTCTGTAAATAATAGTGAGTGGAGCCCTTAGCTGATAATTGCAGGAAATCTTGTTATACTCTAATCAAGACTCAAGTAGATCCTTCTCTTGGGGAGTGGAGCACTCCTCTTTGTTTTGTTCCTTTCTAATAAAAGCTTGGTATGTGTTCTGACTGAGCCTTCATGTAATGTGAACGGTACCTATGAAGTGGAATCCATGCTAAGAATTTCCAGAAGAAGATGCCATTTGTTTGATGAGAAATAAAAAGGAATATCCAATATTCGAGTGGCTGAAGCTGAAGCAACTACTTTCTATGTTCCTTACTGTAGTCTTGGTCCATAGTTTAAGACTCTGTTCCTTACAAACAGCTGATGTGACTCCGTATTGATGCCTTTCCCTTTGTAGTTTGTATAGTATATGGTTAAGTGACTTCGTAACCTCAACTGACTTTTTGCTTATTGTTCCATAGGCATAGCAACTTCAGATGGTTGGTGTCTTTAAAGTGTCTTGGTAAGTTTCTTTGGATCTCCTTGAGTTTTGACGTGGAAACGTGCCCAACCATTAATGACTCTGCTGGTACAGGTTTGAGCCGCTTTTTGGTTGAGCTCGAAACTTTCTAATTTGAGATGTATATTTCCTTGATATCATTTGACTTCATTTTCTTTTTTTTAAGAATGGTGAGTTGGGAAAGAGATACAACATTGGATGTCCTCTCTAAGATGGGTATGTAGAACTAAAAACCATGAAAAAAATTACATTAACTCCTGCCAAACACCAAACAAATGTATAATATGCTACATTTGGAGGCAGGTGGCAAGACCTACCTATGTAGGGGGGTCAAGCAACATCGCCTTCTCGGGAATTACATTTATATCGAGGTCAAATTTTTTATATATATCTACTATATATATATTTATATATAATATATATCTAATATATATAAAGTCTTGACACCTTTTATTAATCTCATTAAATGGGTTGGTCTAATGGTCAAGATATTGTGAAAATTCCTTGAGGTCGTGTATTCAAGTCTTACTAACCTTATAATTATATTTTTTATTGCAACCATTTGACACCCCTTAATGACAATCATGGGTCTGAAACTGATTGGAGGTTTTACTACAGCCATTCAGTCTGCTCCAGAAGACCCTTCCAGAAATGAATACTGGAAGATAGAAGGCAGAGAAGGGATAATTGGAAGAACAATATGATTGTGCTAGATTCTTGTGGAACTAGTGAGACTGGAAGAAACTATGTACACAGAGCCAATGAGGAGATACTTACTTGAAACATTATGGTTTTAACTGATTGATGCTGCTTTACATAGGACACCGGCTTATCGGGTGCCTTCTGGATCACTATGACTAGCCCGATAATGAAGTTGTACCACCGTCTTTGGCTTGTGAAGGAAAAGTGGGGAATTAAATAATGTACCTTTGAGAAATAAAAGAGACACAATGAGAGACTAGAGATCATGACATAATAGAGGCCATTTCTCAATAACTTCAGATGACAATGCGGCAAAAAGAGGTCATTCTTGTTTTATCGTCTCTAGAGAGGTTTACTAGTAAATAGGCCTCCTCTTCCTCTCTATAGATTTACCTTTTTGTAGAACTGTCCTAACATCTATATGGCTACTAAGAGTCTAAAAATGTATGCTTATTACCCATTCCATCTCCCTTCCTTTAAAACTACATTGTGATAACCTATTATTTAACTTTTCCTTTTCAACTCTATAATCTAGTTCTATCTTCTTTCTTCTCCAGATCAGTTTATTGCCTGTGGTAAGTTGAGGGACATGGCTCATGAGCTTGCTTCAATAACCTGGCTGGCTGTGGTTGACAATTTGTAGGAGAATGAACAAACATTTAATTTGCTAAAGTGTCTTGCATCAGAAGGAGATGTAAGCAAAATTGGAGAGTCTTTTATTCCTTGTTGTGCCTATTATTGTGTCTTTCCTGTCATGATAATTACTACATGCCATAGTTATTAAATCAAACTGTTGTGATAGTTTATTTGTGTTTGCTAGTTTATATTTGTTATGTGGTAAGGGGCTATCCGAAAAAAGAAAGATTGACCTTTTTCTCAAGTATCTTCAGTCAGTTTTCATGTTTTCTTTAGTAACATAACATAGTGCTTTGCGTGTCATTCAATTGGTATTTTGCAGGTGATCTTACCTTTCCCATATTCAAGGTCTTATAAAGTCCAATGGAGAGTGTTTGAAAGGCACTTCCGCGACTGCTTGAATCATGTGGAGTACTCTCATCTGCCTTTCAACCAGTACCATCTGCTTGGTTAGCATAGAATTACCAATGTAAACAAGTTCAAGTGTCTGTTTTTTCTCCTTTTAAAAAAAATAAAAATAATGTAATTTTGCAAGACATAACATGACGGACTAATGTTTGAAATGAATGTCTTTAGTTTCAACCTCTCAAATGTAGTTAGCATTCAGAAAGAGGAGTTAGCAAATCTTATACATATAATATTAAACTGGTACTCTATGCTGTCCAATAAGGTTAAAAGACTGACTATAAGTCAAACATAATGCTACGTCACTTGCGAATCATCTACCTGTGCGGAAAAAAAAAAGGATTGAAATTCTGTTATTTCTTGTTAGTCATACAACGAATACAACACGTGTGAAAAAATTAATTATGTTGTGTAATTAAATTTATTTTGTGTTTCTTATACGTCATATTCATAGGTGTGCGTATATATATATACTAGTTTCTGATAACGTGCGTTGCACGTTTGTCCTTACTATCATTACAATTTTTTTTTAATTATTAGAAAGTAAGTTATAAGTAAGATATTGAAATTTAACATATTAATTTTACTATTTATTTTTTATTTATTAAATAAATCATACATAGAATGGTGGGCATTGCTATCAACCATAAACATAACACGTGAATCATGAAATGTAAAAATGGTCCTATATTCATGATAGAAACATAATAAAATGTATCTAAGGCCTTTAATGAAATAACAAGGAGTCGAGACAAATTTATCAGATAATAAATTTCAATTACACCTTTGCATTTGCTATAAGAAATAAACATCAAAGCCCGTACAACCGACATACGATAAGATTGTCTTAGATGCAATTACTTGTGATTAAGTCCATGGTCTATATATGAGTAGTTTTTTATTGTAATTACATGAAATATCACTATTTGGTGTTAGTTTTTTATGATTGCATGTTTCAGTATTCCATCGAAAAAATCTCACTTCTATTCAATAGTTAAAAGTACATTGAGATCTTTTAGTTTTCAAATTTAAATTTTTATAAACAGAAAATCAAATTAACAAAATAAAAAAAACGACGAACCCAAAATAACATCATAACATGCTTGTGATGAGTCATATATATTGAAGGAAAAATTAAAATTCCAAAACCGCAAGAAAAAAAATAATATCTAAGACGTACTAAGATTAAAATATGTTCTCTACTAAGACTTAATCTTCAATCACCCAAATTTAAATGGAGAGGAAAGAATCTGTAAGCGAAATGATGATGTATTACAATTTTAAAAGCCCATATATATGAAAAATAAAATAAATGGGATAAATATCTGTATTAAAAAAATATAGGTTCAAAAAATACCATGTGTGATTCTCAAAGGTAAAATTATTTTACTATTACCTGTCAGTTTTATACTTTCATCATATTTATTGTTGAAATTTATCTTTTCAAAAATGAAAAACAAGCTAAGAAAAAAAGAGTAAAAAGGGTAAAAAAAAGGTAAAAAAAAGAACAAATAAAGACTAATAAAATAGAGAAAGGAAAAAACCAGTGAATATCCTGATTGAAATTGCATTATAGAAATACTCGGATAAATCAATATACCTTTAATTTCAAGAACACTTAAAATTGCATCACATATAAATCTAAGAAGAGGCATATTCTACAATAAAGGGGGGGGGGGGGGTTAAGAAGAAAACAACAACAAAGAAAAATGTTAAAAATTTGGAACCTTCCAGTTTCAAAAAGAAAAATATGAAGGGCAGGGGATGCTGGAGGTCTATGAGATTTCTAGGAACACAAATTAGTTTCTCGCTCATTGTTGTCGAGAATCACTGCAGACACCACATTTCATATGTTTCTTTCATAGATTGGCTTAAAATCTTTATTTCTTAACTAAATAATAGCCCTCCTAATATCTTCCTGCCTTTTGAAATATATAGAAAGTGAAATTAATTTACTTAACGAGAACAGAGTTTGTTTATTTACCTGAGAAAGTCATTATTCACTTGTAAAAAAAGATTTGATTACTTTTTCATTGTCTTCGGTTATCTATCAGAGGTTTTTAATGTAAGTTTAACTATTGTTCTTTTCAAATCATGTCCTAATTAGTATAATTGAAGTGTGAATTTATTTTCAAGTCATTAAAAATGAATATATGCTTTTACTTTTCAAATAATGTTCAAGTAAAGAGCACATTTGTAAAATAACTTTGAGCTGAAGGACTTTTCACTTATAATATAATATGATATGATATATATAAATTAATAATGTTCAGATTATGTTTAGTAGAATATCAAAAGAAGTATTAAATTTCATCATAATCAAGTTGAATTAAAGAATGTAACACCATTCA
The DNA here is from genome assembly GCA_027704765.1 of Solanum habrochaites. NCBI lineage: Eukaryota > Viridiplantae > Streptophyta > Magnoliopsida > Solanales > Solanaceae > Solanum > Solanum habrochaites. The sequence goes on from JAKWJA010002491.1 coordinate 67,525,724, forward strand.
ACTAAAATGAGATAAATAATAGGGGTTATTTTAGGACACATACATTAGATTAGAATAAAGAAAGAGGATGAATATTTCAAACCCCGTGGTGGGGTTTAAGGAGCGACATTTGTAATAATCAAATATAGTAGAGTAGGAGTAATTTAAAACAAACAAGAAAACTCTCTCTTCTTCGTCTTCTCCTTCTTCTCCTTCGATATATATGGTTTTGCGCTGCGTTTAGGAATTGATCATCACATCACACCCACACCACGCCATCGGGGAGTTATGTAACAGACTCTGTCCTTATCATTAGAGCAGGTATGTAATCACTTCACTTTCCTTTTCATCTGCTGTTGTACTAGGGTTCTTATGTTACACCTTTTGACTCTCTCCTCCTTCTCTCTTCCTACCATGCGATTCTACCGAAAAAAGGTTTTTGTCAATTTTAATTACTCACTGTGTTAATCACCACTTCGATTCTGATAACAGATTTCACATGACCATTACTACATACAACCCGTTGGAATTCTGTATCCTCCACTTTTTCCTACTATTTTCATACCAAAAAAAAACACTTCTATTTGGACAATCAAACCATTCAGCTCAGTGAAGTTTTGGAAAACAAAAAACTAACCTATTACTTCTTTGCTGTCCAGTTATTCAATCACGCTTAGCTGCTGAACATAGAATGCTCAATTTAATCATCAATCATTGTCCCCGCTGGTCATGGGGTTGATTGATTGTGACTAAATGAAAGATTATTTGATTGGGACTCTAGCAAGTAAATGTTATGGTAGCTAAATAAATATTTCTGCTCATCCCTATTTACAACAAGTATCACTGCATCATCAATTGTTTTTTATCTGAATCTTCCATTGCAGTTGCCCCAGATTATATTTAGTCACCACAGCTTAGTATCTTTTGTTTCTAGAATCTCTTCATGTGATGTTGATGAAAAGCTTCGGTTGAAATGTCTCCACCTTTGGCTTTGTTGATTTCAAAAATCTATATGCTTGCTTACTCTTGAGCAACATGGCAACGGAGAGCCCTATGAGAATACTCCAAGACAGTGGAAAAGGAAAGTGGGTTTCTGCCAAGGACACGGTCAGCTTCGCATCACCTATGAATGAAGTGGCAGCTGATGAACTGGGATTGCTTCTTAAAGGTCATAAGATTCATGGCCATAATAGAAATAAGGTTCCAAATCGTAGTGGTATTGCTCCTCAGTTGAGGCTCATTTCCTCAGCCTACGGTAACCTGTTTGATAAACTCCGCCGGAAAGTTGAAGTTTTGGCAAGCTTAGACAATGCCATGCAGAACTGGCAATCTGAAGAGCAGATGCGTGCTGATCCCTCGTATTTTGCATACTACAACTCTAATGTCAACTTGAATCCTAGGCTTCCTCCTCCTATTATTTCTAGGGAGAACAGACACCTGGCACACCATTTTGCAGATCTGGGTGATAGCTGCCAGTTAAACTCTTCTGAGAATAGTAAAGATGGATCCTTGCATGTGACCAGAAGTTCTCTCTCAACTCATGATGAGGAGCCGGAAGATGAAAATTTACCACAGAGTGCTTCAGGACAGCACTTGGCCTCCTTTGCAGGTCAACATAAAAGTTTGGTTGACCTAATACAGGTATTGAAGTTCAAGAATATTTATTCCATTCTGTGTATTGTTTCCTTTCTATTAGTTTCTGTTTGCATGTGCCCAACTTTTCAACATCTAAGAAGTTCTGCTTAATTTTCTGAAGCATGCATGCAGTACATTGTGCTAATGAATGAGAAGATAGTATCATTTAGATTTCTGTAGTGCTATCTCTTTCATGTTCCATGCGGCCTGCTTATACTGGTGACTAATTGGTTACAGGAGGACTTCCCTCGCACTCCATCACCAGTTTACAATCAATCTCGGTCCTCTGGTCATGTTGCTGCGGAGGAACCAACTGATTCTGATATGCAATCTCTTACATTGGACGGTCTCTCCCTTGATATTTCAAATAAACACGGTGCAGATGCTTGTGCAGATGTCTTAGGTGACCATGATATAACTGCCTCTGATCAGCCTTTGGCCATTACACTTGAAAAAGAATCTTGTGTTGACAGTCTTGGGAAGTCTCATTCCCCTCAGAAAGGTGAATTACCAGGTAATGATGCACATCTGGTGAATGAACTCTTAGTCGGTGATGAGATAGCATCAGGTACTTTAAAGAACGTTCAGGCTCCAGAGGCTAGTAAGAACGAGGATGAACAGTATTTTCACAGCAGGAATGCAGTAGAACAGAAACAACAGCAGCAGTACCACTCCCAGCGAAGCACGACTTACCAAGTTAATGGCCCACAAGTTCAAGCAAATACACTTGGGACTAATACACTGCAGAGTAGCCTAGCAAAAGGTTATGGTCAGAGCTGGTCCTCTTCAGTTGAAGTACAAGCAGCTCCTCAAGGTTCTGGCCTCACACCTCCTCTATATGCAACAGCTGCAGCCTATATGGCTTCTGGTAATCCGTACTATTCTAACTTGAGTCCATCTGGTGGATATGCCCCTCAATACAATATAGGGGGATATGCGTTGAGTTCGCCTTCTCTTTCTCCATTTTTAGCTGGATATCCGTCTATGCATATTAATAGTAGTTCTGGACGAAGCATCAGTGGTCAAAATGTTGCACCAAGGGAAAACATTCCACAAGTTGGTGATCTGCATCATTTAACCAAGTTTTTTGGGCATCATGGGTTAATGGTGCATCCTTTCCCAGATCCTTTTCATATGCAGTACTTTCATCATCCTCATCCTGTTGATGACTCACACACTTCTCCTAGTCAACATATGCGGTTTCCTTCGCCTGGTGTATTCGGGCTTGAAGTTGATGCTTATGCCTCACAGAAGGAGCCAAATCTCCCTTCTTATATTGCTGAACAGAATTTTCTTCGTCCACCAATTGGAAGTCTGAACTTACCAAGTCCTGGAAAAATGATAATTCCTGGCAATAATTATTTTGGGAGTCCATCGGGCCTGGGATTCACGCAACAGTTTCCAGCCTCACCTCTTGGTAGTCCTGTACTGCCAGGATCCCCTATTGGAAGAAGGAATGAAATTAAACCTTCCCCTGGTTCAGGTAGAAATAATGGATTGTATTCTGGATGGACTGCACAAAGGTGTCCTGGTAGCTTGAATGACTCTAAAAGACATTCATTTCTCGAAGAACTGAAACAAAGCAATGCTCGAAGAATTGACCTCTCTGATATTGCAGGTCGTGTTGTTGAATTCAGGTAGTATATATGTACCGACTGTGTATTTTCTGCAGTAAACTTTCTGTATAATCCCAAAGATGTGAAGTTAATTTAATTGTTCTTTAACCTCAGTGTTGATCAGCATGGAAGTCGGTTTATACAGCAGAAATTGGAAAATTGTAGTATTGAAGAAAAGGCATCTGTTTTCAAAGAAATCCTTCCACATGCTTCAAAGCTAATCACAGATGTTTTTGGGAACTATGTCATTCAAAAGGTAAATATTCTGGTTTTCTGTACTTTTAGGTCTTTCTGGATATTTTCAGTTTTTAAACCCTTGAGCCTTTAACCTTCCAGCATGTTTTGCATATCTGAATTATGTGTCCAGTTCTTTGAGCATGGAAGTCATGAGCAAAGAAAGATGCTGGCATGTCAATTAGCAGGGCAGATGCTGCCTTTAAGTTTGCAAATGTATGGTTGTCGTGTTATTCAAAAGGTATATCTTACTTCAAGTATACAAATATATATTATGATTGTATTCATATGGAAGTTGTTATTCTTGTATGACGAACAACTTGTATATGGGGACTTCACCAATAAATAATATCATTGTCTTACAAAAAAACAATTGCCTTTCAAGCCATGGCCCTTGATTTTGAAGATTCGGAGTCACATTTATCAGAGTCATCAACATTTTCCCCATGTACATGTCAGTGTTGCTCAATCCTTCTCTTGAATCAGGTCATGCTTGCATAACTGTACCAAACAAGGATTTTCGGTTGCTAATTTACTTTTAAGAGAATTTATTGAAAAATCCCCCCACCCTCTCCATTTCTTTTAAGTGTTGAATTAGTGGCTGAAATTTTAAAGAGTTTCTCAGTATAAGATCCTTGATTTGACATGGTGAATAGCTGATCAATTTTAAAGAATTTCCTGATAGACATGCTCTCTAAGAAATATCATCATTATCAATAGTGGTAAAGATATAAATTGTTAATTACCATTTTTACTTCATTAAAGTTTTGTCGTTTTGATGATCCATATTTCGATTGATGGGCTTCTCCAACCAATTCTTGGCTCTCTAACTTGGGCATAATAAGTAGTTGTAAATACGGGAAATTAGTATTAGACCTTTAAGTGAAATATTGGTTTGCGCGTACAAATCTTCAACTTCTTTTTTCAAATCAAGTTAATGTCCATGGACGACTGCAACTTCCACAAATGTCTTTCAACTTCAACAACACTTTTTTGTCAATTTCTCAAAGAGTGTCCAAGTACCTACTAATAGTGCTAACTAATTGGATCTCTTAAAGGATAGAGCTGAAAGCAGATTGTAAGGTCCCTTCTATAGGTTATAAACCACGGTCCATGACTGTGCTAAGCACACTTTGAGGCCATACAGTTATTATCATGTTGGATAGCACACATTTATTATGCTAATTTTTTTTGTACTCTAGTGCAGTAGTTTTCTTTTGTCCGTTTTCATCCAAGCAATTCAGTAAGTTGTACAAATAAAGATGTCGTTGTCTTGCTGTTGATGTTCTTTCTAGGCCCTGGAAGTTATTGACCTTGATCAGAAAACAGAAATTGTCCATGAACTCAATGGGCATGTAATGAAGTGCGTACGAGATCAAAATGGGAACCATGTAATCCAAAAATGCATTGAGTGCATACCTCCTGAAAAAATTAACTTCATTATCTCCTCATTCCAAGGCCAAGTAGCTATATTGTCTACTCATCCTTATGGTTGTCGTGTAATCCAGGTATTATTAAACTATGTTGTACCATGACATATAGTTGCTTTTTTTTATATTTCAACTGGCTCCCATCTCATTTCATATGAATTTTCCAAAGAGAATATTGGAACATTGTTCAGAAAACTCTCAAAGTCAAAGTATAGTGCATGAAATCTTGGAATCTGCTTATCCTCTTGCTCAAGATCAGTATGGGAACTATGTCACCCAGGTTTGTATCTATTTTTTCTCCGTTTGATATACGAAAACTTTCTTTCTTATTGTTAAGTTCTGTAACTTCCTGATCACTATATGTGACTTCTTCTCTTCCAACCATAACAAAAAAGCATCTATTGTGCAAATTAAATAATTAGTGTGGTGTGATGGGGACATTACTGGCTTATTTTAAGTTTTCTGTAAATTCCCTCCTTTCAATTAGACGTCGATGTCATTCAATAAGAAGTAAAATATAAAATTATACAATTCTCAGAAAAATAGATATATAATATTATACAGCTAATGTATACAGCTCTCTTGAACAATAAATCCATAAAATTAACCTTTTTTTTTTTTCAGTGAAGGGATGTGCACTTACATGAATAGATTTTTTTTCAAAGTTCCCCTTGGCTTCCTGTCTGTCTGTGCTGTTATTGTTGTGTGCATGCACCCAACCGCTCCCCCCCCCCCCCCCTCTCCCCCCAAAAAAAAGGAAGAGGGAAAAACTAAATGGCTCTAAATTGTGTGCTCAACTGGAAAATAGAACAGTTTGTTTGGGGACGGTGATGGACTAAAGGGCACCGGTAGTATTAACATAAGAATTTATGGCTGCAGCATGTTCTGGAGAGGGGAAGACCACATGAAAGAAGTCGAATTATCGGAAAGTTGACCGGAAATGTTGTACAGTTAAGCCAACACAAATATGCCTCAAACGTTGTTGAGAAGTGTCTGGAATATGGTGATTCTGCTGAGAGAGAATTTTTGATCGAGGAGATTCTTGCAGAGTCAGAGGGAAATGACTGTTTGCTGGTAAGGCAATCTGAATTCTTGTTTACTATTCTTACATTTTTCTTCACATCTGTAATTCAGTAATCAACTATTTCACATAGCAATTTCTGTGAAACCTCTTTGTAATGGACGATAGGAAGATCATGTGCCTAAACTGAGTTAAGCCAACTTCTCTTTGCTTTCCCAATCACTTATATGGTCATTTGGCAAAGAAACTGAAATGTGGGCCATTCCTTGTGTAGTTGTGTAATTACTTTCTCAAACATGCTTCAGTGAGATATAGAACCTAGAATTCCACCATCAGAGGATCGTTTTTGAAAAATGTAAATAGGAGTAGTATTATAACAATTTGCTCTTTGGAATTATGCCCTAGCTCTTTCTCTAGCCTCATCAGCTAACAATCTTTTTCTCGTCCTGTTTCACTTCAAGATAACTTTTCCAATTTAGACTTTGCCAGAACCTTTTGGGAGAAATTATCAGTGATTCAGTGTAATTTAACATGTCGAAGATTTCTTATTTTATTTTCCATTCTACAGATTTCACTTATTATGTGTAATTACTTCTAATTTTTAAAGTTATCTAATAGTGCAAACAAATTTAACCCTGCATTCTTTTCCATTTTTCTTTTATTATATTTATGTAGTGAATTAACTTAAAGGTTCAACAGATTGTAATGGGGGGAAGAGGGATAGTCTAATTCTTAGATTGCAAGATTAGCTGATGGATTTTTGAAATGATGGGAAATATTGAAATTGTTTTTATAACAATTTGATGCCAGCCTAATTTTTAAAGTTACCTAATAGTGCAAACAAATTTAACCCTGCATTCTTTTCCATTTTTCTGTTATTATTATTATGTAGTGGAATTAACCATAAAATGTTCAACAGATTGTAATGGGGGGAAGATGATGTCCTAATTCTTAGATTGCAAGATTAGCTGATGGATTTTTGAAATGATGGGAAATATTGAAATTGTTTTTATAACAATTTGATGTCAGCTGCAAAAGATCTATTTTTGGATGGTAGACATTTTTGTTAAATTGTCCAAAGGATTCTGCCTAGGGAAAAAAGGCTCTCTGCATGTGTAAGGAGAAAGTTCATTTATATAACAGATTCTAGTTTGCCCCTTAGATATTTGATCTGGGCCAGCGGAATAATACTATTTGGTATTTGACCTTTTATTGGATGGGACACTGCAAGATCTGGGTCACTGCAAAACATGATATCAGTGAATTAGTGTACTGATTGATTAGATCCTAATTAGGACCCTATAGTGAATCTAAAAGAAGGGGAAAAGAAGTACTTGCTACCTTATTAAAAAAAAAAAAAGGGGAAACGAAGTAAAATAGATATAAGCCAAAGAAGAAGAGTGAATGAATGAAGAGGACAGCGCAAATGAATTGTTAGTTGAAAAGAGATGAGACCTTTCTTCAGTATGTTGAGGATTTAATGCATCAATTGTTACAATACTTCTTTTTGTTTTCAAAAGGAAAGGATTCTGGTTTTGGTTTTCTTAAAGTCCTGGTATGAAGCAGTGGTATACTAGCTATGCCTGCCTGTCTTTATGTTGTGGGATGAGTTTGATGGTCACAGCTCTTAGTTTTGTCCAATATGGCATCATCTAACAGTTTCACACACACCCACACTTGCTCTACCTATTTGTAGTAGTTGTATGCCTACCCTACCCACCCTCTCTCTATCTCATAGGCATCACCAATCTTCATTTGCCTATCATTTTCCTTTTTGAATGCACATGTATTAATAGTCTATGCAAGGAGATGAGCTAGGGTGCATTCCTTGACTGTTTTCATACATGCATTGTTTTAACATGGTATGTTCTGTCTCTATTTTGGTGGGGTTGGGATAAATTTTCTTGTCCTAACAATTACTGAAAAAAAGAAGAAATTATTATCCTATCGCATGTTTTTGGTAAGGTATTGCATCCAATTGATATAAAACGCAAGTACGATCTATCCGCCATGGAAAGAGGTGGTTTACAATAGTGAAGCTAATAGCTCTGAAAGTAGTTTGGAAAAGATTATGGAACTGTGCAACTAACTACACTTTCAGGAAGGCAGAAGCTTTAGACTCTGTGGGGCCTACCCTTGTCACTTGGGCTAGTCCACCTAGACTGAGATAGTAATGTATTTGACTGACCTCAAGTCTAATTGGTAGGAAGTGGTCTCAGCTGTAAGTCTAGAATTTTGTGTAGAACTAATGTCATTTTTCTCACTTCTCTATTTGGTGAATGTGAAGTTCTAATTTTTTTCAAAGCAGTGACGAATGAGTTTTTCCTAAATTGACTTATTCACGGGGAAATTTTGGCTCTCATGGTAGACAATGATGAAGGACCAATTTGCAAATTATGTGGTCCAGAAGATTCTTGAGATTAGCAACAATAAGCACCGGGAAATTCTGCTAAGCCGAATCAGAGTTCATCTTCATGCTTTGAAGAAATACACCTACGGAAAACACATAGTGGCTCGATTTGAACAGCTCTCCGAACAGCTGTGTGACGAAGGTGTGTAGAAGTTAAGTGGTCTGATTTATGTGTGCAACTGCTATTATTTGTTGCTGCCGTTGTCTGATTATCTGTGTGTCATGTTTTGGGGGGATTTTAGTGCTTTGATCTATCCATACATGTTTTGCACATTCTACCATTTGTCATGCAGATATTGGAACCTGTGAACCCTAGATCGTTGAACAAAGAGTTCTCTACTCGTTCGGTGGACGGTGGAATTGTTTGCAGCAGCCGAACTGTTGATTGTTCAGTATGCAAAGTACCAGTGGTAACTGTGAACCCTAGAGTGGTGTTGTTTTATTTGCCGACTATATCCAAGATTGTAGATATCTTGAATAATCGAAGCATGTATTATGGGAGAAAAATATTCAATGCGTACTTAATTAGTAAGATTTGCTTGCTTTGGAGGTGGCTTTCTACAAATATGCTCAAAAGCAGTTCAGGGAAACATGCCATAAGGTTGTTTTTTTTTTGTTCTCTGGAATGGGTGGTTGCAGGGGAATCAGGGTATTGCGTTTGCAAGTTAAAGGACCATGTTCTTTGTTAGAGCAGGCTCCTTTTTTTTTATATAGTAACACAAAATTACAGCAACATTCCCTAGTTTCTCCAACAGTCATGTTAGTCTCATTTTTGTGTTAAAAGGGTCATCACTGAAAAACTAAAAGAGGAAGAAATGACAAACTCACTCATTTACCACCCAAGTGGGATGATTGAGATCTCTTTTATTTAGAACAAAAAGAAAACTATATTGATCTGGAGCATTTTGCTCCCACTGACTTGGCGCTAATACAAATTTGTTGGAATTCTTTAGCATCATATGTTGAAATTATATTTTTCTTCTAAAGTTCTCTTCTCGCTAAAACTCAATTAATTATATTTTTCTTCTAAAAATTTCAACACAATGTGACCAGTGGTGGTGCCCTTCTCTATTGATGTTTAAGTTGCTGGAAAATTAAAGATTATTGTGGACTCGTCGGGGAAGAAACTAAAGACTAGCCTTAGAAGTTAGAATGAGCAAGTATACCATATTGTCCATCTAAGGATCATTTGAGGCCGACTTATCAGAGGGTCTGAAAAATGACTTGAAGGGTTTGCTGAGGTGATGAAGTTGATGTTTCTAAAGAGAGAAATGGAAGAATAATACTGAGCGCTCGTCAAACCAGTAAAGGTAGGGTAAACCGTAAATAAAGATTAAAAAGGGAAAGGGAGAGCAAAACCTACTGTGTCAAGTTTCATGACCTCTCACAACATAACAGAAGTTTTTTCACCATTATGCAACTTATGAGAGCCATTTAGAACACACATGATATCTGAAGACAACCAAAAATTGGGAGGTATCCCGCCTTTCCCTAAGCATAGGCTGCGATTCAAAAAAAGAAAACAGAAAAGAATAAAAACATGTTCACTCCAGTGCACCGAAATCAAGAACCCCCTTGCTCCCATTTCTAACATGTAGGAAAATAGAAAAAACCTGGCCCATTTGCTTCTCAAAGCCTCACTGCCTCTGCCCATGCTATGCTTAAAGTTAAATCTAGTCACACCAAGTAGTACACAACAATGACCCCTGAGAAACAGTACTTGAGGAAATTCCCAAGGCTTGTAATTCCAGCAATAATCATAAATGCATGTTCTGTTGCTTACAGAAATGTTAAAGAGATTTCTTTGCGCTCACGGAAGAGCAGGGAAGATGGGAAGCAAAATTTGTGGATGCGCATCAATAACAAATCTCATGATGACAGAGACCACGTTTAACTCTTACCATCACCAGCTTCTAGCTTGAGCGCATAATAATAAGATTTCATTTCCTGTACTACTATTTGTCTGCTGTTACACATGACGTCTATCAGCAAGCAATATATCTTTCCAAGCTTCATACAACGTCCAAGTAATGCCTGATGATGGCATTACTTTTAGGCAACTTGCACCCCAGCCTCTATAAAGGCCTAACAAGCCCTCCTCCCTAATAACTTCTGAAAGTGCTGCGACCATGTGAGGTGGACATTTACCTTGTAAAGCACCCACCATTAGCCGCTTTCTCGCCACCTCCAATGGATAACTAATAGTGCTTGCTGTTAAACCTGATCGACAATAACATTAACTCTTTAGATCACATGGTAATCTTGTAATCTGTCTACAAAAGGTGGCAGGTCAAAACATAAGAGTCTCATCAGTTTTAAAGCAACAGCAGATATTCCCCAGTAGTACCATATCCCTATTTGCAGTTAAAGGATCTTCAAAAGTGGACAGTACTTTACCTTAAAGAATAGAAAATTATACTAACATATAAAAGCTTGAGATTAACAATGAAGAATTCCTTCGACTTGCCTCGCAAAGTCCAAATTTCTACTTTATTTTAGAAAATCAAATATATGACAATTTACACCGTCACCCCTTGTTTGCTTGTTTTAGAAAGACCATCTCCTTGTTTAGTACTCCCTCCGTTCCTTTTTATATGTCATCCCTTCCTATAAGTAGTTGGACCATAATACTTATCATTTCATAAAAACAATGCATAAATGACCACATTCTTCCTATTATACCCTTGATAGAGTAGTTAATTAGTCTTGAAAATATATAGTTTGACCAACCTAGAAAAACTAATATGTACTTAATATTCATTGGAGTACTTCATAGATTGATTAATTACTCTCTCCATTCACTATTCTACAAAATCTGATTTTGAAAATAAACTCAAAAATTTAAATAGTCATCCAAATGTATTTTAATTTTTGAAATCTAGCATATTCATCATTTATTGAAAAGTTGACTTAAAAAAAACATGACATAAGGGTAGAAGGGTAAAATTACTTAATTTCTTAATGCAAGTGCAATCTAAAAAGATGACATATAAAAAGGAACGGAGAGAGTATATCATATCTATCATAACTGATTCTCATCCTCCATTGAAATAGAAACCCACTCCAACAACAAGATGACACTCTTTATATCTATTGGCGTCATCCTACAGAAATTTTCTGATTTACTTCTTTTGTTCTATGCTGACCACTATCAGTGTGATTATATCAAATGTGTGGGCATTTAACATTTAAGGAGAAAACATCATGTTGCTATCTCCTTGTATTAGCCAAATGCTCATAATTTTTAACACCAAACTATTTCTTGCTAGGATTTTCATAAAAATCCCATTGTATCCTGCACTATGGACCATCTCAGCATCAGAGAGGGTACATGATTCAGTGACACTATTGCAATTAGACTTAAAATCAATTGTTCAGCACATTAGAACTAATTGCTTTAGTATTTGTCTCCCCCCAACAAAAGAATTCTGCATGTAAATTCAACCATATCCCTTCTTAGTCACCTTGCAAGCACCTCTGTAACAATCTTATAGATACTACACACCATAATGATTGGTCAAAAATATACTTAAATGTACGATGCTCCTTTTTCCAGAGTCTGTACAATGGATGTCCTTTCTCCTCTCTGCAGCGATATTAAATCTAGTCCTGGTATTGTTCTTTTGACCTCGTGCATCGGAGGAGAAAAGCATCACAGGCTTGTTTCAGTCTTAACTATTTTTCTTCCAGTATTCTACATCAACCTTTCATCTTTGTTCACGTGCTGTTCTTTTGACCTGCCCAACCAGTGGCATACGTAGGAAGGGCCTTTAAAGGTTAAATCCAGTAATTGAGATAAGGAATTATCAACTCAAAGCATAACGGTGCTGTAATCTGTGCTAACGAAGTCCAGTGGACTAACTCTAGTATAACCTTGAACTGCCACTGGAGGAGTTCAACACACAACTGTAATGCTAATTTCCAAGTCAGCACTTCCAGATTTTGTGTTGATCGTGATACACAAATCTTCCCGGAAGTAAGGACTTGCCAGTCAAGAATGCACACCTAAAAAAGATGAAGAGACACAAATGAGGATGCTCAGATGGATGTATGGGCATTCTAGTAGATTAGGAACGAGGTTACACAGGACAAGGTGGGAGTGGCCTCTGTGGCAGACAAGATGAGGAAAGTGACGCTTAGATGATTTGGGGCATGTAAACAGACGGTGCACAGATGCACCAATAAGGAGGTGTGAGAGGGGATGGCTATAGCAGGTCCTAGGATAGGTAGACGTAGGCTGAAGAGGAATTGGGGGGAGAGGATTAGACTGGACATGGCACACTTTCAGCTTACTGAAAACATAGACCCCAAATAGGAAGGTATGAAGGTCGAAGATCAACGTAGAAAGGTAGTAGGTAGCTGAGTGCTGTGTACTTGTATGTGGGAGAGGCAGGGGCCTCTGCTCATCTTTTCCATAGCTAATAAGAATAAGAAATGTGACAAAGGATCTCCTTGTCTGAAACTCCCTTTGTGATTTAAAGAAACCTGTTGATGAGCCATAGAAAAGAAACTCATTGTTGATATGCAGAACTGTTCATATCAATCCTCTTTACCACAAATAGCAGATCACTGTGAAGTTAAAGAAAATTTGAACCAAGGAGAGAGTGTGTTTGATTCAAGATTCTTACCTGAGAAAGCTCCAACTAGGAGCATCTCTGCACGGCTTAGAGATTCTTTCTTTTGTGCACGGCAATACGATTTCTTAATTGTCTCATACATGAAATAATAACAAGTGCTATATGGGAGCATGCCAATCAATGTTGGCCCAAGTCCAGCATACAGGCCTGCAATTCCACCGTCCTTGTAAATCTTGTGAACTGCAATGCTTAGGCTGGGGTAGACCTCAGGACTCACCGTCAACCGATCCTGTGAAGCACGTTGAATCAGCACTTAAAAATGTGAGATAATTTCTCCTTGCCACAAACACAATAACTTAATGACATAACTGTGCAGATAGTCATGAACATTTTGAAAACCAAAGCTATTGTTTTCCCACAACAAAACTCTCGAGTTAAAATAAAATACCTTCAGCACTTCCAGCGGATGACATGCAAGTGTGCTTACAACTCCAGCAGCAGCACCAGCAACAGCAACTGGCGATAGCCATGAGAGAGAAAAGCTCAGGCTAGCATTACCAATCTGCAGCTTGGGGCTACCAGTATCTGTCCATTTCTCTTGTGCTGAAGTCATTGCTCGCTTGACACACTCAAATGTCCCAAGTTCAATTGCTTGTGTGGGAATTATCCGTAGCATGTTAATTGTATTACCTGCCCACAGCCCTTGCCAACCCTGCTGTTCAATAACCTGAATAAAACTTGTACCAATGTTTCTGGACCCAACACCGACTACCATTCTTGTCCTGCATATTTTAAATACCAAAATTAGGTAACATAACCAAATGAATAGTAAGCCAATTTAAAGCAAATAAAAATTCCTGCAAGTCAACTCATATCCTATATGAGGAGCTTCACTGACAGATATATTTTATTTATTTATATATTTTTTAACAAAAAGGTAACATAAGGTAGCAACTATATAGATGAACAGTAACACTATGAGAGTGCTACAGAAGATCACACATGGAGATAAAGCATGTCCACCAAAGTAGTTGCATCATTTATAAAAGACTGCATGGACCAAAAATATAGCAAACGAATAGGCCTGTCTTTAAAATTATGTGATACCTTTCAAACCAAGCTGTCCAACAAATGCAGCAATTTGTTGACATAAGTTAATATTTAGCGCTCTAACGCCGTAAGATTTTCTACCTTCTTTTTTTATGCCGATATAATTTAAAAAAAAAAAAAAACTCAATGCACTTATAAACACGTTGTTTAACCAACCTGATGGTTTCAAGAGGAGCTAGAATGGCCTTGGTCATCGCCCCAGCCAAAGCCCCGCTGAAAAATTCACCAACTTCTTGAGTCCTGATAAAATCCTGCAGAGATAAATGCAACATTTGAGCGACAATCAATGATAAACTCAAAATAGTAGGTGATGAAGCTACATTAAAGACTCGTCCAACGTCAGGGAAGTTGAGTTCAAGGTTAATTTGACGGTCCTTGGTAGGAGAGAGGTCGAAGTCCTTAGGTATAATCATGATATCTCCGACGATACAGTAAGTCTTCTTCTGCGATTGGGATTCCGCAGCCATAGAGACAATGAACAGATTAGTAGTTGAGGTGTGCCGCATTTACAATAATACTTCAAAAATCATAAAGACTAACGCCGGCGAGACAAGAGAAAACATGGAAAATGGAGAAAACGTTTTCCCTGAGACTATGGAGGGAGATTTTTCTTTTTGACTCAAATTTCCGATATTATTAGGGTTTTCTTCTCCTGTGATATTTTCCATGTAATCATTTATTTTATCAACTAGTTCTAGAAAAGCATTTTGCAGTTTGAGCTAAGTTACTGTTATAATTTATGTAGGTTCAAAATATAAAATTACTTAATATTGTCTGACGTACTTTTATATATATTTTTTATGTATATAAAATAAATTTTTTTTAATGTTTACTTCCTGTTTAGAACTTAAATATCAATAATTTTCTTGGTGAATGATGAACAATTTGTAAGGCTAAAATTAAGCCCTAATGCTCAAATTTCTTGGGACATAAATACTCCAACCGTCATTAAAAATAAAAAATATGAATGAAAGACACAATCCAATAATAAAAATAGTGACTAATAAAAAATATTACAAGAACTATTAGATTATGTGTTTCTCTTACAACCATGAAAATAAAAAATGAACGAAGGAACAAATCAATGAGAAGAATAGTGACCAATAAAAATATTACTCCTTACAGAAGAACTATTAGATGATGAAACAAAAAGTGTGATATATTAATATTTTTTATCCAATTTATAAAGGAAGAAATTATGTACATGAATGGTTTGTGCATGAATGTGTTTAGTGGTAAAAGCTAAAAAGTTTTAAAAATCAAATTTATTAAGAAATGAAAAATGATAAGTTATAACATATAATCATGTATTTGGTTTAGTTTAATTGTCATTATTGATTTAATTTTAAAAACTAATAAAAATATTTAAATTTTAAAAAATTAGTGAATGACATTTTCACAATCTAACTTTGAACTTTAAATATTCTTACTTATAATAATATATAATTTAAAAATATTTCTCCTTGTATTTTTTGTTCACATATACCCCTCTTATGTTATTTTACTTCCCATCCAATATTATTTTTCATACAAATTTACTCTTAATTTTATTTTTTTAAAATACGTACTAGTTTACCTCAAATTTGAATAACTAATTTGATTAGAAACTCACCTATTTAACACACATTTACTTTTCTTTTGTCATTATCTTCTTTCTTTTTTAATTAAATTAAGTTTGAACTTTTAATAGTTAAATATTAGAGCAATTTTCATATATAGCAAATACAAAATTCATATTTGTATGTTATAGCAAAGTTTGGATAATTGTGTTTCATAGCAAACATAAATATGTATATTTTGCTATACATATAAAAAAAAAGTTGTATAATTCGCTATATATATACAAACGAAAATAGTTGTATACAAATGAATTGTATAATTTGTGTATGTATAAAACGATAAAGATATAAGAAAATTAGGTAAGAAAATATTTGTATTGTATAATTATAAGTGTATAGGTTAAAGATATATGTATTTACATATGTATATACAATTTTCTCTCGCTTTATACAAACAGAAACGCAATTTATACATTTGGTTTATGTTTGTATAAGCGATAGAAGCGAGGGTGGCGAGCGAAATCTGGAAGAGAAGCGAGCGAGATTTCAGAGAGAAGAGAGAGGGGAACGAAAATATATGTATATATACAATTTTTTCTCGATTTATACAAACACAAACGCATTTTATATATTTGTGTTTGTATAAAATCGAGAGGGAGCAAGCGAGAGAGGGAGAGTGGCGAGCGAGAGTTTGAGGTAAAGAGATAACTAGCAAACAGTTTGGCTACAAGGCACAATTAAATCAAAGTGTGGTTATAACATTTACTTTTGATTTATTAGTTTGTCATTATATACAAATTTTCCAAAAAATTAACCTACTTTTTTATCATGATACATATAGAGTTGTGAATATGGGCTAGGCTCGTTAGGTCGACCTGGCCTAACTCGGGATTTAATAAGAGTAGGCTAAGATTATTGGAGCCCTTTTCAGAAAAGGTTTTTTAAGCCCGGCCTGAATAAGTATGCTGGTTTGTAGAGCTTGAGAAATATCGGTAGGGTCGACCTGTATGCCAATAAAAAATAATATAATATAATTTTAAAAATAAAAATTAAAGAGAGTCCAAACTAAAAAAATTAGGTTAATATTTCTATTTAGATATTTATACTTTTACTAGAAAAAAACTTAATAATATTATAAAGATAATTTTTTTTGTGAATTTGATTAACAAGTAGTAACTTTAACATCATGTAATATTGTTTCGGCAACATTTATGATAATATTTCAAATTATAATGTATAATTTAATTAATAATTATAAAAAAATATAATTTTTTAAAAAGTGAATTGACCCAACAAGTCTGTAGCCCACGTACTTGTGAGTTGGGGCGACTGTTTTATGGCCCACTCTAAAAATGGGCTAGCTCGGCCTGATCCGTAAAACATCAAAGCTTGTATGAGTTAATCTGAATGGGGCGGACTAGCTCATATTGACAGTTCTAGATTCAGATAATAGGTTGATAGCAATATATTTTGGAAAAATGACAAAAATTTACCTTAAAGTTCTCTTATTATCATTATCTCCTATTAGTTTTATAAATTTCTAAAATTTCACATTATCGCGCATCAGATTAATGTATCTCGCGCATCAAATTAATTTATCTCACACATCAGATTCAAAAACCTTTTATGCAAGAACCCAAAACTTAGAGTAGAAATTGGACTTTTCATCTTTTTGAAATCTTTGAAAATCATCTTTGAAATTGGCTTTAAGGTGATAGCAAGCCTTAGATGAAGAACTTCCATTCCTTATTGGAAGAATCTAATGTATCTCGCGCATCAGATTAGTGAATCGTGTATAATATGTACATCAAATTAGTTTATCGTGTATAAAATGTAATGTATCTTACTTAACGATTAATGCATCTCGCGCATCAGATTAATGTATCAACACTTTATTATTATATCAATTTGAAAAACTTTTATACATATAAACTTATAACGGACAAATAAAAAAATTATTGTAATTTTTATCTTATGCCCATATATTTTTCACGCCCTTGGTGATATTATTAGTGCAGTCTCTCTTAAATTGATTAAATGAAATAAATACATGCAACAATTTGGCTTGTTTTTTTCTAATATAAAAATGTTCCTGAAATAGTTGAGGCTATTTATTAATAGGACAGTTGAAAATTATTAACAGTTGATTTTGCATATGTAAATTAGTATTTCATAGAAAATAGATATATAGAATAGAATTGGTCATTTAATTTTGAATTGTCACGTGTTTCTTTGTTATTAATGATATGATTTATGTTAAAGTATGATAAAATTGATATATTTAAATTTGAAGTTGATGTATATAATTAATGAAAATAACATATTTATATGATTAGCTTAACTATCTAATAAGAGAATAAAAATAAGCATATTATTTTCTTCAAAATCGAATTAGAAGTATCCAATTTAAAACTTTAGTAGACAACGAGGTATTTAATCAGAAAGCATCTTAGTTTGGGTGTCGGAATGAAATATTCTGACGAATTTAAAGAGTTGAGTGTGTATTGAGCCTAAAATAATTATGGTCTTTTCAATTTATTTTTTTAAACTAGCATTTACGAACATATTTTTTTAATATTTGAAGGAAAAAAGTTTAATAGTTATTGAAAACTTTGAAAAGAAATCTAAATTTGTGTGTGTGGCGGTGGTTGGGGGGTGGGTGTGATTATGAATTTCAAAAAGCTAATAATTAGTCTTTGACGGTTTGAATTATCATAGAATTAAAAAATATTTAGTTTTTTTGTGGTATTGAATTAAAATATGTACATTAATTTTATAATCTTAAATATGCCATGTAAGATCTAATTATTGAAATTAGAAAAAAAAATATTTCAAAAATGATAAAATATCCAAATTAAAATAGATAAATTTCATTTAGTTTCTTTGTAATAAATTGAACAAAATATTTTCTAATTAACATTGATGGTATTATGTTATTCTTTTTATAATCACATGGTCCTCGAATATCACATCTCATTTTCGTTAATATGATCAAATTAAATAAATAAATTCATCATATGAATATGTTTTCGTAAATTAAAAATATTTATCTATGAATTCAAACTCTTTAACACAATACATACCAAAACGAGGACTCAAAAGTCAAGAAAGCATACCTTAAGTTAGTTATTTTAAAATATAATATACATTATAAAGTTTATATTTTTCATTAATTTTTTTTAATAAGTAGATTAAGATTTAAAATCATATTTTGAGTTCATGATTTTACAGTTGAAAACTCAAGTATTTGATTAACCGTGTTGCACTTTCAACTAATAGTATTTTATTTTGATATTATTAATTTAATCTCAAAAATAATAATTATTTCTTAATTATATAAAAATAATAATTAAATATCTATAAACAGTCTTAAAACTAGTAATTTCTCCTAATTTTATCATTTATGACTTGTTCATTCAAAATTTTATTAGACACGATTCGTTTCTTTATTCAAAAAAGTTTTTTTTTGTTATGTATTAGAAATATTATTTTTGGCTAGTTGACTAATAAGAGAAATAGTTTTTACCTCACAAACTTCAACTTGTTTGCAAATGAAACGTATGTCCACACATAACTTTAAAAAATTTTTTTGGTAAAGTTTTAATTAAAATTTTATTCAAAGGATCAATGGTGTTCATGGTTTGATTTGGACCATTTATTATAATTAAAATCAAATCAGTTTAGTTGGTTTTTAAATTTCTAAAATTAAATCAAATAAAAAGAAATTATCGATTTAATTATTATTTGTTTGTTTGGAAATTTGAATATTTGGGTTTGGAAGTAATAAGTAAAGTTTGTTGAAGATATATGCATCTTGATAGAGACAAATGTCTAATAGTTGAATAATATAAAGTTATTATGGATTTAATTAAGCAATACTAAAGTTATTATTACACAAATAAAGTGATTCAATAGAGAGAAAGCGTGACAAACAAATGTGACGTAGAGTAGATAAAGATTAAAGTAATAAAATCTAATTTTTAAATAGTCAGGCTAAATTCAAGGGTGGATGGAACTTAGAGTAAACTTAGTGTTAAACAAATGTAACAAATATTTGATTTTATTTATGAATAATATATAAATAATCATAATATATATTTATAATTTCTCTATCTGATTTGGTTGTCTTGCGATTTATTTTTAGTAAAATCAAACGCAAATCAAATAGCATCATTTTTTATAATTTAAAATCACGACTAACTAAACCACACCAACTATCGATTTTTTAATTGATTTAGTTCCAATTTCAGTTCGATTTGATTTTCGTATCATAATCATGAACAACACTACATAAAACTATGACATCTTTTATTTTTTTAATTTTTGGATGTTTTTTTTGACAAGTAAATTTTTTATTTATTTTGAGTATGTTTTTATATGGAATTCAATAATCTTTTGACATAAAGGGATAGAAGTTGTTAAGTTTAAATACTTAGAAGGGTATTTTTTTTGTTAAAGAAGAATATCAAGAATTTAGTTTAAATTGAGGATATAATTTAAAAATATTTTAAATCAAAAAACTCAGATGGCCCCAAAAAAAAATTAGATTGAAAATATTTTTAGAGCGAATAGAAAGGTAATTTGAGATTTCTTGTTTTAATCTCCAAAAACCCTTAATTCCCTTTAATCATCACAAAATTTTGTTTGCTCTTGTAAAATTGGGAAGGTCGAAAACCCTAACAATTGTGAAGGTGTTATGTTTGGTTCCACAGAAGAGGAAGAAGAAGGAATGTCGAAGAAAATGGTCACAAGGAGAGAGCTGTTGGACCGATGGAGGGGCATCGAAGAAGAAGACGAGGATGACGACATTGCATCTGTAGACCCTCTCAAGCGACATCGTTTCCGGCAGCTCAAAGAAGAATGGTCTTGCTTCCAATTTCATCAAAATTATATTTTCCCCATTTTTACGTGCGCTTTAGTCCCTTTTCCTTTCTATGCAGGTTTTCAGATGCATTCAACTACTTGATTTTTATGCCCCACGAAAATCATATTTGGTGTGGTTCATGGGACCTCATGGGACCTCTTCTGGAGACTTTCTATAATTATAACAAGGATGATCGCACCGATTCTCCTCTAAAACTCCTACACGACAGAACATCTAGGGAAATGCGCCTGTGCACTCAATGTATATGTCAATACCATCAAGCCCAAGAGCTTTACAGTACTGAATATGACCCAACTTCCATTGGTCCTCTTCTTGAAGTTTTGCGCACTCTTGATGAAGAAAGAATCACTCAACATCTTATAGATATCAATAACAGAATAAGAGTCGGAGACTACGACATAGTGCATGGCAGTGGAGAAATAGTTGGCGTCATGTTTGAGGTGTTTCCATTCATACTTCTCCCTCCTTCCAATGCTTAGTGGTCCATCTTTGTGTCATTCCTTTATCCAGAAGTTGTAGCAGGAGATGGATTGTATTCAGTTGATGCAGCATCCTTAATTTTAATTCTAATAAAGGGGCACGTTTTCTGTCATCAGAAAAAAAAAAGAAGAAGAAGAAGAAGAAGAAGAAGGGCAAGTTTAAGCTTTAGATTGCTCTCAGGTAGAAATATGGCTGTAGAAAACTTTTCATTAGCAGAGAATTGCAAGAAGAAAGAAGAGAATATGTAAAGAGAGGGAAAAGAGAGGGGAGAGTAAGAGGTGACTGAGTTTGCTGCCGACCAAAATTCAGAGAAAGGGAGGGAGAAATCACATTCAAATATCAAATATATGTTCATTGTAAAACTGCTCATACTCAATATCAAGTCATGAATTATCTTGGAGAATTAGTGATCTTCTTTCCGTCAACCAGCTGACACCTGCCATCTAAAGTGCTGCACAAACTTTCCCCTAGTGGATAGCTACTTAAATATCCTAAGAACTACACAGGAGATTCCAGAACCTAATGAAATTGCTACAATCAGAAAATAATACAAAATGGACATAGAATACCTAAAACTTGAAGTCTTTAAGTTTAAATTCTTGTCATTAAGCTAGTAGGGTATTAGGCTAATGGAGGAAAAAGGGTTTTCCATGTGATGGTAGATGTATCCCCCCCAAAGTATCTGTACAAGTTGAGTGCCTGACAATATAGTGAGCAGGGAATATCTGTCTTGTTGTTAAAAGAGATGGATTGAGCTGTCTGGTAATCCAGCTCAATCATCTGTAAATGTGCATTAATCATTGCATCATCAGTATGCAAATACCACTAAAATGACATGGCCAGCGCCGATGGTCTGGTTACAGTGTGCACTTTTCAGGGGCTTCATTGTGAATGACATCTTGGGTTGACTTGATCAGCCATACAGACGACAAACACTTGAAAATCAACCCTAACCCTGAACAATTTAATTTTAAGCATTGATCTTCTGCTGCTAGGTGAAGTGAACGACCATGAGTATCCTGATTTATTAGTGGCAATACAATTTTAGTTTACTTAACTGATTTGATGCTAATTCCATATGTTATTTTCTCATTTTATTCCATTTCATCTTGATTTGTGATCATTTGTTATTTTTATTTATGTGATGATATAGAGCTCTCTTTTTTGAGTTGCAGGTTTTAATGTTCCCAATTTTGTTAGATGATTCTTATTTGGCAAGTGAATTTGAAACATTCATTGACACAATCGATAAAACTCATGAACTAACCTTGGGCGGACACCAACAGTATCCGGTTCGACCTGCCTTTCTATGCTTTATGTTTCTACTTCATATTATGCTTCAACTGTCTTCTGTTACAGTCATATTAATTTGATTTTTCCATTTTTGTATAGGGAGTTTATGCGTTACTTTTCCATAAAGGTCGAAGAGCTCGTTCTATTGGTTTGCGACTGGCTGGACGCATGAGTAAATTGAGGTATTGTATCTATTAGCTTTGTGTGTTGTCTATAATCAGTGGTTTGTAACTCAGCCAGTTCAACTATGTGGTGAGGATAGCCTATTTTCTCTTCTTTCCTTTTGGTGCATCATATGATTCATACATGTATACATGATTGGGTGTTATTATAGAAAATCGTGTCTTCTTGTAAGGTTTTCTATTTTTTGGGGTATACTTGTTGTATACGGGCAAGCTTTTGCCGTTCTATTAGTTAAATTTATTACTTTATAAAAAAACCATGTCGTCATTTTTGGTTGAGCGAACATGTACACGGTAATTAAGTTTTGATGTGGTATAAGAGTACTTGTCTCCTAGGTCTTTTTTGCTTCAATTGGTATGGAACTCATACTATCAGATGCGATTCCTTGGTTGTCAGTGCATCTGTTCTTCGTTTACTTTAGCCTGCTGTTTTTAATGCCTCCAACAATTTGTGTCAAATGTTTTTCGCGGTTAAGACTTACATTAATTGTAACTTTTTTTGATGAAGACTTGACAATGATTATAAATACTTGGTAAATGGGCCTGATATACCCCTCAACTTTGCCATTTAGAGCTGATATGCCCCTCGTATTAAAGTGACTCATATATACCCTTACCGTTATACAAAGTGGCTTAAATACTTTGCACCTGACTGGGTAACTGTTCTGAATTGCTTTGCATAATCATTCCTTAAATGAGAGAAAAATACAAGGTCAAAGAAGGCCACATAGATGTTGAAATAAATCTGTAGAACTCCTTCAGTGCTTATAACTATAATTATCACCTTAAAACTTATCTTAACTGCTCGCTGTTATATTCTGCTAGAAATTATGCAAAGACTATTGAAGGGGAACTACACTTTTGTTGTAGTATACCTGTGGTTATATAGACTAAAGTTACCAGTTTCAAAAAAAAATTATGCTAAGACTATTCCATTTTTTTTGGAGATTATTAGCAAGGTATGGCTTCTTACCCGAAATCCAATTTGGTTGAATGTTTAAACACTTAAGAGCCTGTTTGGATTGACTATTACTTTTTGACTCATAAGCCAAAATCACAAGTTAAAAATTCTAACTTATGGCTTTTGGCTTATTTTTATCATGTTAGCTTAAAACCAAGTGCTTATAAGCACTTTTTTACTTTACCCGAACACTCCATAAGTGCTTTTGGCTTAAAAAAACTTTAAAAAGCCAATCCAAACAGTCTCTAAGAAGACGATTGTTTTAGGGCTTTACTTCAAAAATGTTTTGAAGGACATCAAAGCTTGTAGTTATTGTGGGATATAAATTGACTGAACACATTACTAAACAACATAGATACCACCAATAATGGGAAGATTTTGCTTGGTGGGCTTTCCAGTAGAGAACACTAGATTTTATTTTTGAAAAGATAACATATTCCTTTTGTGTATATAGATATCAGAGTAAAAAGTGCATTGGTAACCAAAATGGAGTGACTAAACGAGATTGCCAAAAAAGAGAAATGCAAATGAATTACACAAAATAGCCTTGCTCACCCTACGAGGAACCTAATACATCTATGACTGCCTCAGGTTCATCTATGAATTCAGATTTTCACCAAAAATTTGAAAGAAGAATACAATCATCTTAATTTGTTTTAAATTGCTACTTGTATCTTCTAAACACCTTGAGTTGCTCTCCTCCCTTGTTGTCCACCAATTAGTTGATGTTACATTTTTCCATCTGTCTTTGCTACTGTTGCAGTTTCCACCTTTGTTCTAGAATGCTACAACTCAAGGAGTTCTTCGTGGCATTGTCCAACTAGAAACTCCAGGATTGATGAACAAATCTGTTAAATGTCTTGTAATTCTGCTATGTAAATCAGATGACTTATGTTTCTTCCTCTTGCCCACACAACAAGAAGCATCTTGAACAAAACTGTATCCCCCTCTTTCTAGGTCCATCATGAGTTAGTAACTTTACCTTTATTTAAAAAAAAAGATTACCACGAGTCAGCACAGCCTCTCTTTCAACCAACCAGGAGGAGCAAGGCACCTTAACTTTTCAAATATGTTTTCATTGCCAAAATGTAATCTGGGATTCAACCTGATTCAAATCCTTATAAGCTGAACTAACTGTAGAAATTCCACTTGAACAGTTTTGCCGTCTCAGTGTATCCTACCTCTTGCAGCCCCTTGCTTTACTCCTACATTTTGAAGAATTATGTTACCTTGGCACCTCGCAGTGTGTAATAATAACCTTCAAAAAAGGCTTCCACCCTTGTGGGGACCAGAACTCCTTCAAAGCATGCCCCCCCCTGAAGACTTAAATCATATAAATCTGGGAATAAAAACTTCACTTTTCCATTACCCAACCAATTACCTCCCAAAATGTGATTTTTCTGCCATCCTTAACATTAAATTTCAATCTGACTTTGAGATTCAACCTTAAGTTTCTGATAGTTTTCTACTAACTAATTCCATAAATAGTGGGCACCCGTTTAGTCATCCAGAATCCTTCTTTGCTATACTTCGCTTATATCACTGTGCTCCAGATAGCTGCTCTTCTTTTGTGAACCTCCATAACAAATTCATTAGAAAAACACTCGTTTTACTGCTATAAATTCCTGATTCCCAGACCCCTTTCTTTTTTTCTAATAGTCAGATTTTTATTGTTTGGTAAAGTAAATAAATGATATTAGAAAGCATCAATGCGAAGTTACAAAAGCACAGTGTGCAAGAAAGCTGCTCCAAACAGAAAAATATGGAGCTAGCTTGGCAAAAACTTGTGAAACAGTCGAAGGGGAACCCTACTACTCTACTGTACTAGAGATAGGGAACTAACATAATCCAAAAGGTTATCCACACTGTTTACATTTGCAAAAAAGTGCCAGCTAAATAAACTAACTAGACATTGGGCTTTAAGAGTGCAGAAATAGGTTGATATTCCATTAAAGCATCTGTTATTTCTCTCTTTCCATATGCTCCAAAAAATGGCTGCTGGGATCATTTCTCCAGATCTTTTTGATGGACTTGTCAACTCTCCACAATATCCAGCTGGCTTTAGCATCCTTCATATTGTAGGGCATTACCCATTGTAGGCCAAGCATAGATTAGAAAAAATACCATAGGCTAACTGCTGCCGGGCAGTGCAAAAAAGGTGATTAACACTCTCATTGGTTTGCTTGCACATGACACATCTGTTGATGAGGATTACCCCTTTTTTCCTGAGTTTGTCTTGTGTTAGGCATGCTTCCTTCAGGGCTGTTCAGATTTTTCCATTTAAGTAAGTGGAAATCTCTCCTCTTTATTTTTTTTGAGACAGAAAAAAAAATCTCTCTTCTCTTTATTTCCCTGCCATAATAATTTCCTTCTCAAAGCATCCATGCTCTCTTCCACACTTATAGGAAACATAGAGGTAGGAAGAGTTCCTCCCTAGAGGATGGGCATGCCCACACACTCCAAATGGAAAAACAAAAGAGAATTTATACATGCGAGCCAAAGTGAGTGTGAACTGACACAAATTGAGTATTTCCCCAGGAAGAGTTCCGTGACAAGCCTTGTTTCACAAAGGGCTGCTGAAATGTTTAAATAAATTTACCATCCTTGAATGAACTCTTTGAAAGAAATTCCATCCTCTTTTAATGAATTCTCCTCTCTAAATAAATCAAGCTGGTCCTCTTGGTTCTGCAGGTGGAGCTTGAGGTTATGGTTGTCTCCAGACCCCAAGTTCCTCATTTGCAAAACCAGAGAACCAAAGAATAAGCTGCTCCATGCCAATGTAAGAAGTTTTAGCTTGTAAAATAGTCCATATTAAGAGATAAATGAGGTAGTTATCAAAAGAAGAAGAAAAAAGAAGTGATGTTAACTCATTATAGCCCACTTGACACTTAACAAATTATGAAAGTAAATTTCTCTGATTTTCTGCCTTAATAAGTTAATTTCTTAGATTACCATCCTGAAGTATTGTTAGGATAGCCTTTCTTTAGGAAAAACTTCCTCTTATTTTTCTTACTAGAACAATGAGAGTAACTAATATGTACACAGCTTATTGATGTCTTTTTAATTTGTTGTTCCATTGTAGGCAATCAGCAGAGTTGGATGCTTTGCAGCATTTGCTAAAGAAGTACATTTCTTATTTGGCAGCAGATGTTTCACCATTATCTACGCCGAATCTAAGGCCTAGGGTTGAGTTGGATCGAGTTACTGTATGGCTTGGGATCAAAGCATTGTAAGAAGTAGTTGACTTCTATTCCCTTGTGTGCGAGCTATTGTATTCTTCATTTTTATATTTCTCATTGTTACCTTTTCTGTGTTTTGAAGGCTTGGATTCTTGGAGCCTCCTGCTTTTGAAGAAGGCATTTTAGATCGCTATCCCATTTTTCTGAGTGTTGTTCTCAACCATATCAGTGATGATTCACCAGAATTTTCTTATGCTGTTAATTGTCTGAGATTATTGTTTGAGATTCTTGGTATGTTTCCATACATACCTTTTTAGTTTTCTGTTCACTCCTTCCGTTAATACCTGATATATCTCCAATCACACTTTGTTAAGGATATAAGCTTTGGTTGAAGACTTCATTATCTCCAAGTGTGATGCGCAATACACTATTGGGCCAGTGTTTCCACACTCGAAATGAGAAAAGCCATAAGGAAATCTTTGATCTTTTCCTGCCTTTTCTACAGGCATATTTTTCACTCAGCTATGTAATTTTAATAATGTGTGGTTATCTTCTTTCGATTGATCTATCTGTGGTCCTAGTTATGTTTCCGCTCTCATGTGTAAACCTTGCAGTCTCTTGAAGCTTTACAAGATGGAGAACATGAAAAACAACGGAGGAATCTTCTTTATTTTCTCCTGCATCAAGCTACTGTGAGTAGCAACTTCAGCTTGCTCATGAGAAAAAAAGCTTGCCAGGTTATTATCTTGTCTTCAGCCCAAAGTGTGTTGATGTTGATGTTCTGTCTTATTCATCATGAGATTCAATATATTGCAGATAGCTCTTCTCATAGTTCACCGAGGTTATACTATGAACCCGCCTTCTCCGCCATATGAATGTGCACATATGTGGTATGTACCTAGAGGTCAATTATTCATATGATTGAGTGACTGTTGATTTCGTCCCTTGCATTGGTTACATTAGATTTGCTTCAGTCACAATGTTCAAAAGAGAAGCAGAAAACGCTTCAAGGTCCTTTGGGCCTGAAGCTCAAAGTGTACTCTTATTTTTTGAAGTGCATCACACACATTACTAGGAGCAGAAAATTCCAAAATATATGATTTTAGTACTATAATAACCAAATAAAATAACTAATTTTAGCATCTGATGTATATTTAAGTCGATATTAATTATCTATTCAAAGTTTGGATTTAAAGAACGGTATGGTTTCCGTTGGGGTCAATTTCTTCTCTAAAGTACCATAGCCCCATGAAACAGCTCTGCTGCAGTGGATAGCAGAGGGTCCGTAGTGGGGAGGATATAGGTTATTTAAGAAGATAGAGTTGTTGGTTCCTTAGTCATTTATGGATCGGAGCGAGGGTCGAAGCGAGCGAATTAGATGTATCTTTCTTTTTTCAATTTCAAAATGTTCATAATTGAGGTGAAGCGATAACCCCTCGTTTCTCATCACTTTATCGCTTCAGGCGATGAAGTATCTTGTTGATATTTGCTTTTTGCACTTACTCCTCCCCTCGCGTTGATTCTTTATGCTGACCTTTTAAAAGTCAAACAAGAATATTTGTCAATTCTTTCTCGATAAAAAATTGTGCAGTACGTTAAAGAGGCATAGGATAGCGTTTTGTGCTATTTATTCTTGTCATTTAATTGAGCAAAACTGAATGTACCTTAAAAGTGAATCTGAGCAAAGTCTATTTGACCTGTAAGCGAAGCAAAAACATAGGAGTTATGTTGATTGTGTGAAAGAGAGAGACACCCGGAGAAGAAACAACCTTTCGAGATGATTAAAATCATTATATCATTGTTTCCTATATGTGAATTGTTAACCTACTTTAATAAGGTAAGTTACCTTATTTAATCATAAAAAAATAAAATAAGGTAAGTTACCTTATTTACAGGATACTGTTACTCCCAAGTATATCTGTTAAATTAATGTGCACTATATTATAATTGGAGCTATGACCTATATGCTCCAGCTTGAAAAGAAGAATCAAGAATATTCCTAGTAATCATTGCACAAAGTTTGTTCCTTACATGCTGTACACATGGCAATGACTGAGACAACCATTGGCCCATGATTTCGTGTGCCAATACATGGCAGTCAATGTGACAGTGAGTGAGGGTTTGTGCAGTGGCGCTTAGTACTGTTGGGTCAATGTCTGTCTCTCTCTGAGACGAAGCTCCTGGTGTAGTTTGTTGGCTTACAGGAGACGGGATTGACACAAACCTTCAAGCAGTTTATAAACCTTTGCTCAAACATGCTGAAAAACTTTTCCGGTGACCATACATTAAAGAAAAGAGAACTTTTGTTTCTTTTGGACCAGTTGGACCTTGTCTTTGTAAATGGTTTTGTTTCCTTTTTGTATTAATAAATGGGCTGATGCCTACCTTCAATTCAAAAAAAGAAAAAGAAAAAGAAAAGAAAACTTTTCCCGTCACTATATTGGCCTGGATGCAGACATTATTTCTCTTTGATTCTGAAACCATGTGAAGTTCAATACTGCGTTAAAGAGCGTGAGAGATTATTAGTCTTAAACAGTTATCTTAACACAAGTGACATTGTAGTGGTTATTTGCCTATTCTAAGGTAAGTCAACTTATTTGCAGAATTGTGTTAACATGAAATAACCTCTCATTATTACTAACAATATTTTTAATAGTACATCAATCTGGACAATGGGCCTAGGCTATTCTTGAAAGATAGCATACTTGAGTATAGTGTTTTCACGAACCTCTCTTCTACGTCATTGTATTACTTTGTTGAAATTCACATATTTCAATATGCATATATTCTCGACTGTCGTCTCAAAGCAACCATAAATCTACAATTGAATGTGGGATAGTGGCTTCTGATACATACCTCTGCATTGTCCTGCTTAATTCTGTAGGGGACCTTCTCTTGTGTCCTCTCTGAAGGATTCATCACTTCACAGTTCTCTCCGTCAACCTGCATTTGATGCTATTCAAGCTATTATAGTTTCTGATGCTTCTGCTCTGGTAACTTCAATTTTGAAGTATCAACTTGCTACAAGTGGTGAAAGATGCTTGCCGTTACAGCTTGATGAAGAAGAGGACCGAGGAAATTTGTTTGGTTGTGATTTTGAAGAAAATGATGTCAGTTGTTGGAACGAATTTAGTTCTCAAGCTGATATAACATCAGCTTTATGTGGGGATTGGATGTGCATCCCAATGTTGTGGTTTGAGGTTTTGGTTGAAACTGATCCCTTGATTCTTCCAGTATCATTTGCTAAGTCTGTTTTCTGGGCTCTGTCACGTCTTCCTTTTCTTGAATCTGATAATGAGTTTGGTATGACACCTTCAGCCAGTCACTGGTTGAGAAACTGTGGTTCAGATGTCTCTCATGTTTTCAGTTGGAAGGTTCCATCTGGTTCAAATGATGGTGGTGAGGGAGTGGAGTCTAAAAACTCCATTAGGGTCTCAACAAAGTGTATGCCTCTAATTAGGCTTTTCAAGAGGTTTGCAGTTGATCCTATGGCTTAATGCTGTTGATTCTGAGGTTTTGCTAGGGATCAGAAGAATTTCGTGTTCATATAAGCACTTTTCTTGATTATTTTCTGGAGGTTATTACAGGTCGACTGCTCATTTTATCATCAGAATGGAGCAAGGAGAGCTAAGGAAGCAGTGGACATGGGAGCCAATGATGAGTGACAGTTTGATTCTTCTGCTCGTGGATCCCAACGATGTAATAGTTTCATTCCAAAAGTTACATACAATTGGACAACTGAGTCAATCATTTTATATTTTTGATGAAGGATCTTGCATCTGTGTTAATGCTGTGTCCACCTTATCTGGTTGCTGCAGAATGCGAGACATGTTGGTCGGTGTATTCTTGAACAAGTTTCAAATACACGAGGTCTAACAAGTGGACTGCAGTTTCTTTGCTCTATGCCATCTTCACTCTCAGCTACCACTACAGGGTTAAGACATGCTCTAAAGCTGGTAAGATCTAATAGCGGAATCACTCTTTTTGAGTGTTAGTTAGCATTGGAATTTATAGCACCCTATATCTTTATTTCCTTGGTGAATTTTTGTGCTGTCTTTTATTTATGTTAGAATAGGAATAAATATATAATCCTACTTAGAATAGGAATAGGAATCCTAATTTGAAAAGGAGTCCAATGTACTGTCTATACATAGGGTCTCAATGTAATAATGTAGATACACAATTTCGATAATATATTTCCCCTATATTTCACACATGGTATGAGAGCAATGGTGAGAAAATAAAATCAGCCGTCACTGCAATTACCGGTGACCTAAATTGCTGCCCTAGAAGATAAAATTTTCTGGCAGTGTTTTTCAGCAATTTTCTTTTTCCAGTAGGATCACCTCTTTAATTCGGAGGCTGACCATATAATTTTTTCCTGATTCCAATCAGTTTTTGGTGATCAGATCTCTTTTTCCGGCAGTCAATCTATTTCCAACAGTTCCAGATCAGTTTTTGGTTATCAGATCTCTTTTTCCGGTAGTTCCAGTTCCGGAAATCAGCCATTCTAGCAATCAGATTTTGGCCCCAAAATTCTTCTTCTTTTTTTTTTTGGGTGAGGGTATTCTAATTTCAGAATATGTCGTTTGGGATTTGATATTCTTGGCTCCAAGAATATAGGAAGTTCAAGTACTATGATCACTACTGAACCAATTAATGGGAAGCTCAAACTTTTTTAGCTTGGGCTTCTTCGGTTGAGTTTTGGTGCAAGGGCCAAGGCATCCAAGATCACTTAACCAACAATGCTTAAAGAAATAAGAATCCAATGTCTATTTAGGTACAAGCAATTATGGAGGAATTTGAAACGTTGATGACAAGTCACTACTAATGTGAACAAACAACAAGAGCACATACAAACATTATTTCTAGTTCTTACACTTGCTGAACTTTCTCCTGACCTTGATTTTGTGCGTGATTAGATTTCAGCTAGTCATGCAGTATCTATAATTGATGAATTATTTTCTTATCTACTTTGTTTAGCCGCGCCTCATAACATCAAAGTAGTTTCATCATCCACCATTGACTCCTTTATTTTGGCATCTCAAATCATAGACTAACGAATATATCATCCTATGGAGAATCGGCGAGAAAGAGGTGGTTTTGGAAGATCTCAATCCAAGTGTAGTTATTGTTATAAGCTTGGACATACTCCTGACATATGTCATATTTTGTATGGTCCACCACCCAGTTATGATCCTCCTATTATAAAGGAATAGAGTCCTTTCGAAATCGCGAGTAAGCAAACATCTCCACAAGTAGCATCTGTTGCTATCGACCACCTAATCATGCTCATATTGCTCATGCAAAATATGATGAGTTCCTTCGGTATCAAGCAAGTAAGCAAATGTCCCCACAAGTACCTTCGGTTACTCAACTTATTATTCATGGTGCGGCTAATTCTCATGCTTTTGTTTCACAGTCTAGTACTCTTGGATCATGGGTCATGGACTCAGGCGCTTCTGATTATATTTTTGGTAACATATCACTCCTGTATGATATTGTTTATTCACAATTTCTTCCCGTACACACCCCTCAACAACACACCTTAACAGAGTGGTGTGACAGAAATGAAAAATAAACATCTCATTGAGATTGCCCGCACTCTTATTGAATCCCATACTTCGTTGCGTTTTTAGGGTGATGCATGTCTTGCATCTTGTTATTTGATTAATAGAATGCCCTCATTTTTGATTAAGAATCAGGTTCCACATTCCATACTATTTCCTCGTGTCTTGGGAGCACTTGCTTTGTTCATAACTAAGCCCCGGGTAAAGATATATTAGCAACTCATTCTCTCACATGTGTCTTTCTTGGTTACTCTCGAGTTCAAAAGAGGGTACCGTTGCTATTCACTTGATATTTGTTTATACCTTATGTTTGCTGATGTCACATTCTTTGAAACCTTATTATACATCTTCTGATCATTTTGATGTCTTTGAGGTCTTACCTATACCTCTTGTCTTTGCTTGTACCAACTTTTGAGGAATTTACAATTACTTCTACATCTTTTTGACTTATCATCGTCGTCCACTCCCACTAGTCCTAGATTATTCATGTCATGCATCGGACCCTGCTCCTACGGCGGACTTGACTCCTTTTAGTCAACCAATTGCGCTTCCTATTAGAAATGCTAACCCACATTATACTTTCTTGAGTTATCATAGTCTCTCATCACCCCATTATGCCTTTGTACCATCTTTGTCCTCAATTACCATTCCTAAGGCTATAGGTGAAACACTTACTCATTCTGGATGTCGGCAGGCTATGATTGATAAGATGTCTGCTTTACATATGAGTGGTACTTGGAAACTTGTCTCTCTGTCTACGGTTGGTTGTCGTTGGGTTTATGCAGTCAAAATTGGTCCCATGCAGTCAGGTTGATCGGCTTTAGGCTCGCCTTGTTGTCGAAGGGTATACTCAGATATTTAGACTCAATTATAGTGATACTTTCTCTCCTATGGCTAAAATAACATTTGTTGACTTTTTTATCTATGACTGCAATTCTTCATTGGCCTCTTCATCAGTTGGACATTGAAAATGTTTTTCCACATGGTGATCTTGCGGAAAGTAGTCTATATTGAGCAACCACCTGGTTTTGTTGCTAAGGGGGAGTCTAGTAGCCTTGTATGCCGTTTGTGTAAGTCATTCTATGGTCTGAAACAGTGTCATCGAGCTTGGTTTGCAAAGTTTAGCACAACGTTTTAAGAGTTAGGCATCACTCGTAATGAAGCTGATCATTTGTGTTTTATCGGCATTCTGCACCAAATTGGTGTATTTTTTTGGTTTATGTTGATGATATTATTATCACTGGCAATGATCAAGATGATATCACTAATTTGAAGCAAAATTTCTTTAAGATTTCAGACCTTAAACACCTGGCGGATGAAGGATTTCAAGGTTTTATGAGGGGCTCGCTCACAAGTTTGGTATTTCTCAACGCAAGTATGCCTTAGACATTTTTGAGAAGACAAAAATGATGAGATTTAGACCCATTGACACTCTTATGGATCCGAATGTTAAACTCCTTCCAGGACATGAGGAGCCACTCAATAATCCTGAAAGGTATAGACGGCTGGTTGGAAAGTTGAATTATCTCATGGTGACTAGATATGACATCTCTTTTTCTGGGAGTGTTGTGAGTCAGTTTATGACTTCCCCTTGTGATAGTCATTGGGAAGCGATTGTCGACATATAAAGTCAGCTCCTGGTAAAGGACTACTCTTTAAGGATCAAGGCCATGAGCATATCACCCTCTGATAGACGTTTGACATCATGATGTTGTGTATTAGTAGGAGGTAATTTGGTGTCCTCGAAGAGTAAAAAACAAAGTTGTTGCTCAATCTAGTGCAAAATCAGAATATCGAGCAATGGCTGCAGATTCTTATGAGCTAATTTGGATCAAACAGTTTCCGAGAGAGCTAAAATTTGGCGAAATCGGTCCGATGGAACTTGTCAGTGATAATCAAGCGGCCCTTCATATCGCATCAAATCTAGTGTTTCATGAAAGGACTAAGCACATTGAGATTGACGGTCACTTTGTGATGGAAAAGATACTCATGAGATATTGTTACAAAATTTGTGAAGTCGAATGATCAACTTGCAAATATCTTCCGCAAGTGCCTCACCGGTCATCGCATGTATTAATTATATTCGTAACAAGCTAGGTACATATGATTTGCATGCACCAGCTTGAGGGAGAGTGTTAGAATAGGAATAAATATATTAATTCTACTTGGAATAGGAATAGGAATCCTAATTTGAAAAGGAGTCCAATGTAGTGTCTATAAATAGGGCCTCAATCTAATAATGTAGATACACAATTTCAACAATATATTTCTCACAATTTTTCCTTTCTTGTAGCTGCATGTCTTCTAATGTTGTATTACTATGAAAATTGTTCTCCAGTTATAATTGTCAGTTTTAATCGTTTTTGCCTCTTTTCCAGGTACAGTTGGACTGCGTTCTATCAGAATTTCAGACTTTGCATCATTTCTTTTTTGTTTTGTGCAAACTACTAAAAGAAGGGAATTCATGTAGCCAACCTTTAGTTAGAAAATCTTCTGAAGACTCTAGTATCTCAAAATTTTCTTCTCAAGGGGGATTCTTAAAGCAGCCAGTGCTTCAAGCTCAAAGTGAGCACATGGACGCACATAAATCAGTTGTCAGCTCCATTTTATGGGAGAAATTTTGTTGCTTACTCTCAGAAATGGCTTGGATCTGTGTTCAGAAGTGCTTGGCAGCTGGGAAGGTTTTTATAGGTCAAAAACCATCTCAGGTATGGATCTTAGTGTGTTTACTTACTATCTAGTGATATTTCTTTCTTTCCTGGTTACATGCATTATTCACAACTTTATGGTTCAGGAGTGCATGTTACCTCCTTGTTGTGCAGAGTAGGTTGCGAGTGGCTCTGTTGTTTGAAAACTATGATACTCATAATAAATAGTGAACTTCCAATAGAAAAGAGAAAACCATCGTTTGCTTCCAACTGATGAATATGATAGAATATTCATCACCCTTCCTTTTTTTGGGAATAAGGTAAACAATCTAACTGACATCTGGGGGGAAAACTCCGTATACAAGAAATGTTCATCAGTTCATCCTATTAATTGCAATTTTCATAACAGTATTTTATCTAGTATAGGAGTTGGGTATATGGTAACTTTTCCCTGTATAAAAATCCATATACCCCCTCATTTTCACAGGTTGACTTCCCCTTCTTTCCCAATTTCTCCCTTCTTGCTTCAATATGAAATGAAGACAATTTTGAAATTATCTTCACGACCCAAATTCAAGAGCTTTGGCACTTTTCCCTGATGCATTTGAACACCACTCTTGTTTTTGTACCACGGAACCATTATTCTTCACCTTCAATCTTCTGGCATTTTGACCATCCTTAAAGATATAGTAAACAACCCAGTCAATCACTCCGTACCTGCCTCGCCTGCATTCTTCCACAAATCCAAGAGATCTCGTCCGGCCTAGTGGCAGTTCCCCTCATTTCATGAATAGCCCCTTTAACCCCCGTAGCATTTATGCACCTACAATACCTAAAATTTCTACGCCTCTCGGAATCTAACTTCCCTAGCATGATATCCCTGCCCCCTTCTTCATTTAAGAGCTTATGGAATCTTTTGGAAACTGTAAATGATTATTTTTTGATGAAGTAAAAATTACTTCGCCCATTTCAATTTGTTGTCCTAACTTTTACTCTAATTTAAAAAGAATGCGTCCTTCCATATTTAGCAACTCTTTAATGCCAACTTTTCACGTGACGTGTTTAAAACCACAAGATTAAAGGGCATTTTGGTACATTTGACTTCTTTTATTTAACACCACAAAATCCAAAAGTCTTCTTTATTTTCTCAAACTCAGTGCCATGTCAAAATAGGACAAACAAATTGAAACGGACGTTGTGTTGGATCCACTGGTTTTACCCCAATCATAAGAACTCCATTTATCTGCATACCGTTCTTGTTGAGAGGAGTATTATAAACAAAAGGCGAAAAGTAGCCTGTAGACAAGGAGCATACAAAAAGTAGAAAACCTTAAAAAAGTACATGGTTTTCTACGAATGCTACCCAAAAATTTATACAAGTAGGAGCCTCATGGTTGCACCAAAAAGAAATAAGAGAAACAAGGCTATTTTTCAAGTGTATAAAGTTTTTTCTACACCATCAAAAGCTCGCCTGTTCTCATCTCTCCACATGGTCCATATCAGTTCTAAGGGAGCCACTTCCTATGCCCTGCATCTCCTCAGTCTTCTAAAATCCCAGCTAAACATTATTTCTATTACAGTTCTCGGCATCACCCACTCAATACTACATCTCAGCAACTCTACCTCACATTGTTAAAGTTGGTATACTGGGACTCTGGGAGTGATAATTCATTGTTTTCTAGACCACTGGTCAGCTCTTGGCCTTCCCCGAATCCAAAATCATCGGCTTCATACACTTGTTTAGTGCTGAATGTTTTTCTTAATTGTGGGTAGCACTGAAGTATGAATTTTCTTTCACATGTATGGAAATTGTATTGTGCATGTTCCCCTCTTATCCTCCATGTAGTCTGGCATTTAAATTGTCTGTTGAGTTCTGCCAAAGTATTGCTTCAATAACATGAAAATGAGATCTCATTATTCACTAGTCCCAAAAGAAAGATGAAAACGTGTTATGATTAGTTCTGTTCAGTTGAAGAGCTTAAATGTGGCCTACAGACTTTTGAAAAATTTGCAGTGCATGTATTTGGCCTACAGCTGACCACTTTCTTGGGAAGTGTAAATGCTGAGGAAGTGAAGATCATCTTATAATCAAGACCAAAATTTTTGATGCTCAATCAAATGGTTTCTGCAAATTTTATAACAAAGTATGCTTTCTTCTTATTCCAGATGACCTGCATCAGATTATTAGAGACCCTTCCTGTTGTTTTCAGAAGTCTTTGCCGAGTACCAACTACCGTGCTTAATAATGCAGTGACACAATGTCTTCGTGATCTGATAGATTGGGGGTATTCACCACTTGCAGTAGTGGTCAGATATTGGAAAGACGCTTTAATTTCATTGCTGATTCTGATTAAAGCATCATGCAGTGGTGTCCCTGCCTCATTAGCTGCAGATATTGAGAAACTTATTTCATGTGGCGAGTTTAATACTCTGTTTGTCGAGTTATCGTTTACTTCTTGTCTGTTGTGCCATTATGATAATGATCAGTTTTTAAAATAATGTTTGGATTGCAGATAATATTCCAATGAATGAGTTGACCAAGCAAGTTGCTCGGCTTTCTGTTTCACTTGTGGATGAGAGGTACATTGACTTGAAAAAAACTAGTATTGATTCCAAATGTTTGCCTGGTGAAGAATTTGTTCATACGAACAACTCTTTAGCTGAAGCAGCCGCACCTTTTAGTAGGCTGGGTAAAGAAATGCATATTCCAGACTTGAAAACATTTGTTGGTGACGAAAGAAGTAATGCGATAGTGCATTCAGGTGATGAAAGAGAAACAGATACTTCTGCTGGTGCAGATATCAATTCTTGTATCAGCTTTGATCCTAAGCTTGTTGGCCATATTGCTGCGAGCGTTGTGTATTCTAATCCTGCTAAAAAAATTGACTCCAGGAAAATTTCTCAGCCAATTGATCTTTGTTTGGATCTGGATATCCCAAGACTTCAATTAAATGCACTACATGCCAGAAAAGATTCGCCTCTTGTCAAATCAAAAGCTATGGAGCCTAAGAACAAGGAAACTGATATCAAGTGCCACTTAAATGATACAAATCTGAATTCCAAAGAAAATAGTCACGTCACCTCTGGGCTTCATTCTGCTCTAGGGAGCTCATCTTATGGAGGCGTGAGTATGAAAGAGAATGAGGGGGAAGCTGTTCAACATGATATGAAACCTAATGATACAGTCTTGAAAGAGCTTGTAAGCGAAACTAGAAGTGATCGGGAGTCAGTTTTTCTCACTTCAGTTAGACGTCAACAATCATTTTCCCTAAAAACAAGTTTCTCTGGTCCGAAAAGGAAAGTCATTCAACTTGGCTTACCAGTTGAAAATAGGTCTAATGCTTTGAGATTGGATGATGGAGTAAAAAGATTTAAGGCTGTGAGGCTTGATGATTGGTATAGACCTATTCTGGAGTGCAATTACTTCTTAACAGTTGGATTGACAACTGCAGGTGAAGGAAAGAATGATACTTTGAGTAAATTAAAGGAGGTTCCTGTTTGTTTCCAATCTGTTGATGAATATGTTGAAATTTTTCGTCCACTTATATTGGAAGAATTTAAAGCACAAATGCAGAGTTCCTTTCAGGAGATAAGTTCTCTAGAAGAGATGTCTTGTGGCAGTCTTTCTGTAATGTCAGTTGAAAGAGTTGATGATTTTCACTTCATTCGCTGTGTTCACGAGGATGTTGATTCATCTGGTTCTAAAAGCTGCTCAGACAATGATCTTATTTTGCTTACAAGACAACCCCTGAGGGATTCTTGTCCTGATATTCACATGGTTGGAAAGGTGAGTGTACTTTCTGAGTAGAACTTTATTATGCTATGCTAGTTATTGGTTGATGTTTAATTATCTATTCCCTAGTAGATAGGTTGCTTTTGGTATATTCCCTGTTGATTTTTTTTTCTGTGCATAAATTCTTAGCCCATTTGGACATGTGATATAAAATCGATCATATGAAGTTTGAGTTTTGTTTGGACGTGCTATTTGGATTTCTTTAAATGTAATTCTCATAAACATGAATACCCAACAAGTTTTGAAAACTATCAATTGTTTTTCAATTCTTATACAATCTTATCAAATGAGTAAGCCGTAGTGTTTTTTTTTAACTTGGTAACTTTGTATGATATCACAAAACAGTACAGTACCTTATATACAAATATACTCCTGATTTCACTTCTCTACGTCTAAATTGAGTCTAGCACATCAATAATCGAGAGTGTCATTAGAATATAATTGATTGCACCAAAAGACTTAAAGTAAAATGCAGTTTAGTTGAACTTTCTGCGCATTGTTCTCTATGCTCTCAAAATATCTGGAATTCCTTTCTTTCCAAACTTCCTACCAGACAGCCCCTAGGATAATTCTCTATCTACCTCTGTCCTTAGCATGTGGTATGCCTCAGCCACCTTCCTGGGCATTGTCCAGGAGATGCCTTTGATGCTTAGGAATATTCTCCATAAATGATGGGTGTACTTGCCATGTAAAAATAGATGGTTAAACAGTCTCAGATGTTTCACCTCCACCTGGAACACAAGGTTATCCCTCTATTCTTAACCTTGTCCTGTGTAAGGACTGCTACCTTAGTCATTTATCAAACAAAAAAGGAGACTTTGTGAGGATTCTGCTCTTCCATATTTGCTTGAGCACTGTGATCCATCAACTTGTAGGATTTGTTGACTTTGAACATTCCCTTGTCGTCTCCTGTCCACCACAATTTATCCTCTCCCGTCTGTAGTTCATAAACAATATATCTAAATATCCTAAGGCATAAATTGCATATCTCCATGTTCCTTTTGTAAATAAATTTTTACTATTACGAACTTCTAAATACACAATTTTATAAAGATCCACTAGTCAACAATAGTAGTAACTAGTAATTCTTTAATATTCATCATTGCACATGGTACATACAATCTCTTCACGCCGAGCATGATTATTTTAATTGTTTTTTTTTTTCAAAATTTAAAATGATTTCTGTACAAAATACACCTCGTATGCGTCATATTTCACATCTTAAAAAAGTTGAAATCATGATTTCGAATCCCAAGTTATGCATTTTTTCTTTGAAGAATTTGGGCTTTGAAATCATGATCCCAAATCGCATGTCCAAATGCCGATTTAAAATCATGACTTCATATAGTTTTGCAAGAAAGGAACTTAAGAATTTTTGAAGGAAGAAGTATCTCTTTACAAAATTTTAAGATGAAGTGCTGTCTTCTTTTTCATTTTTGGTATAAAGAACGGGGCAATATCCTTAGTAGATCTAATAGGTGCTCTGTAACAGTTAGGATTTCATAGTTGGATCTGCTTGTCCTTTCTATCTGTATTTATGGTTTTGGCACCATCAAGTGCCTTTTTCTTTTATACTCAAGTTACCATTCTCAAAGAAAATCAGGACTTCATATCACATGTTTAATACAAGCTTTAATATATGTTTTGTCCTCAGGAAATCAATGGGTATTTGGTGATCACTATTAATTCATTAATGAGTGCGTTAACTCTTTTTATATCCTATCTTTTCCTCTCCATTTTTTTCAGTATTCTAAAATTTACCTTTGTTTATCCTCATTTTTTTATACCTGTTGTGTTTGAGGCTTTGAGCCAACCTCGATTGACTTCATGGGGTACCTGCTACCTCCTACAAGCCTGGGTAACTCTGCCAACCAACGTTTAGATAGTGGGATGGAGTCACCTAGTGTTTGTGCCTCTATTTGGATTTTAACATTTAACCTCATGGTTCTTGATCCACTTCGTTGACTACTAGGCTAACCCAAGGGCTGTTAATTATTCTCATTTAAGAATAATTTATCCAAAAAAATAAGTTAGAGGGACTTCTCTTGATTTTGATGGCAGAGAATCTTAAAAAACAAATGGTTGTCTGCATGACCTAGTGTTTCCTTTGTAAGGAGGCGAGTGAGGAGTGGATCTATTCTATTCCATTGCAATTTAACCATGAGGTTATGGAAGAATATCTTTTAGATGGTTTGGAGTTTCTTGGATTATGCCAAGAACCATCAAGAAGTGATGTTCTACTGGAGCAGTGGAGCTACTAGAAGAAGGCACAAGCCTTTTTGCTTTAATATGGGTCATTTGGAAAGAGAGGAATAGGAGAATTTTGGGGTGAAGATGAGCTTTGCTCAAATGAGTAGTCTTTGATCCCTTATTTTCTTTTGGAGCGCCCATGTATTCCTATTTTTATAGAGTATTGGTGTCTTTTTGAGATAACCACATTTGTAGGTTTTCTCCTTTATACATATGTAACACCCGTTTCAACCTTTGTTTTGACTTCTGGTTGTTATTAGTCTGATGACTTCTACTCTGGAGTTTATGTAATCATACTGTCAGAGCTTTTGATTTCTTTGAAAACTGTGTACTATCTATTGGACATTTTGGATGTGATCATATGGATGTCTCGGTGTTCTGATATCGAAGCATCCCGACTGTTTGCAGGTGGAAAAGCTTGAAAGAGATTGTAAGAGGAGATCAAGCATCCTACTCATCAGGTTGTACTTGCAAAATAGACCTCATCTGATGCGAGCTCAAAAGTTTCTTGTTGCGCGAAGCAAATGGTGCATTAGTCGTCTAATGACCATAACTTCTCAACTCAGAGAATTTCAAGCATTGTCGGCTATTAGGGGAATTCCTTTGCTTCCTGTTATCTTGAATCCCGCCAGTTACAATCACTGTAAACATTACGGTGAGAGTTTCAATAAACTATCTAGACCTTTACAGCAAGTCCTCAAATCGGCATATAATGACAGTCAACTGCAAGCTATCAGTGCTGCTATTGGACCTTTTGATCCTAAAAAGGATTTTCAATTGTCTCTAATACAAGGTCCTCCAGGTGTGTTATTTTTGTGTCTATTTATTCATTGTACTTAGAAAAATATTTTTTTTTTTATTCTGTTCATTGTTGGACAACTTCTATTAGGTACCGGGAAGACCCGAGTGATTGTGGCCATTGTCAGTTCATTGCTTTCTTTCTCCCAAGTGGATACCAAGAGATCATCAAATGGAGGTCTAAAGTCTACTGGAATGTCTTGCACTGCTTCAAGACAGCGAATCTGTCAAGCTGCAGCTGTTGCTAGGGCATGGCAGGTCGCAGCCTTAGCAAGACAACTTAACGAGGATTTAGAGAATGATAAACCAGTTGGAAACTGCAGTAAAAGAAGAATTCTCATCTGTGCACAATCAAATGCTGCAGTAGATGAACTAGTGTCAAGAATAAGTAGTGAAGGCCTTTATAGCAGATGATGGGAAGATGTACAAGCCTTATATCGTTAGAGTAGGTAATACGAAAACAGTTCATCCTAATTCATTGCCATTCTTCATTGATACGCTTGTTGATCACCGCATAGCTGAGGAGAAAATAAATGCAACTGATTCAAAGAATGATGCCGGCGAGGATACTCTGACATTCTTGCGGTCTAATCTTGAGAAGTTGGTTGATACTATCAAATGTTATGAAGCTAAAAGAGCTAGTTTATGGGATGGAGATTCTGATTCTAACAGTTTATTGGAAGGAGGGACTGATAAAGCAGATAATGCCAAGGAAATGTCTGATGCAGAAGTAGAAGCAAAGCTTCGAATATTGTATGAAAGAAAGAAATCAATATACATGGATCTCGCTGCTGCTCAGGCACGAGAGAGGAAAGCTAATGAAGAAACAAAAGCTCTTAGACATAAATTACGGAAGGCTATACTAAAAGAGGCTGAGATTGTGGCGACTACACTGAGTGGCTGTGGTGGAGATCTATATGGGGTTTGTGCTGCATCTGTGTCCGGCCAGAGATTTAGCAGTTCATCCGAGGGTGTCCTATTTGATGCAGTTGTGATTGATGAAGCTGCTCAAGTATGAAACCGTTTTTCGTTTGTTCTTTCCTTTTTCCTGGCTTCTCTGTCTCTTTGTCCTTTTGATGTCTGTATAATGGATCACCATTCAGGCTTTCTAAAAAATTGTGTTTTTGCAACTTTCAGGCTCTGGAGCCTGCTTCCCTCATACCACTTCAACTATTAAAATCAAAGGGAACTAGATGTGTGATGGTAAGCTTAGGATGCGTTATTTTGTCGTGAAGGTTAATAATATAACTGAAGTGTAATATTGGTGTTGAAGGTGGGTGATCCAAAGCAGCTTCCAGCCACAGTTCTCTCTAATATTGCCAGCAAATTTTCTTTCCAATGTAGCATGTTTGAACGCTTGCAAAGAGCTGGTTATCCTGTTAACATGCTCACACAGCAGGTAGTTTTCAATCAAACTTTATAGACCTTTTAGTTCCAAAATATATTTCAAGATTTTGAGATGGCTATAGGTTGCATGAGTTCGCAGCCAATAGATGTGAGGTGAAAGTACTGTTGCTGTGTTAGAGCTTCCATTAATTCCATGCTGCAGTTTCCTTGATCAACTCTCAGCTGGCTAGATTATTTGCACTTGGTGCAGTAACCGTTATGTATTGTATCATTTGTCTTCAGAAAAAAGATTTTGTGTCTGAACTTTTGTCAATCTCCAAAGTTTTAACAAACATGATTCTCTTTATGCCCGCCAAATAACAAAAATAAGCAACCAGTCTGGTTGTTGTACAAGTGTTAATGTTTTTGCTTTATCAGCACCTATAACCCATCTGTCATCTAATGGTTTCTTTAAATGGCAGTATAGGATGCACCCAGAGATATGCCGTTTTCCTTCTTTCCATTTTTATGATGGTAAGTTGGTTGATGGAGACCAGTTATCCAGCAAAGTTGCATCATTTCATGGGACTAAGGGTCTTGGTCCCTATGTATTCTTTGATATTGTTGATGGGAAGGAGCTCCATGATAAAAAATCTGGCACATTATCCCTCTACAATGAGTGTGAGGCTGATGCTGCAGTTGAAGTGTTGAGATTTTTCAAGAGGAGGTACGTTTCTTTTGGTGTCTTGTACTGAAATTCTACCTCAATTGTTTTAAAGCCTTTCTTCTTATGCCATGCTTAGGTTTCCATCTGAGTTTGCTGGTGGAAGAATTGGTATTATAACTCCTTATCGGTGTCAACTTTCTCTTTTACGCTCACGATTTTCAAGTGCATTTGGATCTTCTATCACTGCTGACATGGAGTTTAATACAGTCGATGGTTTTCAAGGTCGAGAAGTTGATATAGTTATACTCTCCACAGTGAGGGCATTCGAGGCATGCTCAAATGCAACACAGGTTAATTCTAGCCGTATTGGTTTTGTGGCTGATGTAAGGCGGATGAATGTTGCTTTGACCAGAGCAAAACTTTCTTTGTGGATCATGGGGAATGCAAGGACATTGCGGACTAACCAAAACTGGGAAGCTCTAGTGAAGGATGCAAAAGAAAGAGAGTTAGTGATGTCACTTAAAAGACCATATAATGCTACTTTTAAATCATCTGATCGGGAGAAACTGTTGACTTCAGAGAAACCAGAAAATTGTTCAAGGAAGTTGAAGCATGTCAGCGGGGTTGAAACCACATGTGAGCATGCTGATAGTCAAAAGAACAATGTAAAGCATGTGACAGAAAGAAAAAGAAAAGACACCAGCCTTGGAG
This sequence comes from Solanum habrochaites, assembly GCA_027704765.1. Lineage (NCBI taxonomy): Eukaryota > Viridiplantae > Streptophyta > Magnoliopsida > Solanales > Solanaceae > Solanum > Solanum habrochaites. The sequence continues at coordinate 67,570,038 of JAKWJA010002491.1, forward strand.
GTCCAATTGACATTCCAATACGTGCTGATCTGTATGGAAAAAATGTTGAGGGAGAACAAAGATCTAAAGATGAAAGTAGTCTTTTGTTGAAAAAGGATCTCAATAATGATCATTGCAGAAATACCAAGGGTGCGCATATTTTACTCAGGCAAAATCAATCAGAATCAAGTGAAAGTTGCGAAAAGATCAGTAAGAAGCACAGGAAAGAGAGGAAAGCTCATGGGCATCACGGAAAACATTGTGACAGCTTAGAGAGTAACTTGGGGAACTCAAATAAGTCGAGGAGTGATAACCATAAACATTCTATATCTGTTGCATCTGAAAGATTTCAACTACCTTTAGAACGCGATGATAAATTGCGGAATACGAGAGGTTGGAAGAACCCTGCTAAGACATCTCTTATGCAGAAGGATGTGGAAGATGGGATTGGAGCTTGTAATCAGGTTAAACAGCCTGATCACATAATATCAGAGAGGAAACAACAACGTGATGCTGTTGATGCTCTTCTTTCTTCAGCACTAATATCTTCGAACAAGTCTAGGTCTTCACTAAAATCTTTGCCTGCCAAAAGGATGAGTTCACCAAATGCTGGATGTCCTCCAATTAGACCACCTAAGCAAAATAAGGTATAAGTCTTTAAGTTATCGATCAAGTTTGCTGAGATGATTAGAAGTTACATTTTTCTCATTCTATCCCCTAATAAATGTCCTCTTACCAAGTTGGAATAATTAGTCAGTGAAGTTATTTGAAAATATTCTTAGATGTTTTTTTGAAATGTTTTTTTTTTTAAACAACAAAAAGTAATGTAAATGATATTAGAAAGCATCCAAGAGATGCGAAGTACAAAGCACCTTGTGCAAGAAGCTGCTCTCCAAAACAGAAAATATGGGCTAGCTTGGCAAAAACTTGTTGAAACAGTCAATAGGGAAACCCTGCTACTCTCCTGTGACTTACATTGGCATAAAAGTGCCAGCTAAATAAACTACTAGAAATTGGGCTGTAAGAGTGCATATAAGAGGTTGATATTCCATTTAAAGCATCTGTTGTTCTTTCTTTCCAATGTCCAAAAAGTGGCTTGCTGGGATCATTCTCAAGATTGTCTGAATGGATTTGTCAACTTTCCACCAATATCCAGGCTGGCATAATCATCCTTCATTTTGTAGGGGGCATTACCCATGTAGACCAAGCATAGAGTAGAAAATAATACCATAAGCTAATTGTTGCCGGGCCGAGTGCAAAAAAAGGTGATTACACTCCATTGGTTTGCTTGCACATGACACATATGTTGATGAGGATTACACCTTTTTTCCTGAGGTACTGCTTGTGTTAGACATGCTTCCTTCAATGCTGTCCAGGTGTGAAACAAGAAACTCTGAGGGGTTGCCTAGTTTTCAAGACATGTTTCCAAGGCCAAATTAGTTAGATTGCAATTCTGGGAGTCAATTTTTGTAAGATTCTTTCACAGTTGTAGGTCTTCTCCTAGGAATTACCCCAAAGAATCTGTCTTGATCTTCGACCACAATGGAGTGTTTGCAGAGTTCGAAGAGGAAAGGAGGTAATTAACTCCCAATCTTGGAAGCCTTCTGAAAATAGGTGTTCAATGGTTGGTTGTCTCTGTACTGGGCTCTAGTTGCTTCTTGTTGGAGGCTTATGGAACAAGGAGGGAAATACTTTAGCCAGAGTTCCAAAGCCACTGTCTTGCCCAAATCTGATCTTGCGTCCCTTACTAGCCTGGAAGGATACTTCCTCAAAGAAATTATCTTTGAAAATGCCTTAATGTGTTTCCACGACACCCAACACCATGGGGTTTCAGTGCTTTCAATTGGACCCAGTGATCTTGAATGCCTATTTAGCCTGATGATGTCTCCCCAAACCAGCCTCAGTTTGTCCATATATCCCAGAGCCACTCATGAGTAAGCTCTTGTTGTGAAGTTGGAGATTTCTGATTCCCAAGTTCATTGAAACTTAGGTTGAGTTACGATTTCCATTTAACTAGAGAGTATTGGAGTGAGACCTATTTCCTTCCAATAGAAATCTCTTCTGAGCCTATCTATTTGTTTCACAAATTGAACCTGGGTATTGGAATAGAAGACATTGCAGTCGTAGGAATTATATGTACAATGTTGATGAGAGTGAGCTTCCTCCCATAGAGAGGTATTGCATTTTCCATGTCGCAAGTCTCTTTTATTTTGCAATAACTCCATTCCAAATTCCACATTTGAAACGGGCCCCAAGGGAAGGAAAGACGACCTAGATAGGTGGTGGTACGATCCTATTTTGGCACTAAGTATACCGCAAGTTCTCTAGATTGTCCACCATGATTAACCGGATATATAGCACTTTTGAGAGCAGGTTAATATAGAGTTACGGAGAGAGCTTCAAAAACTATAAAGGGTGGTGTTTAGATTGGAGACTTGTTGCCTGTAAGCTCCACAAAAAATGAGAGGGTCATCCGCATAAAGAAGGTGAGAACATTGGAAGGGGTGCGGATTGCTTGCCTACTGAACTCCTGAATCCATTGATTGAAGTTATTTAGCCGAGTAGTAACTGAATCGTCCTTCCATAGCCCAGAATTGAATAATAGATCCGGGAGAGAGTGGATCCCCCTGCCTCAACCCCTTTTGAGTAGAGAAAAATCCAACTGGACTTCTGTTGATCAAAACTGAGAACTTCACTGTTGAAATGCAGAAGTATATCCATCTTATCCACCTATCACCAAATCCCATTTGTTTCAGTATATTAACTAGATAGGCCCAGTTAAGTTGGTCAAAAGCTTTCTCTATGTCCAATTTACATAAGATCCCAGACTCACCACTCTTGATTCTCCAGTCTAGCACCTCATTAGCAATCAAGGATGCATCAATTATTTGCCTATTCTTTAAAAAAGCACTCTGCTGCCCCGATTTTCTTAGATGTTCATCATTAACTATATGCGAAAACACGAGCTTTTCGAATTTTTCATATCTTAAAATGTTTAAAAAATATTTAAAAGAACCCCTAGTTATAACTTATAACTAACTAGGTAAATTACCCATGCTTCGCACGGGATTGAACTATTTTATTAAGCTCATATATGATCATTTGATAATATTCATATTTTCGATATATACACTGCATTATCAAGAACATTTATTTTAAGGCAAAGCGTTCCTCCAAAATCTTAAAGTGCTATACATATATATATATTTTATTTTTTTAAAATAGAAATTATGAGTCATAGAGAGATTTTGAGTAGAAGAAAGAAGTCTAAGAAAATCTCCATAGACATAGTTCATCATAAGTAAAAGAACAACATCAAACAATAAATAAGAGACCAAAAAGCCTCGAACAACACTCTCAAGTAAAGTGGAACATCACGTCCATACAAGAACATAATTAACTAAACTCAAATGGAAGATCTTCGACTCCTTTCTTATGAACCTCAATGTTTTTCCTCATTGTCTCAGAGTAGTCATTACTATTGCTTATATTTCATATCACAGGCCCCAACTTATTTTGAATTGAACCATAGTTATTTCTATGGTTATACTATGCAATTAGAAATAATTAATTCAATTATCAACCAAGAAGCAGGTGACATCTGAATGGAACTGTTCACAATTGGATATAAACCAAAATTTTGATACATAACATATTAAACTCAAACAACATAATTTTGGTGAGCACTTGAACTCACAAATATCCACAAATAATAATAAAAACAACCTTGCTTTCCTAGCAATCAAGAAGAAAAAAACATGTTGCTAGTCTATCAGGTTGTATCCAAGTTTACAGTTCAAAAAATTAATTGAAATAATTCAAAAGAAAGAGTTGTTACTTCTTTATTAAAAGAAAAACAGAAAACTTTATCAAAATGAAGAGTTATCATTATAGTAAATATGATATTTAGCAATTAATAGTTTAATTATTGGTAAGTATGTATTTTAAGAGGCAATTGGTAGTCTTTATAAATGTTCCTAAAGATTATAGCAACATTGAGTCTAATGTCAATTAATTAATGTCGGTAAAGGCTCTAGCACTCTTCGTTAATGTCCATATTTATTATCAATAAAAAATATTTCTGTTATAGTGCATTTTGGAAATCTGTTTGTTTCAAGAAAACTTGATTCTTATTATGCCCAAAAAGAAGAGAAGAAGAAATATGGCAAATTACTTAACTTGCGAAAAAAGAAGTGGACTTATTCTGTCTATACTAATATTCTAGGAAGAGTGCATTGACATACTCATTGTTTGTACCTAAAAAAAACAATCAAAATAATATACTAACTGGGGCAAGCAAGACAACAATTTGTTTGGTTCTTTTAACAAAGTTCATCATTGGTTCCGTATCAGTTATCATATATTTGTTGTTGTGTGCTATCAAATATAGTACAACCCACAAGAAACTTTCCAAAAAATTAATGAAAAAACCCGTAGAAAGGGACAAGAAATGATAAATTTTCAACTTTCCTTACTGGAATTTTAATTTTTGAAAGAGTTCAAAAAAAGTCACCAAAATAGCAAATAGAAAATGCAATACATACATGAATCACTATGACTTATGGTAAAAGATTAAGCTTCATGAAATATGAGGAATAAATCACACTTCTAAGAACTTTAATTAATTTTTTGATTCGACTCCCCTGTGTGTGACAAAAAAAAAAAAACCTACAAATAAATAGTGGCAAATCAAAAAAAATTAAAATTGTTGTTTTACCTACAAGAACCAAATGTACATGAATTCAAACATTTCAAATTGTTAAAATGTTATTGTGGTGGAATGAGAGATGCCAAGAGTTAGTTCAGTAGGTCGCATTGACAATCAAAAAATTCATTTTATTTGTTTATACGAGAAAGAGAAGAAACCAAGAAGAAAGGGGAAAACTGTAGAAAGGGAAAATAAGGGGGGCAGGAAGTAATTTTCACTCATCTTTGCTGAAATTTTTAACTGGAGCTTAAAATAAAAAAAAGTCACCAGAAAATAGCAAAAAAACTTGTCCATAATTACTGATTATTTTTAATGTATTTTGAATTGACCTACCCTTTAGAGAAGGAAAAACACCTACAAATATTAGTGGCAGGAAATCCTTCTATTTATAGACAACAAAGGATAGTGTGAATAAATTTTTAGTGTGCCTTATTGGAAATTGCACAACTCTTTGGAAAAGTTACAATCCTTCGGAAAGGTACAACCTTTCATAAAAGTCGCAACTCTTCATAAAAAGTCACAACTTTTCACAATAGTTAAACCTTTTTATGTAAAAGTCGCAACTCTTCATTAAAGTCACGACTTTTCGTAAAAGTCACAACTTTTTTTGAAAAAGGAAGGCTAGTGTTGGAAATAAATAAATTAAAAGGGAAATCTTGTTTTGGTTGACTTTTATTTAAGATAGATATATAATATATATATCATAGGTTGTTGTTAAGATATGAGATATGATATATGATTTAAGTTGTATTCTTTAAAGAGAAACGAGCATTCAACATAAGACGGAGGGAGTAATAGTTTTAACTTTTTACCACCACGACCAACGATTACACCTCATATTCAAGCTAGTATGACCAACTATGCATATTCTCCAATTTGTTTCTGTTTGGACCCATTTCATATATTGTCTGACTGCTACTAATCCATTTTACTGCCACACCTTGTATGCCTCCACAGTGATACATTAGACAATTAAGACCAGCAAAAAAGTAAGCATCCAGTTTTGAGGGAGTGATTTGTTGTTAAGATTCCATCAAGACACCTCCTATTCCTTTCATTCCAATTAGTACTTCAGACTGAGCGGGAACATAGCCCAAGTAGAAACAAAAGAGGAGGGAGAAGGGCAGAAAGAAGGGAGGGAGGGAAACAGCACAGAAGGGGGGCAGGGTCATTAGCCAGATCTTTGATTGTGTATAACTATTATCATCATGCTCCAGTTCATAATTCCAGTTCATATGTTCTCTTTTGTGTCTCTTGGAATCCATGACCATTCTTATTTCACCCAAAACAAAAAAAAAAAATGAAGACTTTCCAAAGATAGATCAGTAAGCCCAACATTGCAGTTTTTTGCATGCCAAATGTTTTTGACAAACAAAGAATACACCCTCATAGTTGTAGTAGTTTTGTTACCCCTTTCTCTATCATTGTGCTGGCTTTATGTTTCTCTCTCTGCCCCATGTCGTACAGGTCATCTAGAGTTTTATGTGAGGCGTTGGTAGCAACTTTCTTAGCTCCTCTCTGAAATAGATTCAGACTTAGAGTCTATAAAATCTATAGAAAGTGAGGATTTCTATGATGAAATCTATGAAGAATATTCAACTAGTTCAGAAGAGTCTGAATAAATGAAATAAAGAAGAAAGTCAAGAAGAAAAGAAGATTTGTACAATCAGTAGATACAGGAAGAGGACACCATGGTTATGCCTTAAAAGCAACTTTCGATGGTGAAGTATTTAAGAAAATCCAAGGATTAAAATTAAATCTTAAAACAGAAGATAATTTATTAAACAGAATGCAAAGAATTTTCGCAAGGGATAAAATCTCTTATCATGAATACCAATGTTGATAGAAGTCTTTTCCTTTCTTACAGTCAAGCTGGAAACTCTATTCCTATAATCCTATTAGATGCAGGATGCACTTCAATTTAGCGTTTTGGAATTGTGATAGTATCTATGTCTTTCCAAGTATGGTAGCATTTTTTGATACTACCCGTGGATATTCAACATTCAAAAACATTTCTCTTAAACTGATTAATCCATTAGCATCTTTCTGCTTCTATATTTTTTTCAACAATTTGGAATAATGGCCAGGCCACAATTTTTTGATACAGTGAGCTGTGGCGGCCTCCCCCCATTCCCCATTACTCGTGTTGCATTCCTTGTTTAACTCTATTATTTATAATTATGGTCTGGATTTTCAAAAAATAGGCAGATGAATGTTGTTTATAGTGTCTGCGAGAGTAAAGTAGTAGTTGTCCTTCCTAGGGCTTTATTTTTCCTTACATCTCATGAGAAACATTTTTCTTTTATAGAGCTCAGCAGCAATGCCTTCTACAGCAAAAGGTATCGGACTATCTAAGGGTCGTTATTTGAGAGATATCTGCTGGATCCAAAGGGTCTGGTTGACACATTTGAGGTGTGCAAGGTGGAATAGGTTCCTTCTTCAGAGTTTTCATTCAGTGGAGATATAGGAGCTCCTTTTACTTTTTGTTTCAACAAGGTAAAGTGCCCCGTAAGAATTCTTTAACAATTGGAAGTTGGATATTGGAAAATTGTTAAAAAATGATCATCTTGGATGTGCTTCCATTTCATGATTTTTGTTCTTGAGGCAGGTTGTGTGCCCTGAAACTAGCGTCTGTTGGCTTTGATTATTTTCTCTGCAGATGAAGTTCATATAGAACTCTGAATCAAAAGGGGGGTGCCCACAAATTACTCTTATTTCTTTGGTACTCAAATGGGCTGAATTGTTATATCATCTTTTCAGAAGATCCACTTTAAAGATTCAATAATCAAAATACCCAATCTTTTAAAATATTACATATGATGTGAAATTATAACTCTAGGTACCTTTTTATAAATAACATTCACGCTTATACTCTGTGCACAGACTACACTCTTGATTTCCCATTAGATCCCAGTTTACCAAATTATCCTTGTGTAACAGTGTCCTCCTTTAAATCCTTAGAATGTCTCCTCTCAACTTATTATATTTCTTTTAGATTGAGTACTTCTCCAGTTGCATCAGTTTTGGATCATAATGCTAGAATTCAGCAGGTACTGTTTAGCTTAAAAAAGCTGCTGGTCAACATCTAGGAGGCTTGTTTTGGTTCATACTCCCAAGTTTCAACTTTTTGCAATCAGTATTGGGAGAGGAAAACTAATTATTGGTTGAAGCTTACTGTAATTATAATTTTTGGGTGCAGCAAGCTGTAATATGTTTCTTACGCCTTAGGATTTATGATGCAGGCTAAATGAATATCACTAATCATTTTACGCCTTGTTGTAGGTATGTTTGTATAATATTTCATTTTCCTAAAAATGCATTTCTGGTGAATGATTGGAGAGTGATATAACTGTTCGTATTGATGATTGATAATAACGAAATATGTACCTTTTTAAATTTGTTGTTTTGCTGGGATCTTTTTATGGCTCATAGTTTGTAAACAATGTGTTTGTAAAGGCCATATTAGTAAACATAAGTCGTTTTTTTTTTGCTAATACATATTTGGCATGTGAATTGAATAAATACGCAACCCCTTCTATTTAGAGATGGAAGCAAAAAGTTGAAACTTGACGATGTTGGTTAAGGGTTGTTTGGGTGAAATGTTAATGAAACATTTTTGAGTGAGAAGAAAGATGTGCGTATATGGTGTACAATTTGAATGTAGGTATAGTGCAGGGCACATTAACATAATAATGATCACATGGCAGGTGGTGATCATGAGAAGTTGAGGAAATAGTTGTATAAAGTTCCCCAAGAATGAATCACGTTATTTCAGGCTCCCACGTCTTACGCTGCCATATTCGTCTAATAATAATAATCATCATTATTATTATTTGATATCAGATCAGCTTTTGACTTTCTCAAATGAATTATCATGTTCATGTGCCTAATCATGACATTTTTGCTATCCCGATGCCACTAATTAGCCATAAGAAGAAAGGCATAATGCATAAATGTGCGGCATAATATATAAATGTGCCTTTTAACTTGGTTTCAAATCACATTTATGTCCTTCAACTTTGGGTGTGCACAAGTAGGCACTTAAACTTGTATAAAGTTGAACAAATAAACACACATGTCCTTACATGTCATTTTTTGTCCTATGTGGTGTTCTATGCGTATTGTGCCATGTAGGATTAATGTGTTTATTTATTTAAAAGTTGGATAGTTAAAGTGCCTGTTTGTGCATTATGAAAGTTGGAGGTCAAAGTTTAAAATTTGAAATTAAGTTTAGAATTCAATACATGTATTATGCCTGAGAAGAGAAGTAGTGGCCAGGTTATTTTAATTAGAATACAGGAGATAGATTGCTAATTTCGTACGTCAGTCAGCCAGCCAGCGTAAGAGAAGCTGTGATGAATTAAATGCAACAATTTACTCTATATATTTTAGTCATGCTTCAATTTCATTCTATAATATAACTTGTACGGAAGAGAGCTAGGGTTAGTTATTTGATAATTGAGATTGGTAAGGTAACTAATTAATTGCTGACGGTCCGTACCAGTATGGCGCCCGCAACCTACATTGCCGCCCACAGTCTCCACACTTATATAATATACAACCACCAAAAACACCTATAACATAGAATCAATCGTACCGCATAATACTAAGAATATATATATACTTCCTATCTTAAGGAAGGACATACAAACTAAATATCAATATAACATAGGGAAACTAGAGCTAGAGTACTTATGATACAACAATGGACTATTCCAAATCAAACAATACGCACTCTTAGGTCTGGAGTTCGGGAAGGTAGATCGACAAGTATGGGGAGGCTTGGGGCTGGGGCAGGGCTGCGTGCCGAAAAAATGAAAAAAAAATTGCAGCTGGCGTCCCCTTCTCTACCACCTTGCAAAACGCAATACTAAGTAAGTGAGTCTAAATCAATCCAGTGCCTCAAAAAACTCTTTCAATTTTCACAAAGGAGACTCAATAAATAGTAGGTAAATAACTAATATGTCCCCAAAGATGCGCTTGCAAGTACTAAAAAACGTTGGCAAGGAGGAGGAGAAGAGGTTTGTCATCCCAATGGACTACTTGGCCCATCAATCATTTCAAGTCCTCTTGAGAGAAGCTGAAGAAGAGTTTGGTTTCCAACAACAGGGAATCCTCAAGATTCCTTGTCAAATCTCCCTTTTTGACAAGATTTTGAAAACCATACAATCTAATAAACAACAACCAAATGATGATACTACTATTCACAATAATGTCGTCGGCGCCTGCTGCTGCTCTCCAGACAATCACCACCAACAACACAATATCATGCCTCCTCAATTGTGCAGTATATGAATCATCCATTCAGCATACACTACTACTACTTACTACGGCTTTTTCTTGATTCATTCCCCCCCCCCATCCCTTCCCCCCTCCCGCCCCACCCTCAGACTTCCCCCCCAAACCCCCCTTTTTTTTTTTTTTTAATTAATTAATTTACTACGTATTTAGTCTTCATGCATGTTGTACATTTCTTGTCGATCAGACATATAACTCACTCCTCCCTCTTCTCGCTTTATCACTTTCTCTTCTAGCAATTTTCTATGCATGGCTTCTTAAGTTTGAAAATGACATACATGTGCCTTTTGTGATCCATTAGTTAGATGAGAGGTTACTTACGGTATTATATCTCACTGCCCTCTTAGTATTTGAATGAGATCGTGAAACACTATCACATAGTCAAGTTCAAGGATAATTAATACTCTTCCATTTTGTTTGTTTCACCGTTGCTCATCACATCACAAATGCCTTAAGCTCCTTTTGATACACAATACAATCTCTAACTGGTTACATAAAAAAAGTATTAAGCCCGCAACTCATGCAATTTTTGAGTAACATAGTTTATGCGAGAATCTAAGTTAAACAAAATATCCTTAATTAGGTAGATTCCACATAATGTTTTTACTTTAATTGATACCGAGTCTTTTTTTTTTTTTTTGGTGTTGTGGTGGAGAACTAGTCAATTGACCATTTAATGACTGCCTTTTTCTTATTCAATCTGATGTTACATGAGTCAGTTTCCTTCAATCATAACCCCTCAGGATGGTTGTGGCACGGGTTTCACCAATTAGCCAAGTTTATACTAGCGTCAATGGACGTCAAACTTCCATGTGAGGATCAATCACTAAGGAGGCTGCTGAGTGCGACCTCACGATCCAATATAGTTATTATAGAGCATGAAGCTCAAACTTATACAAGTTGATTACACCACATTTAATAACCTTATAATACTAAATTCCAATCTTATATCAAATATATTATTAAGCATGAAGATCAAAAAACTTAAAAGTTAATTAAAACCTTTAAAGCCTTATCGAAAAAAACTACATTAAAATATTATATCACATATGATTAATAAGCATCGAAGCTCAAAATTGGGTAAAAGTTGATTACCATTTGCCTTATACTAAATTAAAATATTATAAAAATAATTAATTAATTAATATTAAATATGTTTAAAATTGTTAACTTTAAGTTGATTCACTGATTCCCATTTCACATTCAAGCCTTATACTAATTAAATATTAAAATCCTTAATTAATTTAATTTACATATGCTTAATGTTATTAACGTTGATTAGAGAAACTTTTTCATTTCTCTATCGGATCACGGTGTTTTAGTGTGTAAATTTTGTCATAATGTGTATATAATATACCACACACCAGCGAGATAAAAAACAAACAAAACAGGATCTCATCATTCAATATGGTCAACAACCTTATCGGAATTCTTTCACACACTCTCACGAATTCATGGCATAAAATTATGAAGGACTTTTTGGATTTTACTCAATGAAAGAAACAAAAATGTCAATAAATGGCGGTATGTTGACAAAAAACAAACATCTATACACTTTGAAATATTTTAGGTACAAGTTGGAAGAAATTAAAAAAAATGTCTATATTTCGTTCCTCATTGTTTTATCCTTTAGAGTATATATTTAAATCGACGTTTAGGTATAAGATAAGGGTCTGTTGGACATAACACTGATTACAGGTAAGTTTCTAAGGTCGTTCCTTACTTGAAATTGATTTATAGACAGAACCCATGTGTACAAATTGTTTAGCGACAACAACATCTTCTACTGGAGTTTATCACCGAAAGAAGGGATGGGGTTCAAGTCTTCCCGTCAGGTTGAATCAATTTAATTTCGTATTATATTCACATTTCACGCTTTTAGGTGAATTAAATTTTTTTTTTTGTATAAGTACTCTTATTTAAAACAATTCATTATTCTCATCTTAAATAATCATATTTTATTTCTAGTTGTTTTTTAACCAATGTCATGAGAATCAAGACAATGGGGGGGGTATTAAGAAATTGGCAATCGGAGAAGTTACTGTAATTGAAAGATGTTTGATTCTATATATAATCAAGGGGGGGGGCTATTAACATAATATATCGCTAGGAGTATAAATCACATCTCGAAACCACCGTTTGGATGCAATGCTAATAAGTTTGTTTAGCTTTGGTTTGCATGTTTAATATTCTTTTTGGTTTTTCGAACAAATTTTCTTTTTAAAGACATTATTAACGTTGTGGAGATTGTATAATGTGTTGTTAGAGTTCTATTTGAGGAATCATTATTAAGATAGGCATGAGAACAATCGTCTTTGTGATTTACAAATAATCAAGCTCGTACTCATGATGAAGACTATTTTTTTCAAGCGCAATTTGAAATTTTCTATTATTCTAAAATCCTCATTATAAAGAATTTGTTTTAATTATTTTTTTTGATTAAACATATAGTTCTTACAAACATAACATGATATCCGTGTTTCATTTTCAATTTTAACATCTAATGAGTAAGGTTCATACAAACTAATTATAAAATAGAAATTAATAAAAAATTAAACTAATCTAACAATTCTAAAAAGATTCATACCTTTTTAACTATGATCTCCAAATTAACAAATCGGCAACATGATATGAGAGTTTTAAAATAACTTTTAAAACCGACTTTCAAATTGTTGGATCATTATGACATCATAAATTTGAAGGGGTGTCAACTCATAACCAATTTTTAATTTGTAAGTGAAGACGGGGTTACCGTTTAAAATAAGAAAATTTATCTATATGCCTGAGGTACGAAAATCACATTTTAAAATATCTAACCACTTTATAAATTTACTATAGCTAAAGAAAGGTGTTATTGGGGGCTTATATGCACTGTATATATATCAAATATCCTGCCATAATCAAAATTTCTTTCTAGCAATCCATCATCATATTGATGGCCTTCACAAAAGCAATACTTATTTTATTGCATACTAATAATTATAAGTATTTGTTGAAAACAAAATTAATATATAATTAACTCTTCTACATATTATCTTAATATAATATTCTCATAATAATTTGTTACAATCTAATAGCAACATATTGGTTCTTTAAAATACCAACAATAAACACTCTAAACATTTGTGCAAGCCTACTTAACTTGTTTAAATTTTTTTAGGTTTAATATATATATCTTATACTAATATACTATATCTATATATATATCTATATGATCTATATTAAAAAACAAAAAAACAAAAAACCATATGTGTTTCCTTAAGTAATAAAATCTAATATCTTCAATTCACTGAGTCAGGGAGGCAGAGACGTAACTGGAGACGCAATGTCCAGAAAATTGGAGTTATCAACAATTAATTAGTAAAACAAAGTAAGAAAGCTCAATTAGTATATTATTATCTTTTAAGAAATAATACACTCATGGGTATAAAGTGTGGAAAGCTCCAAAAATGACAAAGTTGGCAATTACCATTATATTTCCTAGAATATTAATTATTTTTACAATATTACATTCATATGATATTATTAAATTATCTTACTGGACTAGAAATTAATAAACATAATCAAAACCAAATTCCAGCTGTTGAGTTGGCAAATTGTATCGTCCTTTCATTATTGGATAAGCTGAAATGCACTAAAAACATGGTTTAATATCCTCGAAGGTCGGAAGAGTGAAAACAGCATAATTAATTTCTAGATAAAATTTACTAAGATAAAAAGTATACATGCATTGGAATTAATAATATTAAAAAATAGAGTCAATAAATTAATTAGCCTTTTAAGTTACCTACTTTTATTATGCTCTCTTAAACAAAAACCATTGTTTATTATTTAAAAAAGAACACTCATAAATTAAGGTGGTTAGTCAGTTAGTCTAAAGATATCAAAAAAATGATGCACTGTCTCTTGGATTTACTTAATTTGTAACGTTTTTAACTCTATCTAATTAGCAGATTCTTCCCATTTTCCTATATTATATATTAAATACTTTTCTCATGTTTAAAATCATGTTATCTTTATTATTTTTGTTATAATGAGTTTGTGGTATGCTAATGTGTTTTATTTATTTATCTTTATTTGCACTCATCTAAATTGTTGAATATTGTCAATACTACTAAATTTTTTAATTTGACTTTTTTTTATAGAAGATAACAATTAAGAAATGACGCTAATGATTTCAAATAGTGATGATGCATAAGCTGAGCAACACAATTGAACCTTTTCAAGTGGTATCAATTTTCAGGTAATAATCATTGTTCTTTATAGCAATTATTATTTTTTGTGTAAGTTGAATATGTTCTTACTAAATTTTGGTTTGATTTTTTAAATACACATTCTTATTCTCGAATTGAGGAGTACTGGGTACCCGTTAATTGGATTATCCAAAAAAAGAATCTTTTACACAAGGATAAGAAGAAAAAACTTCTATCTGATCACTGCATTCATGGGACAATACAATGGAAGATCTATACACAAAATGTTGCTGTGATTCTGTACAATGATCCAACCACTAACAAAAAAATTAAAGAAAGAAAAAATTGAACATGAAAGAGAATAAAATGGAAGATGAAAGAGAATCAATGTGTCTTAGTAATGGGGGGTGTATGGGAACCACTGTAACTTCTTATTTTTTTAAATTGTAACGAGGAAATGTGCCGATTTTGACGAAATTTGTGAAATTACATATATACCTTTGGGTCGGTAGACAAATGGTTAGTTGAAAATTAGTATTTTTTTATATCTTCATAATAGCTAATTCTTGATATATAATAGTGTTTAAAACTTTATTATTTGCACTACAAACATCGTATTGAAGTTATTTTAGTAATAAACGTGGAGCGACGCACGTTTTCGGAAACTAGTATTATACAAAAACAACTGAGCAAACTGAATACAAACAGAGCGTTTTTGACCGACTCGACATGCCACATTATTCAACAGAAATATTTTATGTGCACACAATAACTAGTAATGAAACCAAAGATGGTTGGTAAACTGTGCCATCCACTACTGAATAAAAAAATATCTTTGTTGGAAGGGATTCCCATGTAAAAACCAAAGATCTGCACAATTCATAAGTCGCAGGCTACTTAACTTTTCTCTGATGCTGGACAATTAAACCCTGTTTGAGCCATCTCAATAGTGTAACAACCAGGGATATCAAAGGACTATTCAAGGAAAATCATTTTGAATACTTATCAACAAGCGCCTTAGCGTTCTCTGGTGCAAAGAATCTCGCCTGTGACATCAACTGACATGTTAGAAGATAAATTATATAAAAATCCAAACTATAATAGGTAAGTCTTACGAAATTTCAAAAGATATTGCAGGTGTAATTTTTACGTTAAGAGATAAAATTTTGACAAGTTTGAATACTGTCTCTAATAGCAACCAGCAAGCATGCCGATATCACAGAAATATCACATAAACTTGTAGCATAACTTGAAATGTGTTTGAATAGCTTGTCATAGAAAACATACCCTACTGTTCTAGTTGTCTGGATCAATCACAAAAGATCACATAAAACTTGTGGCATAGGCAATATCTTTGAAATGTTTGAATATTTTTATTAAAAACACTGGTCTAAATGCAATTCATCCCCAAACTGCATTTTAAAAAAACAGAAGAATCGAACACGAGGTGCATAGACATTTTGTTGTAAGAATCGATCAGCATAGTTAAAAACATAGAGGGCCCTATCGTCTCTTGAACAACTGCCGGGGTTTAGGAGAACTTATTCCTTGGGGTCTATAACTAAGTTGTATATGGGAAAAAGAGCAAAGCTAGCAAAGGGGGTCACAGAAAAACTAAAATATGAAGCATGTGATTTACAGAGATGGCAACAAAATACTACTGACTAAGGCTGGGCACCAGACCGGATTGTATCGGTACCGTTCCTGTACCATTTCGGTCCATTCCGATAGTCTATGGAACGGAATGGGACAAAGTGAACCGGTACTTGGGACGGAACGTAATCACAATTTGATACCGTGTAAGCGGGCGGGGGACAGTGGATTCCGATTATATTCCGGGTTTCCGGTTATTATTTTTATTCATTAATTATAAAAAAATATTTTATGATTGCGAACCAGGACGGAGAATTACGGCTGAACTTACTATAAATGATACGATAAATGCCTAATCATAATAAAATTATACTTTGCATCCACATATGCCCCTTGCCGTTCAATTGCTAGGTACAACAGCATATAACCTATACCCCTCTCACTAATAATCCTAATTTTTTACACGTAGTTTTAAATCCTATTGACTCTGACCAGTTTACCCCCTTTTTAACCTAAAACCCTGTCGACTTATTGGGGTGGCGCCCCTAACCCAATATCCACCAAATTTCCTCTAAAAGGAATCCTAATTAGAACACCCAAATTGCTCACTTTTAAATAATTAAAAAATGTTTTCTGCTAAGAATGATACTTAAGGGGCGTGACAAAACATATCCAGTCCATCACCTTGCAGCTAACAGTTGATATTCTTATCATCCTTCGACTCCTCTCCACCCATTCATACCAAACAGATCCATCTGAGCTCCATCTGCTAATGTCAAATGATTTGAATCCTGCATTGAAATATATTCTATTTCCCCCCATATCTGTTGGAGAGGGAGAGAACAGAAAATAAAAGGAAGTAGACTATGGCAGGAGATAGCTGTGAAAGAAGAAGAGAGATGGTAGTTCTCAGGCGACCTAAACGGAATGAGGGTTCTCTCTTTCTCCTAGGAAGTAGGAGAGAGTTTTTGGGATATGTGCTGAGAGCATAGTATTTATGTTATGAGGAACTTGTGGTCAAATGCCTTTTTGATGTCTAATTTGCACATCACCCCTGGTTCTGAGCCTTTCAATTTAGTGTCTACACACTCACTTGCCACTGAAGCTGCATCCGTGACTTCCTTTAACAAAGGTCATGGTCATTTGATGAGGGTTTTTTAGCTTATCTATCACTCTCTTTAACCTTTCAACAACTCCTTTTGCAATGATCTTGCACATTCCAGTGATGAGACAGACTTATTGGTCGGAAAAGTTGGGGTCTCATCTCGTTTGCTCCCACAACTTCATTTGGGTAAGAGGCAGTGTTGGGGGGGGGGTTAAAATTAAACGCGCTTCATAAGCAGAGGTGCGAACCCTTTTGCGCTTTTTGGTAACTTGAGGCGGGCGAGTTGAAAAAAGCACTAACAAAAAAAAAAGCTTCCAGAGGAAAGACGCGAGAGCGACGCCTTGTGAAAAAGCGCGCTTTTTTTTTTAAAAAAAAAACGACAATTAGGGTTTTTTATTAATTAAACATAGGGTTTTTTCCACACAACATTCGGTTTTTTTTTTCCAAACATCTGCACTATAATTTCTCTCCTCACAAACTCTTCTTTCCCCTTTTCTCTCACTCCAGCGACTTTTCTTTCCGTAATGTCCCTTCTCTCTCCTTCCTGAAGTTTCTCCTCGACTGAGTCTGGGGGGGGGGGGGGGTCTGGCTGCAATGTTTGTTTGGATAGTATTGAATGAGGGCAAATGAATTGTTAACTGGAGCAACCACAAATCACCAAGATGAAGAAGGTAATGAAGGAGAAATTCTCACTTATGGTGATGTTTCTATGGCAATGGGGTTGTGAGGAGAAATATTATAGTTTTAGGATAAAGAGTACATTAGGGGGCAATGAAAGAGAATTTGGAGGTTCTAGTTCAAGTCGAAACCTTGTTGGATGAGCCTTCGGATGAAGAAGAAGATGACCAAGTAAAAAGAACCCGTGGTTAATGGCACTTGAAGAGTTTTGAGGATCCTTGTAGAATAGGAGTTTGACTCTGTGTTTGTGATTTCTCTGTTTTTGATTTTTTTGCTTTATAGGTTATGACTTTGTGAGTATTTTTTCAATCTAAGCTATCTTACCGGGTAAAAAAAAGAAATCTTTTTTATTATGAATATTTTTGTGGGGTATTTTTTATACTATGTCCCGCTTTTTTTTCAAAAGCGAAAGACGCGCTTCACGTCACGCTTCTCGCTCTGTAGCGAAGCCCCGTCGCTTGGGTGTTTTTTCCGCTTCTCTCTCCCAAAACTGGGTAAGAGCTACAAATGTGGCATTGAAGCTCTCCTC
Organism: Solanum habrochaites; assembly: GCA_027704765.1. Lineage (NCBI taxonomy): Eukaryota > Viridiplantae > Streptophyta > Magnoliopsida > Solanales > Solanaceae > Solanum > Solanum habrochaites. The sequence goes on from JAKWJA010002491.1 coordinate 67,588,121, forward strand.
AAAAACCTATTGCCAATGGAAATTCTGTAGGTAAGTAGTATATGAAGAATGACATCGGGAATTCATCAGGGCCTCGGGCCTTGTCAATGGCAGAACTGTTTAAGCCCCTCTAATATTTTATCCTCTTCAAATAGTCTTTCCAGCCACTCCTGTTCTTCAGTGGAGATCTTGGTGTTCCATTGGAGTGTGAAATCAGGTCTCCAATTCTCAGACTCCTTGTAGAGTTCCTGATAAAAGCTCGCTATGAAATTTTTCATTTCTTCAGGATTAGTAACTTCAGCCCCCTTGATTTTGAGGATGTCAATGGAGTTGGATCTTCTGTGCATTGGCCATTCTGTGGAAATAATGTTTGTTTTTGTCACTATTTTTGATCCATTGTTCCCTGGATCTCTGTCTCCGGGCAATTTCCTCATTTCTGGACACCTCTTAAGACTCTATAGCCAGTTGAATTTACTGCAGTTGTTCATCATCTGTCAAAAGTCTGAGATCCTGGAATGGATTCCAGATTTCCCACTTGTGATGAATCAGATCTTTCCTTTCCTTCCAGTTGTTCTTGTTGGCTTTGCTCCATGGTCGGTTTGAGCATTGACCTTTTCAAAATTTTCAAATCGTCCAAAGCTTGGAAGCTATTGAAATCCAAGGGCTGCCAGTTTGCATTGGAGCTCCTGCTCCATCGTTTCTTTTTACCTAGTGTCTATGAATCCTGAAGGCTTGCCCCTCCTTAAGCCACCAATTTTGTCAAATTGAAAATATGATTTCCTATGTTTCCAATTCACCACAGGATAGTAGGATGTTGTTATGGTCCAAGGCCGACATGGGGGTTGTCTGGTAAACACTTTGGCTGATTTCGGAGAAGTTCATCCCATGGAAGAGAATAAGATCTATCTAGGGGGGGTCTTATGTGCACACTGTGATGGCAGGTGTGACCTCTCCTCCAGGTGTATAACTTATCTCCTCTATCTCTCCGAAAGACAGGAATGATCCAGAGAACTCAAGAATCCATTTATGCATTGGTTGAAATCAGCCATGATTCTGGTTATTCTATTACAGTTTGTCCTTTCAGATGGAAATCTGGATACATTGAAGTCCCCACAGATCACCCAGGTCCCTTCACATCTAGCCCATATCATTGAGATTAAGTTGTTTGACTTTCACAGTCCTTTCGTGAGTTCATATAGGCAGAAGTAGATCTTGGTGGCTGTTGAGTGTGTCAAAATGGGTGGAGGCAGTAGCGCTCCCAAACATTTAAGGAAAGAGTGTCACCACTTTCTTGAAAAAGAACATCTTCAGCGGGTCTGATACTCCACGAGCTATTATAAGTGACAGGGGGTTGCAGTTCTGCAACCGGCTGTTTAGTTTGTTGCTTGAGAAGTACGGACACAAGGTTGTTACTCCCTATCATCCGTACACAAGTGGAAGTTTCCAATCATGAGATCAAGAGCATCCTGTCCGAAACAGTGAACGTAAACAGGGTAGTTTAGTCCCAGAAGCTAGATGATGCACTATAGTTGTACAAGAATAAGACTCCAATAGGGATGTCCCTTTATCAATTGGTATTTGGAAAAGCATGTCATCAACGGTGAAGCTTGAGCACAAATCTCTTTGGGCACTGAAAAAGCAGAACTTGAATTGGGAAGAAGCCTGTAACTAAAGGTTAGAATAGATAAATGAATTGCATGAGTTCAGATTGAGAGCTTAAGAGATCTCGTCGCTCTACAAAGCCTGGATGAAGCACTATCACGACAAGCAGACACTCCAAAGGGAGTTCAGATATGGAGATATAGTCTTGTTGTTCAACTCAAGACTATTGCTTCCTGGAAAGTTGAGGTCCAAGTGATCACGACCATTTCAAGTTACTCAAGTATTCCGTCACACGGAGCCATTGAACTTGAATAACAAGATGGTAAAAGGTTAAAGTAAATGGCCAGAGGATAAAACATTATCTAAGTACTGGTGAAGGACAGTGAGTTGATAGGAGGTGTAGTTACCTCGATTGAGGTTATGAAATGTAACAAGGTGTCCGTCACTTGTACGCACCAACGAGAGGAGAATGATTAAATAATAAGCTTGTTTGATTGGGCTAAAAGAAATTATTGAATCTGTTGTTGGTGTCTATAATGGTGTAATGAACTCTATTTATAGAACGCTAGGAATGGGTACAATCCTTTATCAGTAGGATACTATCTATTTATTATTCCATTCCTATTTAATACTCCCCTCAAGCTAATGCTACAAATTCCATGTACCTAGCTTGTTACAGAATGTAATTCACACATGACCGACAAGGGGCTTGGGTGAGATATCTATACGGTTTTGATCATTCACTTCACAAAATTGACAATCAATCTCAATGTGCTTGTCTTCTCATGAATCTTGGGTGGGAGTAAATGATGCATGATGTCAGTAAACATAGAGATAAAATTCCAGTGTCGAAACTTTCCCAAACCAACAAACCAACCTGAAAGACTTGCTTCAGACCATGAGTGACTCACATATCGACCCCCATACAAGGCACTAACCCCCCCCCCCCCCGAACAATATAGTGCTCAAAACCTAGTATGAACTTATATGGATCGGTTGGATCAATAGATGAGTTGATATTCATAAGCAAAACGAGAGGGGGAGTTAAAATAGGGAGACCAAAGGGGAGATATAGAAGGTAAGGGGAGAAGAACGGGAAAAGGATGAGAAGGAGGGGAGAATACAGGAATGTAAATAACGGGCGGGTGCGATAAAAGACGTTTGAAGACACGAGGGCTGAAAGATGGGAGTAGTTGACGAACAGAAGAGGCGGTTCAAGAAGCAGGCAAGGGGGGAACGAGATAAAGAAGGAAAAAAAGGCCGCAAAGGGGGGCGAGGCAGGAGTAAAGGAACGAAACGTGGTATGGTCTTAGAGGGGGAGGGAAGAAGAGCGAATAGTGGGGCAACGAGAAGTGAAACAGAAAACACGAGAATAAGAGGAGATCAAACAAGACCGGAAAACCGTAGGCGAAGAATGGGGATAGATAAGGGATATGGAAGGAGTGGGAGAGGAGGAGGAGAGGGAAGAGATGGGAGACGGGAAAAAAGAGAATTTGGTAAAGGAGAAACGAAGAGAGAAAATAAGAGGACGGAGAGAAAGAAAGCACGAGTGGTGGAAAACGGAGGAGAAGGGAAAGAGATGAAAAAGTAGAGGGAGAGGAAAAAGCGATAAAAGGAGAGAAAACAACGCGACGAAAAAGACGGCTGAGGAGATGTGCCGAGGGTAGGAAGAGAATTACGGGGGAAAAAGAAAAAAGAAAAAAAGAAAAGGCGGCGAGAAATAAGGGAGGAAAAAAAAGTAACGAGAAAGTTAAGACGGAAAAAAAGGGAGGAGGACAATGCTGAGTAAGAATTAGTAAAATCTCACCAAAACTTGATCGTAACCATGGCCTCATAATGCCGAAGTATTAGATTTGATGGCTACAAGTGGGTCATAATCTAAGACAATAAAATTATAATAGTGGTATGGTTCAATGATGTCACGACCCAACTAGTAAATAAGAAATTGTTTAATTGAATGAAACGAGCCCCATTGAAAAAAAAAAGACATAATAATGAGTTAGGGGTTGAATGATTGCATTTAACCCCTACGCAAATCAGATTTGAAGAGTCACCCGGAAAGATAACTATGGTACTATGCAAATCAAATCTAAGTCATCTTGGAAAGAAACATGATTTATGGCAACTCAGATATAGAAATGATCAGAAAAAATCCACGGTACTACACAAATTAAATATGAAAAGTAATTCGGGATATACACTGTGCTACCCAAAAATCAGTATGCAAAAAAGGGTCAGTCACCGAAAAGATTGGCACGCGCTCTCCAACAATTTATATATGGAAAAAGTAGTCACGGGAATGAAATACCATTGCTTACAACAAATTAAATATGGAAAAAGTAGTCACCGAAATGATGACAACGGTTCTATCAAATTAATATGAACAAGTAGTTCCACCTGAATGATGGCACGTGTGCTACACTATTGATATAAGAAAGTAGTTACCGCAAAGCTACACGTGGATCCCAACTTATTGCTAACATAATCTTTAGGCCAGATGACGGGCCTATATAGATGATAATAGCTGCCCACCGGCAGCGGCAGGCTCTTTGATTGTTTACCAAGATTTTAGAGGCTCGGATACCAGGTGATAAATGAAATCCAACTTTTGCTAACATAATCATTAGCCAGATGGACGGCTATATAAATGATAAAGCTGCCCACCGGCCTCGGAACTCTGTGATTGTTTACCACAGATTTCGAGGCTCTGATACCATGTGAGAATGAAGGGAAGAATCTTATTGAACTCGGCAATTTTGTTGTGTCTACATTAATTACATTGAGACCCTAATATTTATATACGCTAGAATACATACTTTTACCATAGGATACTATTTAGTATTCTAATTCCTATTCTAAGTCATACGTGAAAGATGTAAGATAGTGTCTACAACAGAGAAACAGTATAAAAATAATGCAAAACCAAAATGCTTCACAATAAAAAGGGTAAACCATTTATCATATCTAGGAAGTAATAATTGTACCATAATAATGAACAACAAAATGGAAGGAAGCATTTATCATAGTGTCAACTTATGGAAAAGGTTCCCGAGACTGTCCATAAATATGTTCATATACTCACTTGTATAAACATCCGCTCAGCATCACCAACATTTCCGTTCTCTTTCAAAATGATACCCTGCACAAATCGAGATGAAGAAATCTATAAACCTACAATAAAAACATCAAAATTCAAAATGTCATGATTTTCTTCCTATTCTACAAGATATTATACTATTTATTAACTAATATATTCATTTACACTACTTTGATATATTATGAGAAACAACAATTTATTCCTTTCACAAGGTAGGGGTAAGACCACATACACACTACCCTTCCACAGATCCCACTTGTGGGATTACACTAGATATGTAGTTATTGTTTTTGCCACACTTCACACTATTCTTTGAATCTTATCTCTACTATCTCTTCTAGGGGTGTCAAATGGGCAGATTGGGTTGAACTTAGATATATTAAAATGGGTTGAAATTAGATATATTAAAATGGGTTGAAAAAAAATTGGGTTGGGTTATGACCCGCACAAGTTTACTTTGGGCTCAAATGGGCTAAAAATCAGGTTGGATCATAAGCCGCCAAGTTTGATCCGCTTAATGTCTATAATTTTGACATATTGTTATTTAACTTTTATAACCACAATTTGAGTTTCAACTCAAGAAAAAAGAATCACAAATAGACGAATAAATCCTAGAATATATAAAATAGATAGTAATCATACCTTGAATATAGAAATATACATTACATCAATAAAAATAAAGAGTCTTAAACGGGTTGGTATTGGATATTAAATTGAGCTCAATTGAGGATTCTTTTAAAATGGGTCAAGGCTTGAATGGATTGAACCTAATTTAAACTATTTTGAGCCCTAACACCCATAAAATTCTGAGCAGGTTGGGCAATTTGCTTAAATTTGGGCTCATTTTGACACCCTAATCTCCACATTAAAACTAAGGTTTGCAAGATTAGGAATTCTCATATTTCTTTTGTAGTTAAACTTAAAAAACTATTAATAATTGCAGTAAACACAATTTTTGGATCGTCCAAAATGGTTTCCAAAATTTAATAGACCATCCATCTAATGCGCAAACTTAAGCCGGATAAATACAATACTGTTCAGGTAAAAATATGACCAATTGAAAAGAAAACCGTTCGCTAATAAAACCCCTAAGTCATAGAGCATAGGTAGAAATGAGTTGATTATATACAGACACGGCATCACTGATATGGCCCCATTCTGAGTATGATTTTCCCAGAAGCAGGTCAACCTGAAAAGGGAGTAGAAAAGGAATAAAAGGTAACCGTGCAATGAGTGCATTCATTCAAGCAAGAGAGTGCAACAATCCTTGCCTTTGATAATGGTCCCTCAAATGAGTGAAAGATAACTTGCACAATTTCCCTCAAAAGCAGGTAAACACTAAGGAAAATAGATGTTTTATTTGTTTTTCTTAACCAATTTAACTATAAAAACTAGTATTTGTTAAAACGGATAACACAATTTTGCATTAGGAGACTAGTTTCATGCTTGTTGAGTAATAACATTGAGATTCTCAATAGCTTGCTAATGATTGCTAGGATTTGTGAAGTTATGGATTTAGACAGCCTCTTTGGCTTCCAGAAGAAGATGCCATGCATTTGACTAGAAATAAAAAGGAACATTGAATATTCGAGTGGCTGAAACTGAACTGTACAAAAGTTAGCAAAGAGAGAAAAGTTCCAAATTGTCAATTTATTAATCAACCTCATTTTCTTGAGTAAGATTTCAAAATTACATCTAACATTTACAGAACGATACAACATAAGAGAGCGAGATTGGAAACTTTATTTCATACTTCTACAAGGGTTTTAGATAAAGTTACCATCTACCTCTGTCTGTGCTATGCATAGAAGAAAAAAGAGACAACTTAGAATATCATGTGCCAAGAAGTTAATTCTAATTGAGAGCACACTGCAATATTCACTCATATCAACCAACAATACCTAACACATTTCAACAACTTTACAGTTGAACAAAGTGAAGGAACTGTAGGAATTGTCAACAGCTTTGCACATGATATTCTGGTAGGGCTAGTCATCTAAAGCTAGGAACTTCTTCTCCATCGTTAACTACAGTTTTACTCTTGCTTTTAATCTTTGCTTTTCTTTCATTCTCTTACATTTGCTCCTTTGTTCAGATCCATGCGTTTATCCTTTTATTAATGCAGGAAGTTTTACAGGCTACCAGATGAGTTAGTGGAAACGTGATACAGCCTAACAATTATTTCCTGCAGGTGTTCAGTGTAGAAGTGACAACTCATATAAGTTACCAAGCGAAGTCATATTTTGAGATAAAATTTTACATGGTTTTTTTTGCAAGAAAATTTACATGTTTAAATTAGTTAAAAATTACTACTAATTACAGTTTAAAGTTACAAATATTTAAGAAGTGTTTGAAAAATTATTTACTCTCCAAATAATAATTGTACCAAACAAATCAAAACCGAGGGAGTATCACAATTGACATGCTAAACTTACTTGAATTGGGTCTACCTCTGACTTTGATTTCGCTGCACTGTTCTTGGTTCCATCACTGCTACCACTAGTTTTTTCTTCTTTCAGACTTTTGCGTGATGCCAAAAGCATTTGAACAGCCTAAAAAAGTAAGATACCCATATCAAGTCCACGTATTGAAATGCCACAAAAAGGAGATCAGTTTTAATTATGTTTTTATAGCAACAAAGATAATAAATGACCATTTTCTTATCATGCTTGCAGAAGGTTGCTTTGCATTCTTAGACACGACTGAATCGTAGAGAAAATCAATACAAGAAGATCATCTAGAATGATGGTGTTATCACCTTTTATGTCAAGAAGTTATCTGAATATGAACCAATGCAAGAGATACCAACATTGCAGATATATCAACCCTGTTTGAACTTTGCTGGAATGGCTGAATGCTTGCAAGGTTCTAAACATTTCATTCAGGGTGGGTGATGAGGGTGAGCTTTTGGGACAGGTGGTGTGGATACAAGACTTTGAGACTCACATGTCTACATATCTATAAAATTTCATGATGGCAATCCAACGTTTGTGGAGACCACAAGGAGAACTGTAGCTGATTTGAGGTTTAGGAGTGGTGAAAGAATTTCAGTATTTGCTTTGCAATCAACAGATTTCACATGATAGTCATGATGTATGGAGATGGGAGGATAAGGAATACAGTGTCTTTTCTGTTAAGTTCTATTATGAAAAGCTTTTAGTTAAGGAGGAGCCAGCCTATCCAGACATTTCGTTATGGATCCCTAGCATACCGACTACCAAGAGAAGCCTATTTTTTCACTTGGTTAGCTTTGAAAGAGGTGATTTTGATAGCGGAGAATTTGAGAAAGATTACCTATGTTAGTTGGTGCTCATGTGTAAAGACTCTAAAAGATGTGAATCACCTCCTATTACGGACATCTTATTTGTGGTGGTAATTATTAACGCCGTTTGGTCTTGAGTGGGTGATGTTGAGCACTGTGAAAGAAATTATGTTTAGTTGCGCTTTCAGAAGACGAAGAAGAAGATGAAGGGAATGGGATGTTCCACCTCTAGTATTAATGTGGATTATTTGGAAGAGAGGAACATGAGAGCTTTTGATGGATTAGAAAGTTCACTTGAGGAGTAGCCTCTTTTCTCTTATTTACTTCCAGTGCACTCATAAGGTTCCTTTATGTATAAAATATTGGATGTGTTTCGTAGAAAACAATGTCTTTTGTAAGGTTGACTACTTTTTGGTGTACCACTTGTATACGGCTAAGTTGCTCAGACTTGAGCGCCCAACGTAGATCTATTTAATTATTTAATTTGTCCCAATTTGTGTGACACTATTTTTCTATGCACCGAATCTAAGAAAGAAATGAACACTTTTGAAACTTGTGGTTTAAAACAATTCTTAGACATTTGTGTGATTTATTAGTTATCTCATTAAGGGTAAAATAATAATAGTTTCATCGTTATATAGTTTCTAAATAAGAAAAGGCGACATTCTCTTTGGGACATACTAAAAAGAAAAGTGTGCCACATAAATTGGGAGAGCGGGAGTATGAAGTTACAACAGCGTTGAGTAACATCCAACATCTTTACCGTTGTCAATGAATCTATTCCACATCCGATTTTACTCTATGTTAAAAAAATTCAGTGAATGTTATTCTGATATAAGTCACCTTATTCTTTGTCAATGAATGTTAGCTAGTAAAGTGAAATCCCTAGTCGACATACACAAATCAATAGGATAACTGAGTAGGCTTAGCACTGAAAATACTATTTAAAGCAACCTACTCTAACAACTAAAGAACAGTTTATATAATCAGATTTAAAAGTGAGCAACTGGCATTGTGAAATCAATAGATTTTACTTAGCTTTAAACATCAAACTAATTATAAATTGAGAGAAATGGGGTGGGGGGAGAGTTGAATTCTCAAGATTGGAACTTCAAAATGCAATAACATGTTCCACATATTCCCAATAAGCTCCAAATCGAGTACTGCTCCGCGCTTGTGGAATGAGCTTTCGTCCCTTCGCCCTTGCACCCTGGTGATAAGACATACGTAATGTTGCCGAAATTGGTCAGTTTTAAGACGATCAACATTGTCCAACCCTCTTACTGATTCAGGTGCTAATTGAATGGATCCAATACAGATAAATATAATTTGTTGTATATTTTGAAGGATCCATGAGAAGCACCAAATATATATGTCATATCCAATTTCAACAAGGTGCATCAAGAGAAATGAAGGGTCCGGTGCAACGGACCAGTGCTAAAAGGTGCATCAAGACAAATAAAGAGTCCATGAAAGAGAGCAGGTGCCAGAGGAGAAAAACATTTAGATCATACCCTTGGCGAAAGGCTAAAGTACCTAAAGCAGTTTACATATTCAATTTCACATAAATCTTGAACACAAATGAACCATACACATTTTGACAGTGTTTACTCAATCTCAGAGCATAATATTCACTTCTCTACTTACGAACTGTGGTTACGATGGTAAGTATGGATACTCTTTTCTACTTCAGTTCCACCAAAGACGACATCTTCATATTTTTATCAGAGCTCACAAATATTAATCTTGTCCACTCGGCATCCAGTGGTACTGTGTGTCACGGAACCAAAGAAACTGGATAATCATTTTCCGTCTAATGACCTTTCACGGGCCATGGGCAATGTAAAAAGAGGAAATAGCAGATTGACCGACCAACCTCATCTGGCTTCCTCGCGGCAATTAGTGCATTTGTAAGGCCACGTTGAACTTCAAAATCAATAGTTCCGGATACCTGTAAGATCATCCTACACCCATGTTTCCTTCGAGCTCAAGGCTGAGAAACTCTCTCTCTTTGTAACTCAAGACGGTCTAATAAATCTCTAATAAACACATTTTATTTTCCGTTTGGATTTGGTATGTTCTACTAACATGACAAACCTGATGAATATAAATCAGTTAACTTTTAGGCTAGGTAGATGTTTAGATAGAATAAATAAAATAAGGAGACTTCTTTCGAAAACCTTACAACCAACGAACATTTCAAAAGGTTCAAGTCTAGAGAGGTACTACAGGTAGGCACCATAAACAATGATAACTGATTAAAGTAACAAGGTATGCCAGAATAGACATATTATCCAGCTAATAAGCTACTGACCATGGCAGACATTCTAAAAGCAGCAGCACTCCCTTCATAATCCATCAGTCCATATTTGACTTCTCCAAGCAAACGGTAAACATCTGGGTCACTTGGTTTTTTCTGCATTCGCGAACAGGTGATTTCGTTTTATTCATATGGACATAGAACAATCTCTTGATAAGCAAAAAATACGTCAGCTGAAGAAAACCTTAATCAATTCTTCAAGAAGAGAAGAGGCTCGATTGTACTCCCCCAGTTCTGATAAGGTCACAGCAGCTCCCTGAAAACCATTAAAAAAAACTTACACAGTTGCAGAGTGAAAATTAAAAAGAGGTGGTTTTGGATTGGATGACATCAAAAAAAGAAATTGCATACAATAATTCTTACATAAAATATAAAGGAAAATCCTTACAAGACACAGGGCACTATGAGCCCGTTTAGACTAGCTGATTATAAATAGCTGCTAAGCATTTTCAAATGTTGATCATGATTTAATAATGGGCAGTCGTGTTTGATAGAAGTACTAAAATTGCTAATAAGTGGTAAAGAAGTGTTGATAAGCTGTTCTTTTTTTAGAATTACTAAAATACCTTAAAACGTTTTACAAGAAGCTATAAATTTCACAGTATCGTTGTAAAAAAAAAAGGAGGCACAAGTGTAGAAGTTAGGTGTTCTGTTTTGGTAAAGAGGGTACACATTGTCACCCCTACCTTACGAAGTTAGAGAAATTGTTTCTGGTATGCCCATGTCTTAAGTAAAACATATCAAAAGCAGTAATGGAAAGTATGCACAGCAACAAAAACCCATGCAAAATAAGAGAAGAACAATTACAACTTAACAGTATCATAGCCTGAAGCAAAGGACCAAAGCAGCATGAAATTTTTGAGACCTTAATAAATCCAAGACCCAATCCACTTGATTGTTGTTGGATAAAGGGAAAGAGAAGGAGCTGAGACATAAAGCCCATGTTTTTCTGGAATAAGCCTTGTAGAAATTTGATTCCTCCTTTCACTTGACTATCCACCCAACTGTCATCATTTTTGTCAAGGTTGACTGGGACAAGATTACGGGGTTTTTGAGGACAAGGGGACCACAGGTTTCCATGATAGGCAAGGAAAAAGATGGTTAGGGCCAGTATAGTAGTTGCACACCAGAAAAAAGTTGCCATAACTTTAGTGTTATCGAACTGGGAAATTGCTTGATCGATTCAAGTTGAATGCCTCATAAGAGAATGTTAGAATAAGAACACGAATAGTATATAGTATCACTGTTATCAAAGGCGAAAAGCACAAAAAAGCTCCAAGGTCCGTCGGGGCTTTAAGCGCAAAGTGCAAATAAAGTGTGGGCATTAATGAAAAAAGGCGTAAAGGGAGGAATATATATATATATAGTAAATTATCTATTATATCATATAATATATATATATATTATATATATATATATATCTATAAGTATAAGACTGAAATCTTCCTCTTATCCTTCCTCCCCAGGCACTATCCCCCAAGATTTTAAAAATCAAACTCCCAACCTTTACCCCATCCACGCTATTCTTTTGATCACCGGAATCCTACCTCCCTCTTCCTTTTCTGACAATCTCCTTCCACCAAAGCCTCTAAAACACACCCGCGACTCAAGCCCAAAAAAACTCATCACCAGAAAGTCTCCCACGCGCCACCACTTCTGCTCAGATATCGACGTCACTCGCGACACGCGCCGGCGCGTGAGTCGACAAAAATCAGAATTTTTTCTTTTTCTTGGTTTGATCCAGGCCACAAGGGCTTTCACCTCCCACTCTGCTTTAGTTTAAAGCACTTAATTTTCTTTTCTTCGAATTTCTGGACAGAGATGGATAACAGAATCTTTTTCAAATTATGGGGTAAGTCTTATGACTTAACTGATACTAAGCTAGCTTCAGATTCTAGGTTTGAATTGGTGGAGAGTGTTGGACGGTATGTGAGAAGAATGGAGTTGAGTAGAGTAGCTCTACAGTGGCTATGCAGTAATTTTAACGCAGCTTCAAGAAATTCAAAGGAAATCCTCAAACTTGGAGATGCAGAGATTTAACTACTCTGTATTTTTGCTCTTTGAAGACACATAAATATGTAGATTTCTTATTTAATGTTTGTTATTACTGTTAAAGAAGAGCAGGGATCTATTATTATTCTCCCTGAAATCTCATTTAATGCTGGCTGGTCTGATCTCTCAAAGAAAATTGAGGTCTTTATAATAAGGCTGAAATTTTACAGAGAGAAACTCTTAAATGCAGGGTAGATAATCAGAAATGGACAAAGAGGAAAAGGAAGTTATAAGGAAGCTCTTCAAAAAAGCAAATGGCCCCGTAATGAACTTCAACCAGCTCCAGAGAACAGCACCAATGGAGATATGGAGAGGCATTCACAACATACAAGTATTTGACTTGAATGGGATCCAATTCCTTTTTGAATTTCAGTCGAGAAGGAATGCTGAAAATGTGCTAGAAGGGAGATGGAGTAGGAGCAACCATCTATTAGAACTTGAGTGGTGGTCAATGACGACAGGAGCTATTCAAGCCCAACAAACAATTTGATTGGTTTTGGGTTCGAATTTTGGGACTAATGTTACATCTTTGGACTGATAAAGTGATGAAGGGGATAGGGGACCAGTGCGGCAGATGGATTGAAGCGGAAGAAGAAACCCAAATCAAGAATCATCTGAGATGGGCTCGTATTCGAGTAAAAGGACCTCTGAAGGAAATTCCGGCATATATGATGGAGAATTCGATTTTTCTTTGCCAGTATGGTGTGAAGCTCCGGCGAGATTCAGACGGAATTCGAATGTAATGCAAGTCAAGCAATTAGAAGGTGCAACACAACTTGTGTCTGGAAGGGAGTTCCCACAACAAAACTCTTTGATGACTTGTATCCCAAAGGAGGCCGAGCAAAACATTTTGAGTAATGATACACAACTAGTTTGGAAAAAGAAAGGGGAAGAGGAACACGCAGGTCTGAATGAAAAACAAGTGAGGGAAATAATTAAAAATGTGGACCCAGGAATTGTATTAGAAGTGTTGGACCAAATCGGGATAAATGGCAGTGGGTCACATGAAGCCCAATTGCCTAAGAAAGACCCATTCAGTTAGAAAAAGAACCTTTTGTTGACAACATCTTTTCGACAAAGAATAATTTCTTTCCCAGCTCGAACTTATCACAGATGGAGATGGGGACCGGAGTGAGAGATGAAACATCTTTTACTAAGATGATGCAACAATCTGCCTTAGGTCGGTAATGTTGGGGGATGAAGAAAACAACATGCATATGATTATTTTTTACACTGAAGGGGCAGGAATTGTTTCAGCAAAAACTAATAAGTTAAATCTTCATCAGGGCAATTGCTCTAATGAGCAAATTACATTATTTGAAGACCCTCTTCCTCTTCAAATTAATGATAGTCTCTCCGAACAAGAAATCGAAGACAAAGCTTCACTTTGGGTACATTCTAATGTACTCAAACTGGGTCAACTTTTTGGGGTTGCTTTTGAAGGACGTGATAAGACGGCTTTTGATCTATTTCTGAGAATTGATCAAAAGAGGGGGGATTTGGGGCAGAAGAAGGTGGAGACAACACCAATCAAAGCAAAGAGCACAATCCCAAAGGAATAAGAAATCTGGAATTTCATGTTAAGTTTAAAGAAGGGGAATCAAGAAACAAGGGGAGAATAACAAACACAAATTTCCAATGAAAGTCAAAATCCTTTCTTGGAATGTAAGGGGGGTAAATGGAGAAGAAAAAAGGGGGATAATTAGGAGATTATTCCAACATTGGGGGCTGATATTTGGTTGAGACAAAATTGGGAGGATCAGAGGTGAATGTTTTCAAACAATTATGGAAAAATAGATGGATGGGGGAATTTCATTTGGATGCTATAAGCAGAAGTGGTGGCATCGTAATGAAATGGGATAAACGGGTGTGGAGAGGAGAGTTGGTAATAGTTGCAAACCAAATGGTGCCTGCAATTTGAAGAGCATTCCCCTGGGTTCCGTTCAGCTGTGGTATGCCCTGTGAATCCAACTAACTAGAAGAGACTTTGGCAATAATTCATCACATCAAAAAAAAAAAGAAAACTGTGTAAATGGGCCTTGGGTAGCGTGGAGATTTTAATGCACTACAAGATACCCCATGGACCATCAGAAGGCCCCAGAATTACTACGCATAATTACTGAATTCTCTGAGTAGATCATGAATGGAGTTCATCGACCCTCCCTGTATTTTGGGGGGTCCTTTTTTACATGGAAAGGGGATAATCCACAACATGTTTGCTTCCAAAATTGATATGCCTTATTCTCTTCCCAAGTGGGATGAGACCTTCCACTATCAAACAGAGCATACATCCCAAATAGGTTCTGATCACAATCCAATTTTGCTCGAATGCGGAGATTAATTTGAAGAATCTTACTTCCATTTGACAATGGTGGTATTAAGGCTGCAGGTTTGCGCAGACACGTAAGATTGGTGGGCATCTTTAATTCACGGTACGGCTCTTATGTCCTAGCCAACCAGTTGGAGGATGCTAAAGGGAAGCTAAAGATGGAACTGAGAATAGGAAAAATTTGGCATCAGAGAAAAGAGGAAATTCTTAAATCAGTTTTCATTTTAGAAAAGACTCAGAAATGAGATTACTATTAGAGATGAGTACTTCAGAACGTACAACTCTCAATGGAGTTTAAAAAGATGTTACAAAAAACAGAGGAACAAAGCTTGGAGCAAAGGTCGCGAATACAGTGATTGCTCAACATGGAGACAGACAATACCAATATTTACAACCTATGGCTCACTCATAAATCTTCAACACCATTGACAACTGATGGGTTGAAGGGTTACAGTATCAAATTCAGAAGATTTAAAGGACCATATCAATTACTATCAACATAGTACAGAGAAACAGAAACAATGAAGGCCAGAATTTGAAGTACAGGGAAGCCCGCAAAAAGCATTACAACACAGAGGAACATGATGCTGCACGGGCCAATTTCAGGAAGATGAAGTTTTTAATTGCATAAGCATGTCTAGTGATAAGGCCACGGACCAGATGGCTTGTTTTCGAGAGTTTTTTCAAACTTCGGGAGTATTGAAGACAGAAACTTCAGAATGCATGAGACAATTCCATGAAATAGAGAAAGAGTTTCAATGCCACCATGGGTCTTCTACTCCCCAAAAGACCGGAGCTTTGGAGACTTAGGGTTTTAGACCCATGCGTCTCATTAGTGAGTGTAAACATGTTTTTGGCAAGCTGTTGGCAGAGAAATTAAGAAATTAGATACCAAATTAGAAATAACACCAAATGGCCTTTATTCAATGAGATGCCGCGTTAATAGCCCAAGGTGAGTGTAGACTTAGATTAAACAGGAGAGATCCCAGGATCTGAGGCAACTTATATAGAAAAGGCATGATCGATGTCAATTGGGAATATCCTACTTAATATACCTGAGGCAATGGGGTGTTTTGGAGACAGGCTTAATGGATAGGATTCGCTCACAACTGTCAGGTTCCTCCCATACTTGTTAATGGCAGAACCTGCTGGTTTTTTCCTCTGAGAGAGTATGACGCGGTGAGATCCTCTTTTCCCTTTTCCTTTTTATTTTAGCTATGGCCGGGTCTTAACAGTATAAGTAGGTGGCCAATCAGAGCACTGGATAAAGGGTTTCAGACATGGTAATCAGTCATGGTAATTTTGCAATAGTCAACTTTTAATATGCAGATGACACACTATATTTTGCGATCAAAGGTAAGAACAATTTATTACCTTAGAGTTATGTTGGTGATTTTTGAGAGCGTCTCCGGCTATCTGTGAACTGGGGGAAAGCAACATCTCCAGGTTAGGAATTGCAAATATTCAAGATGTTTTGCAAGCTTCTTGCAATGCAAGATAGTCATACCAACGACTTAACCGGAATGCCTTTGGGAATAATATAAGGCCGCTGAGATTTGGGATTGAATCACGTGAGAAACAGAGAAGGAGGTTGGCTAATGGCAACTATCTTAGCTCTGGGAGGAAGAGTCACTCTGATCAATTCGGTTCTAGATGCGTTGGCCTACATATGTATGTCCCTCTTTTCCCTTTACATCAGAAGGTAGAAGAGATTGGATAAATTGAGGCGTCATTGCCTATGGTCGGGGAACAAAGAGAAAAACAAATATACTTGTTAATGGAATACAACTTACTAAGTAAGAAGACAGGGGGTCTTGGCATAAAAAATCTGAGGGTCCAGAACAAAAGTCCTACTTTCTAAATGGCTTTGGAGATATGTGGTTGAAGATCATAGCAATCAATGGAGAAGAGCATTCTCCCCAGTCTGGGCAGACCGGATTGCGGTCTTTACGAAGTAATAGCACGTTTGGGTATCCAAGTTTGCTGATCATCAAAAAATTGTGGATAGTCTAAAGGGAATTTGGTGCTCAGTGTGGAGGTAACAAGTATTTTTTTTGGAAGGACAATTGGTAGGACCAAGTGTCTAAACTCCAGTTTTTCCCCGATCTCTATTCGTTTTGGCACCAATCCTGAGGCTAAAAGTCGATTTGGTTCCCTCAGGATGGAAACCACTCCCTTCAGGAGAAATCTAAATGAGTGGGAAGTGGATCGAATTGCTGAACTGCTACTCAATATTGGGTGATTCACGGGCCTTAGCATGGTCATATAATAAGGAAACATGACTGATGGTAAGCACTGTGACTACTTTCTTTGTCCTTATGCTTAAAACAATTGATTTGAGAAGCATATGGACAAAGAAAGTAGTCACAATGCTTCATTCTGATGACTACTTTCTCAAATATGATTTTGCATAGCACCGTGCAACTACCCTATGGTTACTTTCTCATATACGATTTGGGTAGCACTATGCATCTTTTCGGTGACTACTTTTTCATATCTGATTTGTGTAGCACCATGCATTTTCATGGTGACTATTTTCTCATATCTGATTTTGCGTGGCACCGTACATCTTCCTAGTGATTATTCTCTCAAATCTGATTTTGTGTGGCACCTCCGGTGACTGCCTTTTTAAATTTGATTTGCGTAGCACCGTGCATCTTTCTGGTGAC
This sequence comes from Solanum habrochaites, assembly GCA_027704765.1. NCBI lineage: Eukaryota > Viridiplantae > Streptophyta > Magnoliopsida > Solanales > Solanaceae > Solanum > Solanum habrochaites. The sequence continues at coordinate 67,605,431 of JAKWJA010002491.1, forward strand.
TACTTTCTCATATATGATTTGTGTAGCACCATGCTATGTTGCGCGGACTCTTCATTTTTCCAGCCGAACCCGTCTTGACACGACTCTGGTGCGGGTGCGGGTGCGGGTGCGGGGTGCGTGTCAGATTCGGTCAGTTCTGTTCCTGGATACAAAATTGGACGAACCGGAGAAAAAATGGAGAAGACGCATTGTTTGATGGGCGGGGAAGTTGACGCTTTCTCTTGAGTTTGTATGGAAAATAACATACAGAGGACAAAGCTTACAAATAGAGAAGAGAGCAGACAAAACTTCTTTTTGTACCTGAAACATCGAGGAGGCCAAGCTCCATACAAAACAAAGAAATTTAAGTCTTTTTCATGAAAATAAGAGAGAACTTCCTTTTCCTTGAAAGGAACATACCATGCTTAAGTTTCTTGGGAGAAGAAAAGGCTTTTTTTTGGGAAGAAGGACAACATATAATATATATATAATATATATATATATATATGAGCAGTTTTTTTTATAATAAATAAAAGAATTAATATTTTTTTAGAATTATTTATAACAAGTATAAAATTAATTTATGTTTTTAAATTTGTATATCTATAATTGATATGCTTTATAAAGTATATGTTTTACCAAGATATTTAATTATTATTATTATTATTATTATAACTATATTTTATAATATTGAAAAAATTTAGCCGAATCCCCACACCCGTATCCATACTCGGATTCCCACCCTCGAATCTTAAAATTTAAATTTTGTCGAGTCCGACTCTCAGATTTGCATCCGTCTCGGATACTCGCACCCGAGTCCGAGCAACTTAGGCACCATCATCTTTTCGAACTACTTTTTTATATCTAAGTTGTGCAGCACCGTGCGTCTTTTTAGTGACACATCTGATCTGCATAATTTCGTGTATCTTCCGGTGGCTCCTCAAATATTACTTACATAGTCTCACTTTTCGCCAGTGTTGTGCACAAATCAACACCACCAAAACGTACAGTATCTTCTTGCGTTTAAACCACAACTGACACTACAACGGATAAAACTCCCACGTGCCTCCATACGCCACCAAAGATATCATCACCTTTGACTAGATCGTACCACGCACTGATGCGTGGGCCTCTTCCAACCAATTTTTTGGCAACTTTCTTGTTCAGTATTAACTCGTCTCTTGATTCCGAGACAATCCATATGTTTTACACCAGATTTTAAGCACTTTCCAACAACCAATACACTGTTTCCAACAAATCTAAGTTTTCCAATATTATTCTCCATTTCAGATGCACTTTTGCCAAAAGGGTATACTCCGATTCTATCTGTGGTTGTCATTTTCCATTTTTCTTTTAATTAGTTAGACATTAATAATGTTTTTTTCCATAGTGATCTCGAGGAAGAAGTCTATATGGAGCAACCACCTGATTTTGTTGCTCGCGAGGAGTACTAGCCTTGTATGTCGGTTGCGCAAAAAAAAAAAAAGTCACTCTATGTCTGAAAAGTCTTTCAAGCTTTTTTGGAAAGTTCAACCGCCCAACTAATTTCAGGACTTGGCAACTTGTAATGTAGCTGATCATTTTGTGTTTTATCAAATATTCTGCATCAAATCCAGTATTTCATGAGAGAACTAAGCAAATTGAGATACTATTATAAAATTAGTGAAGTTGAAGGACCAACTTGCAAATATCTTCATCAAGTCCCTCATCGGTCTCGTATCACTTGTATGCACTCACTGAGGTGAAAGAGTTTTGCACAAGGGAAAGTTGTAATATGAGTCTATAGAATAGGGGTCTGCCCTGTAATAATGTAGATACACAATTTAATAATATTTTTCTCCTATACTTCTCACAAAGAAAAAATGGGTTGATGCTTATCAACAAACCTGCCAGAAACAATTAGAGGCAATGAACCACCGTCTAAAGTGAAGGGGACTAACCTAGAGGTTGCAAAGTCTAATAAAAGCTAACATACTTGCATTTCATATCGCTACTCAATCTTAAAGTAAAGAGAACAATGGTATTGATAGGTGAGGTATGTTTAAGTTGCAAATTTTTTTTGCCTCCTTGTGCAATAAGATTAATTTCTAGACCCCAAGCATAAGTATATACAACTCCTAGGAGGCTAAACTAAAGTAGGTATGCTCTTAGAGAATGGGAAGTTCTGACACTGTAAGCATACAACAAACAAAGAAATCTTAAATTACATCAAAGATAACAACTCACTTCAAGCGAGATGGGATCCTCTGGTGATGAAGCCAGTGTAGCCTCAAATTGCTGAAGCGTCTTCTGCAAAAGCATCAAATCTGATGAATGACACATTGCTAAACATATTTACGAATTCTTCAATTATACAAAATTGAGTGAATTTAACATATTGCTAAACAGTTTTCTATTCTAAGGAGATTCTATATGTAGAAATTACTAATATTGCACATTTTATATCCTAAATATTCATTTAACTCCATATGTTCATGTTTCATACTTTCATATCAGAGAGAAGATGGTCATACTGACTAGCAATGATAACTACATATGCAAGCCCATTATAGATAAAGAGATGGTAGGCATTAGCAATAGGTGCTTCTCACCAATCTTTCTTATTTCTGCAGCAACTTTCAACTGAACTCAAAAGCATGTCTTACCTTCCTTATAGTTGCACACTAGAAAATTATTAATTTCAGTGCGACGGAAAACAATTTACCAGGAGGTTAGCTCTCTCATCTTCAGCAATTCTCTTACCCTTGCTGGCAATCTCCTCAGTGGGACTAACACTGGACCAATGGCCTCATAAGATACTATTTTCACCTCAAAATAAAAAATGGGGGAATAAAAGAAATAACACCACACAATCATGATACTTTGGACACCTCTGATAGAGTCGACCAAAGACAAATAGACGTAAACGATGAGATCTATTTGATAACAAATAGCCAGCATAAAAATCTACCTTCCAGAGGGAAGAAAGTCACCAAGTGCAAACAACAGTCCAAATACAATAACAGCCGCTCCAACTCCAATCTATTAAATTTGGAATATATCTATTAGTATCCGTATGAAGAAATGAATTAAAATGGATCAATAGGCGGATGTGTCAGCTAGATTATATTACCACCTTGGTACCCAGTCCGATTGTAGTACTTCTGGACTCAACCGGAGCATCATAGTCAATTGCTCCATATGCTTTCTCTTCCTCTGTTTTTTTCTGCTGACGCGCCGACCTAACATATTTTAATCGATGAAGAAAGAAAGAGAAAAAAAGGATAATGTCATCAACACATTGCCCACATAGCCCACAAAGATGGAACAAGAAGTCCAAGAAGTAAGAAACTAGACATCAAAAGTTGACACAACATAGATTTAACATGCCTACATTGTCGAAGCAGAGCTTACTTTATCCGAGAACTAAAAACATCCCAAAACAGTCTAGATTATAAACTCAGAAGTTGAAATTGCACAAATTTTGCCTTTGCAACCAGAAGTTCAATAATTGATCACAGCAGTTGTCACCAGTGATTATTCATTCAATCCCTTGTTTGGAATGCAAAATGTTGGTGACACATCTAGTAAGCATGATCAAGTAGTTCCAAGATTATTTTCATACTAGGTCATTGAAAAGTGATGGCCACTACCAGCTGATGGATTGACCAGGACTGCTGACAGAATCTCTCCTAATCTATGTATGAATGTATTACTTCCTCCTTTTTATTCAGATGGTTGGGGAGAGAAGTCTCTATTTAAATCACATTGACATGACCCTAGGTGACAAGATATGGAGGTCGAGCATTAGGGTAGGGTAGTAGGTAGCCGAGTGTTAAAGTACTTTTACGTGGGAGAGGCAGGGGTCTCGTCTCATCCTTCTCAATTAGTAATCTTATCTAGTATTGCATAGTATCTTATTCTTTGTTTTACCCACTACTTTTTACTTCATTTGCTTTGTTTATCTTGCTATTTTTGGGATCGTTAATTCCTTTCTATTCTGTTTTGATTACACTTCTTTTGAGCCGATGGTCTATACGAAACATCTCTCTACCCCACACAAGTAGGGGTAAGGTCTGCGTACATCAAATTATCCCCAGACCTCACAAGGTACGCTGATAAGTAGTTATTGTTGTGACTATCCACATACAAATGATATGATGAAGCATAGATACGAAGGCTACTTGCATACATGTGAAGTCTAATGAGTACACCACATAAAATGATGAAAAATAATCTCTTTCATCTGCTTTTGTGAGTCATCAAATTTTGGACTCCAATAAAATATGAACAGATAATTGGCTCAAAACGAAAATTTACAATGACATGTTAGTGCAATAATACAACAAAAATTAATTTTATAAGACAGCTACTGCAGGTAAGCATAAATGTAAAACCAGCAGGAAAGAAACCATTCTAAATACTAGTAGCACCTTTTTACCACTTCCAACCGTTCCTCAAACTGAAGATCTGACCCCACACTTTTTGACTTTCTGACATCATTCGTAGAGTTCAAACGAGGTGCCTCTGCACAATAATGAGCCTTAGATTGTATATTCTACAACACCTATAACTCAGACCTCACCTTAAACAAGATATAACAGGGGAAAACCCTTTAAGAGACCACTTTGTATGAAACCAGAAGAATGTGTTCACACATTTTGAATTAGAAATAAGCTTCCGAAGCATACGTAATTTAGCCAGAAGAATCAACTTTACAATCCAGAAGAATGTGTGGTGTCAAATAGTTTTGACAAGTGAGGTCAAGGCAAGGAATCAAAAGATAAATTCGGAAGGGAAAGCCAGAAAATAGAAACAAACTCAGATCATACAACACTATGAAACCGCTACGCATCAGAGCTCTTGTACACATAAAACATCAAATTGTAATGTTGATAACATAACTGGCAAGAAAAACATCAGAATACTTTCCAAACAGTAATCTATCAACACATTCAGGGGTTCAAAGAGTATTTCCAGAAGATTCAACCAAGTGTTGGAAACACTTCAAGCAAATATGTACTCGAGCAATATATGACACCTTAAACCATAATGATTGTTTTTCTTTGTATTGTTAGTTTCATGAACAAAAAAATTACCCATGGTTCAAAAACAATTTACCAGAACATCGGAGCCACAAATGACCTACTTTAACTAGCATGGAGATGACATGAAAAAAATCAAAGATACTACTTTTTTCTAGAAAGGAAATTCATTAATAGGAGAATCCTTTAGGCCACAAGACTACAAATATTTTTCACAAAGGCTATAGGGGGTCGACCCTTGACTACCTTCCGCCCGAGAGCATACGGCTCTACGACTTGTCTCCCAACATGTTGTGTCTCTTTTCTAAGAACATGTTTGGTCTTCTCCAAAGTCCTATCAGGGATAGAGTGTTACATCGATATTCCATCAGATCATATTTTCCATTACCGATATTCTTGAAAGTTGAAAATCAATTATGTGAGAAATGTTTCTCACCATGTGATTCAAACTCCATGTATCATTTATAGCATAGATCGAGAAAGTAAAATGATAAATCTAAGGTATACATCCTCCGTCTCAATACATACCTAGTTTTATTCTTATTTTTTCAAATAGAGTTTTGGCATGCCTTATTTTAGGTTAAAAAGTTCCCAATGTATTATATCTGTTTAATGCTAAATATTTTTGATGCATCATAATTTATACATCTAATCAAACAAACTTTTCTATTTTCTTTTAAATTATTAATCGGTAAACCACAGGTACAAACAAAATGATACCCAACTACACACTACACAAATGCAAGGTAGGGTGGTTTACTAACGATTAAGGAGGTCATCGGACTGTGGGGTAGATGAATTCCTGCAAGAGTAAACAACAGCTTTAGAATAACTACAATAAACTCAGCGCTATTTACATCAACATGCAATTCTAGACAACATAGGTACAAGTTCAGATACAATACACCAGGCTAAGCACGGTAGGATGACTATGGAGAAGTGCATTCTACATTAAATAATAATCTTTCCACTTCACTGACCGTTCTATATCGCCTCTTTAAGTTAAGTCTTCATGTACATACTGTTGTATATTTGAATAATCCACCTTATAAGTCTCAACATATCCTTCCTTTTGTCACAAGTCTTGCCTTAAAATTTTGTCAAAGAGCCTTCATGATTGTCTTTGACTAAGAAAACTTACTTGCATCCACTATTTTCTTTCTTTTGGTAAATCCACCAAATTTCAACTGTTGTTTTCATCTAAAGCATGTATCTGCTCAAGTATTGCATCTTCAAAGGTATCCTTTGGGTACCAAGAGGCAATTGAAGCAATAAACACAGTATATTAGCAATGGAGTATGTGGATTTACACAAATTGTAATTTTACAAGTGTAATAGGAAGGTCAAGGTTTTCTACAAGATTTCTTAGGATGAAAAAGTTGGTACAAGTCATGGAGAAATTCTTCTTCTGAAAACAAGAGGAGACACATCAACTTCATCTTTCAACTTAAACATTGGACGAGGAAGCGAATTTTGAGAAAAGAAGGAAATATTTGCTGCAAAAGTCAAAATTCTTTCAAAATGCAAGACCAATTGTATTTTTTATTCTAACTAGATAAGAGTAGTTATTGGTGGTTACCAAGTTAAGACAACTTCTAGTATTATTATTTATAAATTGAATTGTAACAAGAAGTTCCACAGAGAAGCATACCTTTGCGGCCGCACTGTGCCCTTGGCCTGCCTTCTGGCGGTTGCAGAATTCTTACCCTGAATTTAAGTAGCAAGAAGAGTATCGAAATTATCCATTACAAAATTAAAAGGGTGAAGCAATACCTTGTTAGTGTTGCCGTCACTCGGACCGAAACCACGACTTGAATTTGAATCAGTAGAGCAGCATATACAATTCAGAACCCCATACTTGGACTTGGTATGGTACTGAAACTGGAGCTGATGATTGCTCCGGCTTTTATCACTAGGGAAAGAGAATGTTCGACTATAAATACTGCAAGACTTAGGAGCAAACAACACTTGCGGCTGCTGAACAACAGTAAAGTGAGTCCCTGCAACGGCCATCAGATAAGGTATGCCGTTTCTCTCTAACATATAAATAAATATATCTTGATAAAATTAAATCATAGTTAATTTTTTTATTTTTGCACGTTGCAATGCATCCTAAATGTTTTAAGGGAAAAGGACACGTACATTTTCATATAACTTACTTAATTATTTTTAATAAGAAAGAAGTCAAAAAAATAACTGATGTATGAAAAAAAAGAATTAAAAAATATTTTGAACTTCACTAGAAAGATTAAATATACACTTACATGAATTTTTTTTAAATTAAAAATAAAAAATATAAATTTAAAATTAATTTTTTAACTTTTGCTGATGGATACTTGAGTCACTTTTATAACAATAGGTATATCAAACCCTTTTCAGATGTTTTAATGTTTCATTAGAGTTATTTTTATTGAAATGACTCTGATCGAACTTGAAATGTTTAGTATCATCTCCTAATTTACCTAGCTTTCATTGCATGTTTGACCTATACAACTAGGATTCAAACTAACAGTGACGAAGATGAGAAAGTTATAATCACTAGATTTATTAGTCGTCTCAATAGAGAAAAAATAGATACAAAAGAATTTAAATATACTCGTAGAGTTGGTTACAAAAAATAAAATAGAAAATAAAACTTACTCACAAAAAAATTACCTAAATACTATAAGACTAAGCTAAAATAAAAAATTTCATGATTTGATCAATAATTTATCAAAGGTTTGAATTTGTCAAACTATAAAGATGAGTTACTATTTCTTTTCTCTTACGGTCCTTTTCTTATATTTCTACCCTCCTTCCAAATAACAAAGTATTATCAAGGAAAAAATTTGAGTTAATATAATTTTTCACATGATTCCAAAAGCTTTATTCCTATGTATAATAGCCATCCACATGTCACAAGATTTGTCTTTTTCATAATTTAAACATTCAAAAATCACTTTTTAAAAAATAGGCCAAACACAATCTAATTTTTATTTATAATAAATATAAAAAATAAGTATTTCTAGTAGAACATAATTTCTTTCTTTTCTTAAGAATGCTGAAAAGCTATTTATAGAGTTAGTCAAAATGGATTTGACCCGCGAGGTCAGTCCAATCCAACTCTTGAATTAAGTGGAGTTATACCTAATTTTTTTTGGCTATTTTAGAAACAAAGTTTTTTAGCTCAGCCTCACTTAATCCGCTAGCCTCGTAGACTCAACCCGCAAACCTCCAAGGCCAGCCCATGGGCTATGAATATTTAAATAATAATAAAAAAAAATATATATATATATAGATAAATAGATAGATAGATAGACAGATAGATAGACAGAGAGAGAAAGTAGTGTTTTATTTGTAAAGTTTTTATCAATAAATATTTAAAAACATAAAGAATCAAGTCTTTCAAACTAGCTTGTTTTTCGTGGGAGGAATGATTGAATGATCAACATTTTTCTGACTAAAATCTTATGTACACGCTATAAAAAAAAAAAAAAAAAAAACAAACTATTATGTATTTTGGTAAGCACGCATCGAAGTGTGAGATTCATAAATGTATTTCTGTAAGTATTCGTTAAAGTCTGTGATTCATAAATGAAAATTTGTATGTATAGATGTCGTGTTCATAGACGTCAACATTGGATACTCTTAGATACTCTTTCTAAGAGAGTAATATTCTTCATTTTTTGATTGAAGGGTAAACTCATTCCAACCCATGGCCCGCTTAGGGCTGGATTGAACCGCTATTTTATTGACCATTTAACTAAAAGGGTCAGTCTGCCCCAACCCATTTAACTCTCTAGCCCGTTAGGGTTGATTGAATTGATTCATTTTGACGGCTCTAGCTATTTATATCAAAATAAAACAACTTAACTAAATACTCCTTCCCAACTTGTGTTACTATTATTTTAATTTCAGATGTTGTTCACATGAAAAATATCTCTCAAAAGTCAAGACCCGTCATTCAGAATATTGTTTCTTGAGAAAGAATCAATGATTCTTACAGCACTTCATTACTCTGTATGGTTTAGAGTAGGAAAACACAAGAAAAAAATTACTCCGACCACTCATGGTGTAGAAAAATTATGAAGGAGAAGTGATTTGTCAACATCATTGAATATTTGGATCGGACCCACAAAACAGGTAACTATTGCCCATATCCAAATCCAAATATTATGTGTTGCAAGATGTGTATTTTAGTTTAAGTAGTAATAAAACAGGTGTTACAGATATAGTATATACTAATACCAATATTTATTTTTAAAAAATGGAACACAGTTTATGCTCCACCTTTGAATCTAAAGTCAAAAGATAAAGAGACAATGTTGAGCTTCATTTATAGTTAGTTAAGCACGTAAGAATAATCTCTCTGTATTGAAACTCCGTGATCTGAATTTATTCACAAGAAAAAACACCGAGTCACCTGTGCACATGCACCAGTCCACCACACCAGCCATCAATTGATTCGTGCATCTACTTAAAAAAATATATTAAAACAACAGTGGCGACTGGCGAGTAATGTTCCAGAATTAAAGTGGGGGGACAAGCATCTTCCCCTTTCCAAACTCTGCAGCAAATTCTTCATCATTTTTACCCAACATACTTTTCAAGCTGCATTCCATGTTTCTACCATTGAGCACCCAATATCTAGGTTTTATCTTCTTCTCTAAAGAATAGCTGAAATATCTTGGGTATTCAACTACATCACTTATTGGTTTTCCCATTGAATTCATCAGAAATTCTACCTTAGGCTTGAGAACTTCGTCTATGCTGTAGCCAAGCAATGGAGAGAACCTGCAAACCATTAGTGCTACTTCCCTCTTCGAAAGCCCAACATGCATCAAGTACATCATTCTGCTCAAAATGATAATTAGAAAAGCATTGTCATAACACAAGGTATCATACTTGCACAAGGAATTTATAATTGTGCTTGGCAAAGCTGTAAAAACATATATTTTGTATGTTATCTAATAATTGTATGCCCAGCAAAATGTAAAACTAGATTGAAATCACAACATTGTGAAATGTTGCTATTTTGTCCCAAATTGATAGTACTATTCTGTTAGGTTACACTTAGACCCATTTCTGGATTTTAATTGGACTTGGGCTAAGTTCTCTTTGCAAAATAAATTTAAACATTCATATGGATCAATCAACTGCGTTTCAATTTCCAAAATACTCAGGGTACCTACTGCCTCCCACCAACACAAATACCAAATAATCTGTCCCTATGCTTAGGCTAGGCGATAGAATAAAATACGCCAATGTTATAGTGTCTCCTTGGATTTAACTTGACACTTCATTTCTCCTTCAGCTCCTACTTAATTGACCAAGGCACACAAACCCTTGAGTGCAATTTAATTGAACAACTTAAGCATATACCAGAGAGTATGATATTTGTACCTTGGACGTAAAGCTCTGTGGATATCACATACAAAAAACTCGGGATATTTCCTGATAATCCTGGGAAGATGACTTCTGGAAACTCCAATACCCATTAGGAAGTTGAGTTTTCTCTTAAGAGTTCTCCCGATGCTCGATGAAAAAATTTCAGGACAGCGACCAAGAATCCTACCAATAATATCATCATCCAGGCCTAGATCCCTTAAGAAGCACACTATCTGGAGATAATGAATTATTACTCCCACGAAAAACAGAAATTATATAACAGGTGCTGAGATAATTATACTACTCGCATTCACCCAAAAAAAAAAGTATCTCCTATAATCAGCAAAGAAGATGTTCAAGCATCATCATAAAATCTTACTCTGATAGGGTTAACAACCAGTTAAAAAACAATCTCTCTTATCATCATAAAATCTTAGTAACAACCAATTAAAAAGCCCTCCCTCCCTCTCTCTCTGAAACAAAAATGAAAGCATGCCAAAATCAAGATGAAGAGGGAGAGAATGCATTCATCTGAAATATCAAGCTAGAAGGAGAAATACATGTAGCCAAGACAGATACAGTAGAGATTTGTTTACAGCCATGCCATATAGATAATCCTCAAACAATTGGTTAAAACCCAAGCAAAGAATCACCATTATCAAGGTTAAAACACACCACACCCAGTTTACGTGCACATCAGTAATTTATCTTAGGCTTAAGTCATACACAGCCACTTAAAGTTGTCCATAGATTTCACTTAGACACCTCAATTTATCCTTGTACTTATTGAACACTTTATATATTCAAAAGTGATTCCAATTAGACACAAAACGCTGATATGGCAAAAAATATGTGCAACACTCTCCTTAAGCGTGTGGAACAATAAAAAATGATTTTTTTTTCCAACTTATACACCTAAATTAAATTAATAAATAATAATAATAATAATAATAATAGACCAAGTAAATTTTTTTTAAAAAAAAAAAATCTTTCTCCTCCCGGTTCTCCACTTTTTTCCCTTTTTTATTTTTTCTATGTTGATCTAATTAAGGTCTTAAATATTCCGACAAAACTCCATTATTTCGGATGAAAATAATATTCCAGCAAAATTATTGATTATTTTTTCCAATGAAAGTTCATTATTTTTTCATGTAATTGTGATAATGATAACTAATGAAAGAAGATGAAGACCATGAATGAAAGGTTCAATGCCATTAGAATGAAAGGCGGTTGAAGGGTTACTTTGGATTGATATATAGCAATGGTGTATTATTGATGCCCTGGTGACCAGGATAAACATTCGATTGGAGAAAAGACAAAAGAATGGTCGTCGAGGCTATGGTTCAGTGGCAGTTGAGGTGCCCATCATCACCTGATCTCTACGGAATAGATCTTATGACATTGGAAATCGAAAGATCAGTTAGCGTCGTCGCGGTGCCACGACACTGTGGATTGGAAAAGTTTTTTCAAATGGAGAAGAAGAAGAAGGATGGGCTGGGGGTGGTTAATTTCATACTTCTATTTTTTTTGTTTTTTGTAAGTTCCTTTGATTATTTTACAATTAACATTACGAGACATTTTTTTAAAACTTAATCCAATCGACATGTGCATTGTTTCATTGGTCCATTTGGTATGCATAAGGTTTGAGATGCACGCGTGTTTTATCTTTTTAGTTATTATTATTTTGAGTCAAATAGATATAAATTTGTTAAAATTCAAGTGTTCAATGGGTACAAGGTTTTATTCAGGTGTCTAAGTGAAAAATGTGGACAACTTTAAGGGGCCGCATATGACTTAACCCATCTTTCATCTTATGTATGTGAGAATCATGCTTTTGTATGAAATTCTCTCCATATACATTATACTTAGTTCAGGAAATTGGGTGTTCTTCGTATAAAGTCATATTTTCATCTCTACCCTTTGTATTAGGGGTGGCAAAATGGTTAAAATTTATGGTATCCAACTCATTTCAAATGGGTTGATTTCCAATCATTTTAACTGTGGGTTTAAATCTGAATCAACTGCATATTACTCTCTTATAAAATAGGATACTTCTCATATATCACACAATAAATAACCTATTACTGTCCTCCATAGCTTTTAGTTTGACAATTACCAATTCCGTTACTACCTGTTATCGGGAGGAGAAGGCGAGTGCATTACGGAGAGAGAGGAGAAGGGGGAAAAGAGTGGAGAAAGGTGCATTTATATGTACTATCGGTACGATAATTGTATCATTAATAAATATGTTATTTGTATAATATGGCAAGCGAGATTAGGGGCGGGGGAGAGAGGCGAGCAAGTTGCGAGAGGGAGGAGAGAGGCGAGCGAGAGGGAAGAGAGGTGAATTTGTATCGTAATCATGGTTATATACATTTATCTTATACATATGCATTTGTAATATATGGCAAGCTAGATTGGTAGAGGGAGAGGAGTTAAGCGGAGAGGGTAGAGAGTGGGAGAGAGGTGAATTGTATATTTATCTAGTTAGATAATATGTAATATTATACTTGTCCTTTGTATATTCCTGGCAAATATACTCTACCATTTGGCTATTATACGAAACTCGACAGTCAGTCCACGTAATTAATGTATTAATATTAAGATCCGACGCGTGATAATGTATGCAAACTATAGCTATGATGCAGTAATTAAGTAGTATAATTTGTTAACCCATGCTAATTTTCTCCTATCAATATGGATAACTCATGGGTATCCACCAAATGCACTCCCCTTAAAGTATCAAGTATGTAAGGGTGAAGGACCTTTAAAAAGTACACTTATTAAAGGTGTCTTTAGTATTAAGAAAAAGATTTTTCAATTTTCTCATGTTTGGTTGGTTTAAATGTTTTTCAAATAGACTTATTTTCCTTTGATTGGAAGGGAGCCTTGGAGTAACCGGTAAAGTTGTCATCATGTGACCAAGAGAGTCATGGGTTCAAGCTTTGGAGTAACCGATAAAGTTGTTGTCATGTCAAGGTTCAAAGTCCATGGAAACAACCTCTGGCAAAAATGCAAGGTAAGACTGCGTATAATAGGCCATTGTAATCAGGCCCTTTCCCGGACCCTGCACATAGCGGGAGCTTTAGTGCACCGGGCAGCCCTTTTCATTTTCCTTTGATTAAAGAAATTTTCGTACGAAACTAGAAAATAGAAAATCTCCCAACTTAACCTTAAGATGCATAAATAATATCCATTCTCAAAAGTTTACTTGACTTCCGACCGCTTCGATTCAAGCACTCACTTTCAAGAAAAATATTTTCTAGGAAAACATGAAACGTTTTACCATCATGCCAAATATACACCCTACAAGGTGAACAGATTTGCAAAAAAATCTTGTATGTTGGAAGCTCGCTGTTTCTTTACATCATTAAGAAGCAATAAAATCACTCGCATATGATCCCAGCGTGATTTTCCACCCATTTTTGACCTACATATCAGATCGATCCCCAATTGGATATGATCGGTATCTTATCCGTTTTCACCCTGCTTTTCGACTCCATGCCCGCCCGACACTCTCTTCCTCTTCACCCCTAATTATATCCTCTTGTATGCTACGAACTATCCTCATAACAGATATATTAATTTTCAAACACAAAAATCTATACAGGTTTGCCGGGCTTCATACTTCTCAAGCTGACTTCCCTAATTAACGGCTAACGTCGCTCGACTAGATGGTTACTACCCTTGGAATCCTTTTTTCCAATTTTCTTTGTAGATTATTCCTACAGCATGAGAAGACCATTCTGTTGTGATTGCTTTTATTTCTGTTGTTCCTTTTTCTTGATAATTAAAACAATTTAAGGTTTGAGGGGTCATATTCTCAAGCTGACTCTAATTAAGGTACGTGCTCGACTAGATGGTTACTACCCTTGGAATCTTTTCCAATTTTAGATTATTCTACGAGCATGGGAAGATTGTGATGCTTTTTCTTCTTCTTATAAGTAAAAATGTTTATTGAAATGCTTATGTTTCAAAAGAAATATATTTAATTGACATAAAGTGGGGATACCCCAAAACGAGCATACGTGTTTCTCAGTTTCAACACCCTTCAATCATCAATAAAATATTTTATTGCTATAAAGGTGAATACTTCAAAGACAAGCAATACCCCTATAACTAACAATTCTCAATTCAAACAACCTTCAATCATCAATAAATATTTTAAATGTTATAAAGTGTGGATACCTCAAAGACAAGCAAGACCCTAAAATCATCTATATGAGTAGAACTGATGTGACCTGTTTCCATATATGGGAAAGTTTCTCATGTCCACATGTTTAAACTAATGACAAACTAACAGTCTACTACTCCAGAAACAAAAAAGATTTTAAGTCATGTCTAAGATCACTATCACATTTATGATGGACCTTAAATCAGGAATGTGAAGCTTTTAGAACCAAAGAATTGTGTTATCATCTCAATACAAGATTTGTGAAGATATATTTTATTTTATTTTATTTTGAAAGGTTCACCAACCTAGTATTATGAAAGATTTACTAAAATAAAGATGAAGGTGTTTGCACCAACTAAATTGGAAGCTTAATTTGAAAGACGAGACTAGGCTCGAGGAGGATCAAAAGACTGACTCTCAGTCCCTAAAGTTCACAAGCTGGTTAGACTGCAATATATGCCTATGGAAAGAAAAGTCATGAAAAGCAATCCATGTATCATAAAGGAAGGCTTGCCTATACGTCTTTCTAGCATACGTGTGGTTCCTTTCGATTGGAAATTGGAGCATGTTGCTACCTGGATCAATCAGCCTAGTTGTACAACTACCATCACCAAATAATTCCAAAATCTCATACTGAAGCTCCAGTGTCAATCAGAACTAATGCACAATCTTGCATACGTTTGTGCTGATGTTAGTAATTTGATAGGTGAACACCATAATTTTGACTCTCACCTGATGGAATTCCTGAGGCTTCTGTAGTAATAACTGAGGACTTGTAGCAATCACCTTACCCAACTTCTGGTTTCGAATGCCGAAGTCACGCAACTGTTCCACCACCAATTTCAGCTTGTTAACTGACAGCCCCAACAGGAGCGGGCAGCTTTTAATTGCCTGAGCTACACTAATTTTTGGCACCTGCCCAAAACATAAAATAGCAAAATGACATCTATATTACACTCTAACTTACTGCAGCACAAGGCATATAGTCATACAGAAACCAAATCCACTGTTTCTGTACAGTGGATAACAACAACAACAACCTACACAGTGGATACACCACTGAATTAGAGACCACAAGTCAAGGTAATTAAATAGAGAGGATTAAGGGACTCCTAGAAAGTTGCAATGACTTTACACAGAAGACCCATCAGAATCAACCAGACATATTTCATAGCAAAAACTAACTGCTCAAATGAGAAAATTGGCCTCATGTTCAAAATAGGGTAATCAGGATTTATACCTTCTCATCATCAAAGAAAATCAGAATGTTCTCGTAGTTTTGCAGAATGCTCCTTGAAAGAATCCATGGATATTTCAGCAACATCTGCCCAAAATCTTTAGCCTCCAGACCATCCTTGCAATAAATGAACAACAATCACACCATCCTAAAAATGAAAGCTCCTAGATTGTCCAACTTATTCACAAATAAATAAATTTCCAACTTAAATAGTATGTTAACAATTTCATACCTACACTAATATTTCTACAGAACTCTAAAACGATAATTCAGTTCTCCTCGGCAGAGTTATAAAAAATTATGTTTGCTACATCAGTTCAAGGCTGAAAACTGTCTCCTTTCTTAGTCCCAAAATAACTGGGAAATTGTTCAAAATCGTCTGTAAGTACATCCTCACAAACAGGTTTCGGTGCAGAACTTCCACACATACCAAAAGAAGAGACTGACGGAGAGAGAGAGGAAGAGAGAGAGAGAGAGAGATGACCTTTGTCTCTCGCACTAGTAATATTAACAGAAGCCAATAGAGCATATTGCTATCATATTTATGTGATAACCATGAGTCGCTAAACTTGAGGCAGAGTTGGAGATAAGTAAGGAAGGAAAACTATTAAGATCAGATATAAATAAATAATGTGATACCTTAAGGATCGCCTGCAGTCTTGGTCTAACATCCTTTTCAATGTCATAGAAAATAATAGGCGGAAATAAAAGAAGAATTTGTCTCTTACATCCTTCCACCACTCCAATATCATCAAGAAATAACATCAGGCGCTTCATATGACTCTCCTTAGGTAGCAAAAGAAGTCGTGGAAATGACTCAATAAGATGTCGGAAAGATGCATCTTGAGAACCTAACAAATGTAGACCTCCACGTCTTGCTTGGATCTACAAAAAGTACAATCACATTATGAAGTTGCTTGCAGGATGTATTATTCTGACTCGTTTTAGTTGCCTTAAGTGGACTGTGAACTATGATGGAGAGTGAGGGATTGACTGGATGTTTAGACTAATATGTTAAGACTAGGTGGAACTGGGTGAATTTTAGAGAAACAATCATGTAAAGGCTATGACATAAAGTAGTGATTGACCATAAGTTATTTCAAGGGTCTGTAGATGACAGACTGTGCCCTTTAGGAAAAATAGTCATAAAAGGAGATGAGGAGTATATCAAGATATAGTTGTAATAAGTAATAACTTAGTTCCACAAACTTTAGGGTACGTGTAGCTCAATGAAAGTGAACAGACATCAGTGCCACAAACTCCAAGACAGGCACAGTAAATAAGCCCCATTAACCATCCTGATTCAAGGAGGCAACTGACCTTCTCAAAAAATGACAAGGTCTGCTGGACATCCTCATCAATACTGATGGACAAGTGCATCATCATTTGCCGGGCATTTCTAGCAATATGTCCTCCATCATCACTGTTTGCAAAGAATATTTTCTTCATATACTTAACCTATGAGCAAGTAGAAGAGGGATCAGCACATTAAGAAAAAACTGAAAGAGGGTTCAAACTTCTTATCTCAAGAAAGTGACAACTTTATGGCCACTCGTGATCCTTTTCAACTCCCTTAACCATGGAATGAATAGAATTTATACACGCAATTTATAGATCTTAATCAATAACTATATGTCACCTATACTTGGCCTTATTCTTTGAACCAGAGGAAACCTTAGCAATTATTTAAAAGATTCCAGCGAGTATATTACTTTCTTATCTAGCCACACTAAATCAAGACTTTTCATCCTCCTGTGATATGTTCAATGCCTGCAGAGATGACAGAACTCTCCCACAGCGCTCATGAGATTTTCATAGAATGAGCCAACAATACTAGGAAAGATGAATAACATAACAACAATTTGACATTAACAAAAGGTCTTCCGTAATTGGTGTTATTCTGTTTAAAGAAAAGATACACAGACAGGAGTAAGGAAAACAAAATCAAGAGAAAAATACAGCAGAAGAAATGAGTAGGCGTACCTTATTGATAAGGGTAGGTAGTGTCTGAAACAGAGAATTAGAGGAAAGGTAGCGAGCTAAGTGTGTTGCGGAAGAGAGAGTGAGGCCAATGCTCTCCAAGAAGGGAAGCATACCCTTATCACCTTTTTGTTTAGCCATCAGGTAGACCTTGCTCTTGAAAGGTGGAATTGCAGGAACCGGGTCATATGCTTTTTCAAAATCAGTGGAATTCCATAAGGAAAACTCATCCAGTTCACGGACGCTATCTATCAGCATGCTAACGTAATTAGGTGAGTTGAGGGCTACTTCGATGGATTCCTTATGAGAAACACCAAGTTCTTGTAGGTAATAGCTGACAGCCTCCCTAGCTTCAGCGATTACTTCTTCCGTGTCTTCTGTTCGTTTTGACGACGAAGACCTAGCAGCAAGAGGTACAAGTGGCGCATAACTCCTCAATTTATGACAGACTTGCTCTGGACGTATAAGATTGCAGTAGAAAAAGGTATTGCAATGGCAAGAGAAAGGAATAGGGAAAAGTTGAGGTTTTGAGTTGGGGACGGCGAATGACAAATTACTTAAAAGGCAATGTGAAGAAAGTTGGGTATTGAACGCCCATCCTAATCTGTTAAATTAATTCTCATTAATAAGCTCTTCTGGTAACGTTATTTCCTGTCTACACAATATTGTATTTGGGCGAGAAAACCTGTCTTGAACTAGGGGTGTTTTGTTTCCACAAGATTATCAATGTAGAATGGAGGTAACATTTTTATAAATATATTTTTAAAAAAAATTAGGACTATCCAAATAGGGATACACAATTCTACGGAAGTATCCTATTTGATCAATTAATTAAATTCAAAATAAAAAATCACTCATAATATTTGAGAAATATATTTCATTCATATCAATATTTTGATATTTACTCAATATCATTATTTTAATATTCACTTGAATTTTTTTTATGTAAATAACACAAATATCTACTATATAGAGTATTATTGTAAAAGATAAAAATTTGATGCAAAATTTAAATTATTAAATGAGACTTGGCTTGAATACTATAATTTTTTCTAATATTTAAAAATTTAAATTATATACTAAAAATATTTATCAAATAATAATAAATTATTTGAACAAATGCATTTTTCCCTTTCAAGCTCTCAAAGAACACAGCAACTCAACCTCTTCTTCTCCAACGAAGAACAACTTCCAGAAGCTCCGACCCATCATCAGAACGACCATGTTCCTTTAAATCCTCATATGAATCCATACATATCAGCGTGCTCGGCACAAGTCCGCATGCTAGTGAGGCATTTCTTGTTATTAATTTGTACTTATAAGGTTAGTCAAAAACGAAAATAGAAAAAAGATAAAGTAGACAGAAAATAAAATAATTCGAGTTCATAGAAATTATTGTGTCTCCTTAAGAAATTTAATCTTTTTACTATCCAGAAAGCTGCGTCTTTTGAAAAAAATAACATTTTTTTGGAAAATGTGTCTTTTGGGAAACGCAAATTAATTATGTTAATTAACTAACGTCCTGAATTAATTTATAAGAGATAAGATTAACAGAATTTATTTGATTAACAAAAATTGATTAAATAATTTTTTCAAAAAAATTTATTAATGAATCACATCATTTGCCGAAATCGAAGCCGAGCGACAACGATGGCGCGAGGAGGCACCTTTTTCTTAGCTCTTTAAAAAGTAAAGGAAGTGTTTCCTTATATAAGGACAATAATTTCTCTTTCTTTTGTCGATATGGGAGAAATGACTTTTCATTTGCACTTTGCAAAAAATGACTTTTCATTTTTGCCTCCAAATTGGTTTCCTCACTTTTTCATATTCTCTCTTTTAATTTCTCATTCACACTTTGCTAAACCCCACATTTCGTAGCTTCCAGGAAATTCTCCAACGATAATATTCCTTTTCCTTTTTCCCGTTTCCGTTCTATATCTTACAAATCAGTCAGCTTTAACCTTATCCTCTAAGATTTTGAATTTTGAGTACTCCCACATCATTTTTGGTCAGGAAATCCCCTCAAATCTTTTCCTATAAATAGGCCTCTCTGATCATTCTCACGGTTTTGGGTACTATTCTTGTTTCCATATCTAAAATCTTTTTGTTCCATGGTTATTTTTGAGTGGTGGAAACAACTTCTCAACCGATTGTTTTAGTTCGTTGAGATAAATTCTTTCTTAGATTTGTTTAAATCGTAGTTCTATGTGTTCTTAGCTTTTTTTTAGTCTCTTTGTTTAATGTTTCTTTCGTTCTTACTGTTAATATTTTACTGAAAAATATCAAATGTATTTCTCTGTTTATTCCCTAAAGTTATTTATATATTTTTTAGTATTTTCTTATTTGACATGATGGATGAATCCTTGGGGGAGATTGTTTTTTCACTATTTTGTTGCACTCATTTTTAAATATTTAATGTTATTAAATCCATTGACAAGTGGATGATTCCACTTTATTCATTGAACTTATCCTTTTTCAAGGATGGATATCATTCCCAAGAGTGATCTTTATCGTGGATATGTCTTGTTTCCAAGGTGAGTAACATGAATCTTTATGGGATAATGATGTATCTTTCATTTGACATTCATCAAAAAGTGGCTTTTGAGAGGGATTTTCTCTACTTATAAAATAGAGATTCATTCTCAATGTAGATATTACTTGAATTAAGAGAAAAATTCTATCCTTCATCTTAGACTTTCTTGTCTTTCTTTTGTTCTTATACTTATATTCATTGAGCTTGATCTTATAACAGCGTTGCTATCGGCATTGAGACTCTAGCCAATTGAGAGTGATGGTTTAGTTTTTCTTTAGCTCATTTTTTGGTTGATCTCGTTATGAGAATCAAGATATTATTTGATAAAATTAGATATATATTTTCGAAAATGATTTTTATGATTTAGAAATAAGAATATTTAATCATAAACAGTTATCAGGAACCAAAGCATATACTACTATTGGTTGAATATGACCATGCTATACTAACTTATTTAAACGTGGAGAAGGATAAATTTTAATAGCATGAGTTTGAATATTATTTTGATTGTTTTGAAAGAATCAAAGGGTGAGTAATGTTGTACTTCGGTCTTGGTTAAGGGTAAGACGGTGGATTCAAGTCTCATCGCCCAAAAGGGTAAGACATCATGTTAAATTCTGATGCACCATAATGAAAAAGTATTTGAGGGTAAGACGGTAGATTCAAGATCTATCGCACCAAGAGGGTAAGACGTCAATTTGAATTTTGATGCGCCATGATGATAAGGATTGAGTTCAAGTCCCATAGAATTTGGCCTAACACGCCTTATATGGATAGGACATTGAGTTTGAGTCAATGCACCATAGTGATGATATAATGATGACTAAGACTTTGATGAAAAGCCTTG
Organism: Solanum habrochaites; assembly: GCA_027704765.1. Taxonomy (NCBI): domain Eukaryota; kingdom Viridiplantae; phylum Streptophyta; class Magnoliopsida; order Solanales; family Solanaceae; genus Solanum; species Solanum habrochaites. Next base: position 67,626,572 of record JAKWJA010002491.1, read on the forward strand.
AAATTCGTCCAATTGAATTTGCTTAATTCCTTAAAAAGAATGTGGTTGAGGTGCTTAAAACTTTTATTAGAGGATTGTTTGAACTCCTATTCGATTCTAGTTTATTTATTTCAAGGTTTTCTTTCCAAAAAAAAATCTTTTTAAATAGTTTTTTAATTTTTCTAAAATTACTTGGCAACTCTTATTAATTATTTTCAAATTAACAGCTATGACATGTTTTAATTTTAGTTTTAAAAACAGAATGTAACATAAACTTTATTAATGAATTAACATTATAACTTAAACTGATATTTGTAAAAAGGCAAAAAAAAAATCAATTCATTTTTTGTGTGAATGACGGTGGCGGAGTCAGAATTTTTTTAAAGAGTATTCAAAAATAGCAAATTGTTATTTTAAGAATGTCTAAAATAGGTAATTTAATATATATGCTAATTTTTTTCCGAAATTGAACACCCTTGATAGTATGTGGCTACGCCACCAGTGGATGAAATATTATTTTTAACATTCTTTCGTGAGAAACACCAAATATGAATAGTCATTAGTCACCGGCGAAAACATCTCGCTTACAATTGTTTTCTGGTACGCCACTTTGACCCGTGCGGGTACAGTCTACTAAAGTGCCCAACTCAACCCAATGCTCCAGCTTTATGTGGGTCGTTCCGGCACAATCAAAAATGGGTCCACTTGTTTGTTAGTCACCCTTATATTAAGTTATTCCTCACATCTCGGTCACTTTTATTTTTTCAAGAATTGAGTAGTATAAAAAGAACTACATAATATCTTTCGCCAAAGGCGTCTTTTGCCGTGATAGTCAAGGGTCGCCACTAATAAATATGTCCAAACGACCGCATAACCTATTAAAGTTTAAACCAGAAAATTTTAGAGCTAAACAAAGTGCTAGAAGTACATATATACTTATAACCGATCGATTGACATGCATGTCTATTTACACCTTGAGTCATTTAGATAAGTACTATACAATGAAAATGTGTACAAACATGATATTATGTGTAATGCACATATAAATATAGAGAGGGGAATTAACTAATGGGGTTGAGTGTATACATGTATTTGATCGATGTTAAAATTAAACTCCATCATCAACTTGATCGTCCTTGTCATTTAAGGCTTGTATACTTTCAATAGCTTCCTTGAGATCCCACCTTGTATCCAAATCTTCTTGACAGCAAGCCACTCCAATGTTGAAGAGCTTTTGGATCTGTCCTTGATGCGTGAGCTGGTCCATCTCTTTGTCAAAAGCCGATTCATTATCTTTAATGATGGTGTCAATCCAGGTAGCCAGTTCGGTGCCATAGCCAGTGCTGAGAGCGAGATAGTTTGTTGGGAATTTACCGGTGAGGGTCTCTAGTATTAGAATCCCAAGGCTCCAAACATCAGTCTTCCTTGTGATACAGCCTTGTTGTGCATACTCAGGGGCTTTGTAAGCCACTAAAAGATGTTGGACTTGGGAAAGATTCACCAGGGGAGCCAATGTGTAATCCATCAACAACGGATTAGAATATTTGTCCAGAAGTACATTTGATGACTTGAGATGACCGTGCGGAAGTGCTAGGCTTGGCAGCTCATTGTGAAGGTAGGCCAATGCCTTTGCAACTCCTTTTATGATTTTCAAGCGGCTTGACCAGTCCAGCCTAGAGTGATTGCCTACACATGCAGAGTAATTAATAATTAATTTAAACACTAATCATTATACATATACATATACATATACATACCATGGAGGTGACTGGCCAAGCTACCATTGGAGGCATAGTCATAAACAAGCAGCTTCTCTTCTTTCCTATAATAATAGGCAACAAGGGGAAGTAAGTTCGGGTGGCTTAGTCTGCCCAACCTCCTCATGTGCTCGTGGAAGTCTTCTTTAGCGACATGGTTCATTTGCTTAAACCTTTTCACCACAACGGCTTGGCCATCCATAAGTAGTGCCTTGTAAGAGGAACCCAGGTTCCCACTGCCAAGCACCTCCGCGGATGCTCTTAGCAAGTCCTGTAGATCAAATCTTGTCCTGTCATCTCTAACGAAGGATAACTTACCCACCACTGTTGCGCCTGGTGCTGGTGGTGCCTCTGCTGATGCCTTGTTATTGTCATCGTGTCTTGCATTATAAGTTGGATTGCCACTCATGGTCATATCAGGAAGGGCTGCTGATGATGAAAAGGTCATGTTTTGATCCCCATCAATATTACTTGACTCAACTGCAGCCCGGCTGGTGAGTTGTGGATTATTTTGGCTGCTGCTGCTGCTGCTGCGGCGGCGGCGGATAATGATAAGAATTAAAACAATCACGAGACATAAGACCACCAAACAAACTGCAACGATCAACATCACTCTAATGAGTAGCGAGCACGAGGGCAACTTTGTTATATACCACCAGGATTGCGGTGGTTGTTGATGGTAGATAAGATTGAGAGTGTTAGCGGAAGTAGGGAGAGTAGATTGCTTCTGGAATTGGGGAGTTGCAAACTGATTCCAAAGGCTTCCCACACATGCCTTTGTTCCCTGTGTGTATGTATGCAATGATTAAATGATTGATATGCAATGCAATGCAATGCTATATTTAATTAGGTACCTGCGAATGCTGTTGGATCCATTAATGAAAGAGAAGGAGGGATTGGACCGTCGAGTTGGTTGTTGGATACATTGAGGAGTTTGAGAACACCACCGCGGAAATCAGGTATAGAGCCAGTGAATTTGTTGTTTTGGAGGGTCAAGTCGAAGAGCCTGGGGCAGGAGGTAGCGAGGGAGGTGGGAATGTTACCTGTGAATTGGTTGTTGGCCAAATAAAGTTTCTTGAGATAAATCATACCCTTGAAGGCATCATCGGGGATCTGACCAGAGAAGTTATTATTGGACAAGTACAATGACTTGAGGGCAAAAAGTTTGTTCCAATCAGGCATTGGCCCCTTGAAGTTGTTGTTCATAAAGCTTAGGGTCCGGAGGAAATGCAAAGGAAGCAATGAATCTATATCAATTTCACCTGAGAGGTCCAAGTTTTCTAGTTGCAAACCCCATACATCCCCTTCCAAACAAATTACTCCCAACCAATTGGCATTGTCCCCGGTACAGGGACTTGTCGATGGAACCCAAGACCCGAGTACCTCTTTTCCTTTACCTGAAGATGTAGATAGGGAGCTTTTAAAGTTGAAGAGGGCCTCCGAAGAGCTCTTTGCATCGGGAACATAATGATGATCATCGTCATCGTCCGGTTGAGACGATACAAATGTGATCAAAGATACAACAACAAGGAAAATGATCAATACTGATCTTCTTGATGATGATGATGATGATGATGATGATAGAAGAACATGCAAACGTAACTGGTGACAGGCCGGCATCCTCCACCTCCGTCATCATCCTTCCTTTGCCTAACCACAACAAACCACCATCAATTTGAGGCATAACCACTGCACACCTCTCTAACCAGAGATTTTTACGGCTTTTCTTTTGGTTTTCATTACATGAATTACTTTTTTCAATGTCTTCCATCCAAATAAATAAATATTAATTGTCAGCTTTCTTTATGTTCAGGAATTTTAATTAGAAATTAAGGAATACTAAGTCAAAAGTTCAGCTACTTTTTTTTTAATTTTTTTAATTATTATTTAGTTAAAATTTTGTTTGACTAAGCATTTCATTAGTTTATTTGAAATTAAATGTTTTCATTTCACGAAGCATAGTTTTATTCAACTGTAAATGTTCATTTTAAATTATTTATAACCACAAATATCTATTACTTATTTTAAAGAGCAAACTATATAATATTAATTTTTCCATTTCAAAAAAATATGATCTGATTTGACTTGACACAAAATTTAAGAAAATAAAGAAGACTTTTGAATCTTGTTGTCCTAAATTAAAAGTTATGTGAAATGAACAAAACTGCTTATTTGATTATGTGACCTTAAACATGTCACGTAGAAAGTTGAAATTAAAATGTTAATCCAAAAAAAAAAGTCATTCTTTTTTAAACAGACCAAAAAAGAAATGAGGTCATTTTTTTAAAACGGAAGAAATATTAGTTTAGATTCCAATTATTAAGATTTCTCGTACTTTCAAATATTACTTTCTCTAACATATTTTGTACTTAGGATATATGAGTCTGAATACGTGAAATACATCTATATGTCAAATTTTAAAATGAGATACATATTTTAATTGTTTAAATTAATTGGTTGTAACAGATTTCATTAGTTACATGAGTAATTGCAAAAATCAAGAAGTGTACTATTTTTAATTAATTTTATTTATTATTCTTTGAAATAATAAAATCATTAATATTAATAATAAAAGACAAAAATAAGTATATTTTGGTCATGTAATTTGATTTATTTTATTTTATTATTAATGTGTCCAATAAACTAAACATTTAGATACATGAGTATCATACAATAACATTTATATGTACCATAGAATATCTCGTACTTCCTTCGTTTCATAAAGAATGAACTAGTTTGACTTGACACGAAGTTTAAGAAAATAAAGAAGACATTTGATCATGTGATATTAAATTAAAGTTATGTCAAATGCACAAATTGCCCTTTAATCTTGTGGTCTTAAACATGCCACGTGGAAAGTTTGTTACCAAAAAAGGAAAGACGTCATTTTTTTTTAAATAAACTAAAAGAAAATGAGATCATTCTTTTTTAAACGGAGAGAGTACTAATTTCATGTATTTGTTATCTGTACCAAGTATTAATTTCATGTATTTGTTATTTGTATCTAATTTTAATTTCATGTATCTATTTATATGATCTAATATTATTTCATGTATATTTATATGTATAATTTGATGTATGAAGTATTAATTTCAGATGTTATATCCAAAAACATACATTTCGGATAAATATGAAAATCATCAGATACATTAAAATAACATAACAAATATATATAATCATATTAAGATACATGATAAAAGACAAATACATATGACAACAGTCGGGTACATATTGACAAAATAAATTGTGTCAAATACATGGGTGAATATTAAATAATGCGTAAATCTCCAATATATTTATTAGATACATGCATACTTAATAAGATACATTGATAGCACCTAGATCCGACGAAAGAAATGATACGAAGCTTCCTGGTAGAGTATGTAACAGACATCATCGATATATCGAATTTATAAATCTATTGAGTTTGAAATTTCTGCTTACAACTATATCCATTGTCTCTATGCGCGGAGGCGGCTCCACTTGTGAGAAAAGTTATGGGTACTTGGGGAATTTGTTTGAGAGTGAGAAAATCAAAGGCTAGGAGTTTGATGTGTATGTTGATAAGCCGTAGAACATCTATTTTGATGCAGTAGTTCTCACTAACAACTGATCAAGAGAGGAGAAAGAGGAAAAATGTTTTACCCTAACTCATATTCCCTGAGAGATAAAAATATTATTTTTAATTAAAATATTAATTTTGAAATTTAAATGTAAAGATAATTAATCAATCCTAATTTTGAGGGAGCTGAGTATTTGATTGTATCGTTAATAATGTATGATATAAAATATTAAAAATGGTAATATATGTTATGTTAGTGATGTATGACTAATAAAGTAGTTTATCCTATTTTAAACTACTTCCTCCGTTTCATAAAGAATGATCTAATTTGACTTAACACGAAGTTTAAGAAAATAAAGAAATTTTTTATCAAGTGTAATTAAATTAAAGTTATGTCAAATGTACAAAATTGTCCTTTAATCTGGTGACCTTAAACATGTCACGTGGAAAATTGTTACCAAAAAAAGAAAGAGGACATTATTTTTTAAACAGACTAAAAAAAAAAAATGTTATTCTTTTTTAAACAAAGGGAGTACAAATTTCAAAAATCTTCCTTTATTTTTAAAACCGTGTCAAATCAAACAAATGGCAAAGGCCACTCTCAAACCTTAATTATGCATTTCAAAATATACATTATTTTTTACATAACCACTTTAAATTAAAAATTTATCAATCCTAACATAACATTAAGACATTAACTAAACATTATTTTTCGTTTTTATCCTTTTTAATTATTTTGAAATTATTCTTTAAAGTAAATTTTTGTTATAGCTATAGTGGGTTATTATTCTTTAAAGTAAATTATGCATTTCAAAATATACATTATTTTTTACATAACCACTTTAAATTAAAAAATTATCAATCCTAACATACCATTAAGACATTAACTAAACATTATTTTTCGTTTTTATCCTTTTTAATTATTTTGAAATTATTCTTCAAAGTAAATTTTTATTACTTGTCAGTCTTTTCAAATGGTTATTTTAGAGTGTCAAACACTTTGCTCAAAATTCCATCGACATGAGTCTTTAGGTATGTAAGCTCGTACTCAACTCCTCGACAATTCTTATCTGTTGTGCTCGTGTAGTTTTACTATATTGATAGCAGAGTATGTTCAGTAGGCGGTGATTGTTGAGTTTGTAAGTAACTAGTGTGTCATGCCATGCAGGATCTTACGATTGCAAATTATATGGTAAACAAATCAAATGACAAATTAAAATATACTAAAGACATATTGTTAGTATTTGGTCTAGCGACCTACATATGATAAAACTAGTATTGAATAATATAAATATATTTAGGAGAAAATCTCCTCATAGACAAAATTCTTTTAATAACTACATTGTAAATATTATTGTTTTATACTATGAGAATAAAAATCTTCAATTTATAGATCTCCAAATTTTTCCTCTAAAGGAAAGAACAATCCTGATATGGAAGAAAAATATATTTTCCTTTCATGAAAAGTAAAAATATTTATGGTAATGTTTTGTCTTTTATTTTAGCAAAAAATAAATTTCAAATAAGATAAGAAAATCAGAGCAAAACCCCAAGATATCTCCCCTTTTGGCTGGATTTCTTGGCAAAACTTGATTTGTCTTGTTCATATGCTTGATAATCTCGTTCTTCATGTATCACTGCTACTTACCATGATTTAAAATTGATATGGGTTAAAAATTGGAAGACTATACTAAAAGTTGTGAACATAGTTGAAAGTGAATCTCATGTGTTAAAAGTAATATGCATGAGCTAAAAGTAGAACTCATGCGTTAAAAGTAAGATGCATGAGTTAAAAGTGGAGCTCATGCGTTAAAAATAAAGATATACGAGTTAAAAGTGGAGCTCGAACATTAAAGTTTGCAGGTGTTGAATGTTGGAGCCCATGCTCTAAAGTAAGCATGAGTTGAAAATTAATTTTGTTTTAAAGGATGGAACAACAATATATTGTTGAAAATATATTTGAAAAATCTCTTCACATGTAGTAGCACAAAAAATTTCATTATTATCACGTTGATTGCAAATTGATTTGAAATCACTTGAACATATCTTCAATCTTAATTAAACTGAGTCATTGAACCATTAGATCTTTGAACCATGTGTTCTGAAATCACTTGTCGAATACGCAAGTGATTAAGATGTCGTGCGGAAACTTACAATTGTAATGGTTAACAAATCAGACGACAAATAAAAGTACACTAAAAAACATATTATTAATATAGTTTAGTTCAACGACCTACATATTAAAAAGTTAATTTTGAAAAACATAGAAGAAAATCTCCCCATAAACAAAATTCTTAGTGTACTTTTATTTGTTGATGATGACAATTTCTTATACTACTTCATAACTTATATATGAATCTTGCATTAGGGGATATTTCCATATGAAAAAGATTATAGTCGTTGATGACACATTTTTATATGGCAAATATGAGGATGTCTTATTGTTTATTGTTGTGTAGTAGGATACTGAAAATAATATTATCTAATTGCACTTATGTGGTGAACAAAGTGTGTGATGCATGTTGGATCTACTTCTTCAAGAAGATAAAGTCTATAATGATTGATGAACCAGAATTGTAACTCATCTAATATGCATATGAGCATAGCCTAGGATATTTTTAAGCTTTATCAGCAAGCTCCTCATGAACTTTGCATAAGGCATCTTGGTGAAAACCTCCAACCAAAAAGAAAACCGCCACATCGAAATCGAATGCACCAAAATGATATTTTGCTCTTCTTTTTATATTACAATATCACTTGGTCATAGCTACCACTCACAAATGTTAGTAAAAGATTTAAAATTCACACACACAATGTATACATTTATGATACTAAAAAAAATTATATTAAATCCAACATTATGATTTTAGCATAATAGAGCATAGTTAATCATCCAATAAAATAACATAACACTTATAATTAAATGACACTGGCTTAAAAGCTTCCGATAACAATGAAGATTAGAGCGATAGAATCGTCCAATCCACATTCATGTTTCAATAGGAAAGGGGTAATTGGAGAATTTTTTTTTTAAAAAAAATAACTAACATATGTTTCTTGAAACCACATAAACATGCACAGCTGCATTCCTACTCAAGAGGTGACACTTGAGTAGTCGCACTGAAGCTCATCTTCACTTATCATCGTACATTCTTCGCGTGTCTGAACCTCTATCTGGCTAAATCTCTGTAAGTTTTTGCTTCTCATGCCATTGAGTTTCACAAGCTTACTCAGGATACATGCCATGGCAACCTTTGATCCCAAGTTAGAGAGCCCTCTAGACATGCAGATTGCACCACCCAGGAGCATTAGCATATTTGGCACCAGATTGCTTGATGGCTCATTTCTTTGTTCCCTAGCATTGCATTCACGTGACACTCCACCGCAATAGTCACTACTTGTGCAGATTTCTGGATTGATTAGTCCCCTTGTGTGGTCTAAGGTGTCTAACCCAAGTGGAACCTTCATTTGAAGAGGGTGGGAAAGGGAAGATCAAAAAATTGTGTCAAGCAGCACGTTATACACTTTCAACTCATATTTGGAAGGCTAATTAATCCATGTAGGCAATAGTAGTAGCACGTTATCCTTGTACTTGCTTATCATTTTAGGAGGGAGGGAGGGGAGGTCCATTGCCAGTAAACAGGGAGCAACTGACTGCCAGAAGGCACAATGCTCTGTTCCGGGTCACTGCAGCTTTGTGCTTTATCATTTTCCCCTATTTTAACTTAACTGTCATTTCCTAACAAAAAGAATAGTGGAAGTCCCACAATTAAGAACTTTAAAAGAAGCATAGCTCCCACCTTTTGAATTAACGTGACGGCAGTCACACCTGAAGTCAATTGAGAATGGTGGTCAACTGCTTTGTATTGGCGAAGTGCATTATCCATTTTACAAACATAGCTCCATATGCCTTTTGCAAAGGCTAGTTTTGCCATTTCAACGTTAAGACCAGCATCTTCTTGGTGTACCATTTGAATCTCACAGGCATTCCTACCAGAAACTGAAGGAAAAATTCACAATGAAACCAACTCAGTACTGCACCATCCTACATTCCTAAAAGTACTACAGAAGGTGAAACCAAGAATGCTATACAAAATGACAGAACAAATCAAAAACCTACTTTTCTTGATTCTCCAACCAGATCTAAAGAGCCTAACCCTGACATACTTCTTCTTTCTTTGTGCCAAAGGATATTCACATTCCTACTAGCAGTAAAACGCCAAAAATTTAGCATACATAAACTAAGATATGTAAGAGGAAAAATTTAAACAAGAATAGATACAATTATAGTTGGGACACATGAATGATGGAAACTTGTGTGAGAACACCAAACACTTCTTACTTCTTATTTCTTTTACTTTTTTTAGGTTTGTGTGGGGGTGGGGCGGGGCGAGAGTGGGGTAGGGGGTACCATCCAATTGAAAGAACTAAACAAGTTCTAACTGCAATATTTATTTAACAGAAGACACTGCACCATTGAGAAAGATATCTCTCTAGAGTTAAGTTGGGAGAGTCAGTTCTATGAGAGCTTGATCCTCTCAATGTCAAACTTTATTAAGTACTACCTTGGTAAAACAGTAGAAGGATCCGTCATTGCCTTCCCACACTCTCCAAGCTAATATGTACTCTCTGGGAGTCAATAGTGGGAACTTCTTTATCATGAGTCCAATTTCAGTTCCGCTGCTTGAATCCACCTGCAACTGCTTATGCTCAATCAAGGTTTTGTCCCAAATTTTCCGGAAATCATTGTCCATGTAAAAATCTCTTAGCATCTCAACAGAGCAATTTTCAAATACAGTGACACTTAGATATTTAAGAGGCTCATCCTGCAGAACAGAAGAGACGAAACATGGGTATCATCACCTCATTACTGATACAGATAGTAGTAACTTTTTTCGGTAAGTTAGACAACGATAAGAATTGCTAAATAAATACATTTAAAATAAGGCAATCCAGATACTTTGCATCACTTCGCGTAATAAAAATAGCATTAAACAGAAGGTGAAACCAAGAATCATTTATTGCGCAGCCCATTCAGTCACTTTAGATCCTTTATAAGTATCAATGGGAGCACTGCCTACAGTTGGTTACTCCATTTTCTTTTAAGAGCTTCAAAGGTACATAAGTACATTAACAAAAGGTGAAAGAAGTCACTTTTGTGATTAATAGTCAGCCTAATGGACACACTTCTTCTGTTTCTTTATGAGCCCAGCTTATTGATAGGTTCAGCCATGAGGCATAAATTTGCTATTCTGAATTCTGAGAAAATAGGCAATTCAGCAAGTCCCTAAGAGATAAAAGCAGAGACCACTATAATATTAAAAACACAGTACATAAAGAGATAATCTGAGCAAGCACCTTCAGTTTACAACACCGTGCACAGTAGGAAAAACGATCTGTTCTCCGGTTAATGACATCTTCCCATTTCTCATTAGCTTGAAATTTATTATTTACGACGTCAATCAAATTCTTCAGATCTAGATCAGATACCACTGCGGTGATCCTGAGAAAAATAAATGAGATATTAGGATGCTTAAGACTAATAAATACAGCCACATTTGCAAGTTAAAAGCAATTGAAGACAAGCTCACATAGGAGAACCATATCTACTACTAGAGCATGGAAATTCTTCATATACTGCAATAGTGAGCCCAACTCACAAGGAGTCCTACCAATACGTCGCTCTTCAAGACGAGAGATCTAATCATCTATTTCAAGTTCGAAGAGCCTAGGTACACCTGACAATAAACAAAAAAATAAAATGCTAAATATTTAGTTGAAAGAAATCTTTATTTCCTCAAAAGGATAATACAAATTATTTTCATAACCATGAACCCTGCAACCTGAACTGATCCTTGGTGCAACCCCAGCTCAATTGGGAAGTGCTCTAAGTCTTTTCTCATCATTCTAACCCGAGTTTTGGCTCCATCATACACGTCCTTTATCGCCCTAATGTAAGCCACTGGTACACCTCTGCTTCCAAGCATCTCCATATGACTCCTCTCCAGGAATTGTCATAAGCCTTTTCAAAATCAATGAATACCACATGTAAGTCACCCTTCCTTTCCTGATATTTCTTCACCAATCTCCTCACGAGATGGATGGCTTTTGTAGTCGATAGCCTCAGCAAGAATACAATCTGGTTCTCGAAAATTGACACGTCTTGCCTCACCCTCATCTGCTCGACTCTTTCCCAGACTTTTTTAGTTTAGCTGGCAACATGATACCCATGTAATTGTTACTACTTGGATATCACTCTTGTTTTTGTACAACAGAACCATTTACTCCACCTCCACTTCTCGGGCATTTTTGTTATCTTAAAAATGACATCAAACAAACTATTTAACCACATCAAACTTGTCATGTCTATGTTTTTCCAGAACTCCATCGGACTCTCATCTAGTCTAGTCGCTCTCCCCCTGCACTAACTACTATAAGCGCGCTTCACCTCCTCAACCTTAATACACCCACGGTACACAAAATCTCGATATCTCTTTGAGTGCTCCAAATCACCTAGCACAATGTCTCTATTCCCTTCTTCATTCAATAGTTTGTAGAAGTAAGCTTATCATCTTTGTTTAATGAGGATCTCTTCTACCAACACCATGTCTTCTTCATCCTTGATACACTTCACTTGATTTAGGTCTCGGGCCTCCTCTCTCGCCTTCGCGAGCCTTTACAGTTTCTTATCTCCGCCTTTATGTCCTAGTTTATCATATAGTCGTTCGAAAACTGTCATTTTGCTATTGTAGCCACTAACTTAGCCTCCGTTTTCGTTGCCTTATAGATTTCCTTATGCGTTCGTATTTCCTCCTCGTCCTTCATTTTACCAACTTTGCGAAAGCAATCTTATGCTTCTACTTAGCCTTGAACTTTCTCGACCACCAAAGTTACCCCTCAACACCCTGGTACCTCTCTAGTTTCTTCCTTAATGCAACTAGTTGTCTTATCCCCATGTTATACACATCTCCAGTACTCCTCCAAGCTCCCATCGTCATCAACTTCTCTCTCATTTACGGAGAGAGGGCAGGGGTCAAGCTACCTCATATTTACTTAGTCGAAAATTAATCTTTTTCCTACTTGCTCGCTCAATCCAAGTCCATCACCAAAATTTTATGTCGGGTAGTAAGATTCTCACTTGGGATAATCTTACGTCCTTACAAAGGCCTCTATTACCCTTTCTCAAGAGTAAGTAATTTAACTAAGTTTTAGCTAGAAGGAAAAGACAAATGGTAGAAAGAAATCATCCTTTGTTTTGCCAAATAAATAGGCCAAACTTTTGGTTCTTCTTTCTTCCTGAAGATGAAAAAGAAACCATTCGTACTCTCATGACTTAATGGACAACTTTCAAACGGTTCAAAGGAAACTTTTGTATGAGTCAGCATTATCTCGAATGTTATCAACTCTGGTACATAGACCAAATAATACATTACAAGTAAAAGTTCTAACATTCATAGAGTCCTTGGACTCGTTTAGAAATCATCCTTGGTTCTAGGCCTATTAATACTACAAAATGCTCTTAGCTGATCTTCATAGGCAAAAATGAACAACTTTCAAACGGTTCAAAGGAAAATTTTGTACGAGTCTGTATAATCTCAAATGTTATCATTTATGGTAAATTGACCAAATAATACAATGCAAGCAAAAGTTCCAACATTCATAGAGTCCTTAGACTCGTTTAGAAATCATCCTTTATTCTAGGCCTATTAGAACCAGAAGATGCTCTTAGCTGATCTTCATAGGCAAAAATGGACAACTTTCAAACCGTTCAAGACATGGTACAGGCTACTACGTCTTTCTTTATCCAAACAATAAGAAGAAATTATTTCACCTTTTTACCATGGAACTTCTACAGTTGTGCACAAACCTACCTATATTAGAAGAAAAAAATACCTTACTTCAGAAGGAGCAGAGGGAGAGACATCAGGATGACCATTGGATTCGGCATGTGGATTCGCAGCAGATCGTTCTCTAAATCCGAAGAGGACGGATAGGAAAGACAAGGCAAATGGAAGGCGAGAGTTCAGCAAATGACATGTCAGTATGATCACTATGACCGCCAGGGTATACCCGTAAGTACACGAAGACAGCGACCATCCGTTTCCTCCTCGATCCATCTTCTCTTTCGAAAGTTCTAACACTAATGATGAAGACCAAATCGCAGTGCACGTTCTCTGTGTTTGCTATATGCAACTGGTCAGCCTATAAATTTCCGTCCTCCTTGGATTTGGAATCCAGCACTCCTAGGATTTCTTCAGCATCGACCGTTCTATCTCTAGGGGTTCGCAAAGTTTGGCCTTCACCCTACAAACTAGATAAACCCATCCTCACGGTGATCCATACATAGTCACCCCTTTTGTTTTGGGGGAACTTTTTGTTTATTTTTTATTCCCTCATTTTCAATTGAGATAATTGGAGCCTGCTAAGTCCGGAGTCCAATTTTCTTATTAATTTCCGAAAATTATGTCAAAATTCTTTAAACTATACTATGGGTGTTCATGGTTGGATTGAGATCGATTATTAGTTAAAATTAGAGAATTTATCCGCATTTTGCGTAATTTTTAAAATAAATATTAAAGGATTACCTTTTTTCAATCAATTATATAGTTCTATTTTTTTTAAAAACGTAACATTATCACTATTTTTTTTCTTATATTTAATTTTAATATCTTTTGAGATGACGATTGAAATGAACTTAACAATTTAACATCTATAATCTATTAAATGAGGATAGTACATTATAATCAATATGGTTCAAATTCTGTGTAATATATATTTTTCTTAGTAATTTTTTTGTTTGACAGGTAGTTACAATATGTCACTTTTTTACATTTTTTATGGAGAATCAATGAGTTTGAATCTTATTTACACATATACTCCGCTGTTTTACTTTTTTTCTTGAGTATAATAAAATTATATTATAAAGTAACTGAAAAATACTACTAATGCATACTCACACGTCTTCTATTTCTTTTCATAGTGATATGATAAACTCCTTTGAATATTTCGTTTTCCAATCTTTTTTGTTCCTTTCAATTACAATTTAAATTTGTATATTTTTGCATGAATCACATCTATGGCATTTTAGATTCTTTAGTTTGCATTTATCTCAAAGATAATTGTTATCATTTTCAAATTTATTTTTAAGAATGCTCTCCACTATTATAGTTTCAATATCTTAAACATCTCGATGAGAATTATTTTTAAAAAAATTATTAACTCGTTTAACTATATTTCATCTATATCTGATATGTTTAAAAACAAATGAAATATAAAATAAATAGATTCATATAAACTATGTAAAATATTTGATAGATAAATAACCTCTTCACATATTATGTTAAGAATAATAAAACTTCAAGTTAATTAAATTAAATACTCTGATATTAATGCTTTCATTTCAATATACTTGTGCATTCTCAATCATGATGCACCTCTTTCTATAATGAAAACTAATACCTGGACAACCTTAGTACATAATTTAAAATTTTAATATATACTCATATTAAAAAAATTTATGTTCAAATTTTTTGTTTTATTTTTTGGATAACTATATTAAAAATCAATCAACTTATTTTATAGTCATTTGTATTCATCTTTTATCTAACAAATTTTCAAAATATACATATTTAATACACATAAATTAATTTATAAAGGCCCATGAATAAATTTTTTTGGCATATATGTTGGTCCTATTTTTTAAATTTCATAAGATTTATTAAATATTTATATTCACTATTATTTATTTTGATCTATATTTAATTATACGTCAAAAGAGTTACAAAAATATGATTTCCAAGTATAGTAAAATCAAGTATTTTAAATTACACAAATATTTTCGTGAGCCGCAATTAACTATACATTAACCAAAGAAAAAATAGAATATTTTTGACTAAAAAATTCAAAATCTTCATAATGGGGATCCATATTGTCATTTATTAGATTTTGTTTTTCAAATTACTTCTTTCTCTCAATTCATATAAAAGAAACGTGAAATAAAAATAGATAAACTAAGTGGGATAAAAAAACAATAATAAAATAATAACACATGGGTTCTCAAATTGTACTTTTTTTTTTCAATGTTCTTTTTTTTTCATAATCTTTATAACTCCGTATACTCTCAAATTTTAAATGTGTAAATCTTATGAAATTTATTGAAATTCTTAATAAATATCTATATAAATGCTTATTGTAAGACAACCCTTTGAAAACAAATGTTAATGTATTTTAGGATTCCCACTTTGGTCTACTCATATCAGGAAAATGTTTCTATATATTATAATATATATATATATATATATATATATCTATATTATATATATATATATAATTATATATGATTAGAATTAACTAAGATTTTTTTTGGTTTATTTAGATTAGAAAGTAATTAGTTTATTGAAGACATACGCATCTCAATAGATAAAAATACTTAATATATAAATAATTCACAAATAAGCTATTACACGAACAAAGTGATTCATTCAATCTACCAAGTTGTAGAAACTAAGAACATTCATTGTCATTAACATAAAGTTGGTTCAATATTCTGAAGATCTCAACATCTTGTCAATCGACTTTTCAATAAAATTACATATTAAATATTGAGAAATTACTTCTAAATAAAACCAATATCGGTTATTAGTCAAAACCAAAACCAAATCAACTTAAATCAATTTTTAAATTCTAAACATCAAATCAAATAATAAAAAAAAATCATCATTTTGGTTAGATATTTTGTTTTTTTTTTGGTTGAAAGTAATAAGTTTATTGAAGATATACACATCTCGATAGATAAAAATATTTAGTATATGAATAATGTTGAAGGAAGCTTATGGAACATGTCAAGGACCAATTCGATGAAGTTGTCCTGACGAGTTGCGTTCGATTACACTAGGACAGACTACTAAATCCTAATTTTTAATTTACAATCTTATTTTGTACGCTAAGCTCATGTAGTCGACTAGGATAAGGTGTAAATAATATCTTTTTTTTTGTATTACGATTCTTCGTGTAGCTAGTATAAACTTTTTCCCTATATAGAGGGTATATACTCAATAATTTAATTATTCAAACAAATCCTTGATTTCTCCACATATACCTGAGAATTCTACATGGTATCAGAGCAATAAAGTTTTTCTGCTCTTTAACATATTAGATCAAAACTAAAAACAACCTAATTATCAAACTGTAACGGCCCCTTCTACCAACACTCTTTCGACCTCTTCACTTCATCATCTTATTTTGTTCTGATCCATTAAAATTAAGCCAACAAACTATATTATACGGAGGACACAAATGACTCAATTAATTCATGTGATGATATTAACCTATCTCATCACAAACGTAAAGAGGCCTGTTCCTCTGGACATACTACAGAGAAAGCTATAGCATGTGAGAAAGATGTAGAAGACAACAACATTGTTGATGACTGGGAGGAGAAAGACGTGTTACTAAATGCTCAGGGAAAAATCTACGTCATTGAAGTTTCACGAAATGTGACTTTAAAGGGGTACTTGTGAAAATTTGAACTTCAAATGAAAATAAAACGTGCATCCGATGTCCGATCGAGCCAATTTTTTTCAAAACTAATTACCTTTTTGATATATATGCGAAAAAATACCACACACTGTCATATGACTTATAATTTTACGTTTATCAGGTTTTTGACCATATATAGGGCAAAATTATAAGGAAAAAACAAAAGTCAAATCGGTAAAAGGATTCGATCTCCGCGTAGATCTCCAAAATTGAGCAAGTTTAAAAAAAGAATCGACTCTAAAAGATGCTCGAGGAAAAATCTACGATTATTTGAAGTTTCACAAAATGTGACTTTAAAGGGGTACTTGTGAAAATTTGAACTTCAAACGAACATAAACGCGCATCCGATGTCCGATCGAGCCGATTTTTTTCTAACTTGATTATTTTTTCTACGCAAAAAATTACCACGCACTGCCATAGGACTTATAGTTTTACGTTTATCGATTTTTGACCATATATATGTCAAAATTATAAGAAACAAATGATAGTCAAATCGGTCAAAAGAATTGGGTCTAAAGCGGTAGATATAAAAAATAGTCAGCCGTGAAGTGCCACCTCGGATGCATGACCGTCTTGACTAAGTCCCACAAAAAATTTGGCATTTTTGACGTCGGAATCCGGATCACTCCAAAAAATTGGCTTGCAATAGCAACACGAAAATCGCGAATAGGCGTACATCTCGTTTCGGGGCTCGTTTGACCTCTCAAATGGGGTCGGAAAGCCGTGTGGCCAACCGTATGCATAGACAACGTCTTGACGTATTCCACGAACAAATTTGGCATTTTTGACGGTCTGAATATCCTGATCACCCAAAAATGGTGTGCAATAGCACACGAAAATCGCGAAATTGAGGCGTTGCTTGCTTTCGTGGCTCGTTTGACCTTCCAAATGGGTCGAAAAGCGTGGATGGCCAAGACGTATGCATAGACAACGTCTTGATGACGTCCACGATAGATTTGTGAATTTTGCGTCGGAAATCTCCGATCACCCAAAAAATGGTGTGTAATAGCACACGAAATCGTCGAATGAGGCTTAATGCTCGCTTTCCCGGGCTGTTTGACCTCCAAATGGGTCGGAAAAGCCGTGATGGCAAACTGTCTCCCCATAGACAATGTCTGACGGACGTCCCCCGAACAAATTGGCATTTGTGACGTGGAATCCCGATCACCCAAAAAATGGTGTGTAATAGCACACGAAAATCGTTTAAATGAGGCGTATGCTCGCTTCGGGCTTTTTTTGACCTTCCAAATGGTCGGAAAAGCCGTGATGGCCACCGTATGCATAGACAAAGTCTTGACGGCGTCCTGAACAATTTGGCATTTTTGGACGCGTAATCCCGATCACCCAAAAATGGTTGCAATACACACGAAAAATCGTCGAAATTGAGGGTAATGCTCGCTTCGGGGCTCGTTTGACCTTCCAAATGGTCGGAACAGCGTGATGGCCACCGATGCATAGAAAACTCTTGACGGACGTCCATGAACAAATTTGGCATTTTTTGCCGTCGGAATTTTCGATCAACCCCAAAAATGGTTGTGCAAAAGCCCACGAAATCGTCGAAATGAGGCGTATTCTCGCTTCGGAGCTCGTTTGACCTTCACAACTTCGGAAAAGACGTGATGGTCAACATGTTATGCAAAGACAGCGTCTTTATGGACGTCCACGAATAAATTTGGGCATTGTTTTTTTTTGACGTCAGAATCCCTGATCACCCAAAAAATGGTGTGTAATATCATAGCACGAAACTCGTGGAAATGAGGCGAATGCTCGCTTCGTGGCCGTTTTGACCTGCCAATGGTTCGGAAAGCCTGTGATGGCCAACCGTATGCATAGAAACGTCTTGACGACGTCCACCACAAATTTGGCTTTTTTGACGTCAAAATCCCGATCACCCAAAAATGTTGTGCAATAGCACACGAAAATCGTCGAAAGGAGGCGTATGCCTCGCTTCAGGGATTGTTTTACCTTCCAAATGGTCGGAAAGCCGTGAGGCCAACTGTATGCATAGACAATGTCTTGACGGATGCCACGAAAAAATTTGGCATTTTTGACATCGGAATCCCGATCACCCAAAAAATGGTGTGGCAATAGCACACAAATATCGAATGAGGCGATGCTCGCTTTCGTGCTGGTTTTATTGAGACCTTCCGAATGGGTCGGAACAGCGTGATGGGCAACCCGATGCTAGACCCAACGTCCTTTACGGACGTCCACGACAAATTGGCGTTTTTGACGCGGAATCCTGATCCAGCCCAAAAAAATGGTGTTCATAGCACATCGAAATCATCCGAAATGAGGCGTAATGCTCGCTTCGGGGCTCGTTTTACCTCCAATTGGTCGGAAAAATGCCGTGATGGGGAGAGAAGTGGAGGTTTTTTTGGAGGGAGTGAAACGGGGGGGAGATAGGGCGGGTGGTGTGGTTACAGGTTGTGTGTGGGGGTGCCAACCTATGCATAGCACAAACGTCTTGAACGATGTCACTGACCAAATTTTGGCATTTTTTACGGGTCGGAATCCCAACAACCCCAAAAATGGTGTGTCATAGCACACGAAAATCGTTGAAATGAGGCTTATGCTCGCTTCGGCCTCGTTTTTACCTTCCAATGGGTCGGAAAAGCGTGATGGACAACCGTATGCATAGACAACGTCTTGCGGCGTCCATGACAAATTTGCATTTTTGACCTCGAATCAACCGATCACCAAAAAAATGGTTTGCAATTCACACGTAATCCGTCGAAATGAGGCGTATGCTCCTTCCGGGCTCGTTTGACCTTTCAAATGGGTGGAAAAGCCGTGATGGACAACCGTATCATAGACAACGTCTTGACCGGATGTCCACGAACAATTTAGCCATTTTTTTTAATACGTCGGAAATCCCATCACCCAAAAATGGTGTGGCAATAGCACACCGAAAATCGTTGAAATGAGGCGTATTCTCCGCTTCGGAAGCTCGTTTGACCTTCCAAATGGGTCGGAAAAGACGTGATGGCAACCGTATGCATAGACAACTCTTGCGGACGTCTCGAAACATTTTGGGCATTTTTGACCTTCGGGAATCCCGACCAACACAAAAAAATGGTTTGTTCAATAGCACACGAAAATCGGTCGAAATGAGGCGTCTGCCGCTTCACGGGCTCGTTTGACCTTCCAAATGGGTCGGAAAAGCCTGATGGCCAACTGTATCATAGACAATGTCTGAAGGATGTCCACGAACAAATTTGGTATTTTTGACGTCGAATCCCGATCACCCAAAAATGGTGTGCAATACACCCGAAATTCATCGAAATGAGGCGTATGTGCTCGCTTCGGGGCTCGTTTGACCTCCCAAAATGGTCCGGAAAGCCTTATGGCCTACCGTAATGCATAGCACAATGTCTTGATGGACGTCACGAATACATTGGCATTTTTGACGTCGAATCCCCATCACCCATAAATAGTGGCACTCAGCACCGAAAATCGTCGAAATGATGCGGTGCTCGCTTCGGGGCTCGTTTGGACCTTCCAAATGGGTTCGGAAAAGCCGGATGGACAAACCGTATGCATAGACAACGTTTTAAAACAGACTCCACAAACAATTTGGCTTTTTGACGTCGGAATCCCGATCACCCAAAAAGGTGTGCATAGCACAACGAAAATCGTGCTAAATGAGGTGCGTATGCTCGCTTCGGGCTCGTTTGACCTTCCAAATGGGTCGGAAAAGCCGTGATGGCCACCGTAATGCATAGAAAACGTCTTGACCGGCCGTCACATAGAACAAATTTGGCATTTTTACGTCGGAATCAAACCGATCACCCCAAAAAATGTGTGCCATACGACACGAAAATCGTCGAAATGAGGCGTAATGCCTCCCTTCGGGGGCTCGTTTGACCTTCCAAATGGGTCTGAAAGCCATGATGACCAACCGTATGCTAGACCAGGTCTGACTGACGTCCACCGGAAAATTTGGCATTTTGACGTCGGAATCCTCCCGATCACCCAAAAAATGGTGTGGCATAGCACACGAAAATCATCGAATGAGGCGTATGCTCGCTTCGGGCTCGTTTGACCTTCCAAAGGGTCGGAAAGCCGTGGATGGCCAACCGTATGCATCACAAAGTCTTGAACGGACGTCCGAACAATTTGGCATTTTTGACGTTGGAATCCGATCACCCAAAAAATGGTGTGCAATAGCACACGAAAATCGTCGCAATAGCGTATGCTCGCTTTTTCGGGGCTCCGTTTGACCTTCCAAATTGGTTGGAAAAGCCGTGATGGCCACCCGTATGCATAGACAACGTCTTGAAACGGATGTCCACGAACAAATTTGGCATTTTTTGACGTCGAATCCCCGATCACCCAAAAAATTGTGTGTACTAGCACCGACAATCGTCGAAATGAGGCGTATGCTCGCTTCGGGGCTCGTTTGACCTTCAATGGTCGGAAAAGCCGTGATGGCCAACCGTATGCATGAAACCGTCTGACGGACTTCCACGAACAAATTTTGCATTTGACGTTGAAATCCCCTATCACCCAAAGAAATGGTGTGCAATAGCACACGAAAATTGTCGAAATGAGGCATATGGCCGCTTCGGGGCTCATTTTGACCTTCCGATGGGTCGGAAAAGCCGTGATGGCCAAACGTAAGGCAATAGACCAACGTCTTTACGGACGGCCACACACAACAAGTTGGGCATTTTTTGACGTCGAATCCTGATCACCCAAAAAAATGGTGTGTACTAGCACCGAAATTGACGAAATGAGGCGTATGCTCGCTTCGGGGCTTTTCGTTTTACCATTCCAAATGGTCGGAAAGCCGTGATGGCCACGTATGCATAGACAAACTCTTGCCTGATGTTTCCACGAATAAAGTCGGCACTTTTTACAACGAATCCCCAATCACCCAAAAAATGTGTGCAATAATCACACGAAAATCGTCGAAACGAGGCTAATGCCTCGCTTCGGGGTCGTTTGACCTTCCAAATGGTCGGAAAAAGCCGTGATGGCAACTGTATGCCATAGACAACGTCTTTGAACTTACTCATGACAAATTTGGCATTTTTGTGACTTTCGGAATCATCCCGTCACCAAAAAATGGTGTTCAATAGCACACGAATCATCGAATGAGCGGATGCTCGCTTCGGGGCTCGTTTGACCTTCTAAATGGTCGACAAGCCGTGATGGCCACCTGAATGCATAGACAATGTCTTGATACGTCCCGAACATTTGGCATGTTTGACGTTCGGAATCTCCCGATCCCCAAAAAATGGTGTGCAATAGCACACTAAAATCGTCGAAATGAAGCGTATGCTCGCTGGCTCGTTTGACCTTCCAAATGGGTCGGAAAAGCCGTGAATGCCAACGTTGCACCGACAAGGTCTTGACGTATGTCCACTAAAAATTTGGCATTTTTAAACGTCGGAATCCCGATCGACCCCAAAAAATGGTGTGGCCTAGCACACGAAAATCGTCTAAATGAGGCGTAGGGCTCGCTTCGGGGCTCGTTTGACCTTCCCAAATGGGTCTGCACAAGCCGTGATGGCCAAACCGTATGCATGACAAGGTCTTGCTACGTCCACAAACTTTTTTGGCATTTTTGACGTCGGAATCCCGATCACCCAACAAATGGTGTGCACTACACACGAAAAATCGTTCAAACATGCTTTGGGCCTAACCCCCATTGGTTTTATCCTTTTAATGGTATCAGAGCCATGTTAATGGCGTTTATTGTTACTATGCATAGCTAAACTTGTTGTTGTCTTGGCTGATTAGAAATCATGTGATAAGCTAAAATGATAGAGTAATTTTAACTTTGTAATTATCTGATATATGAATTATGATAATTGACTTTATTATTTTATAAGATTCATTTAGTGTTTATCTAGAATGATAGACTTAGTTTATTTTGACATATTAATTTTGAGAAGAACATATTATTATCTTGTTGAGGTTGTGTCTCTGCATAAGTCTGGATATGCCGATTAATTTCCGGCTTTAGAACTTGGTAAACCTGGGAGACGGATCATTGTAAGTCCAGTAAGTCCTAGTGAGAGGCAGGCCGCCGATCTGTATGGTGTTCCGTTCTGTTTTAAGACCTTGCCCAAACACGTAAGATCCATATGTGAGATAATAAAAAAGGACATAATGGAACAAAATACCAAAGTGCGAAATTACCGATCACTACTCGGGGCTTCTCTATTCTCTAATTAATTAAGTCATTATATTCCCATGCCTATTCCCTTGATAAATCTAAATTCGTTTTATAGATCCAGATTCATTATATTTCTCTTTGTTTTCAATAATCTTTGTTAAAATGTTCTATCTAACTGGCTTATCTTGATATTCTTTCATGCCAATGACAACTGTTTTAATCTACATGATACAATAATATTGTTAACCTCTGTTAATGTTCTATATCTAAAGAAGATATTCGTTTAAAAATTGGAGTATTCCAAACGAACCTGGTATAGAATTTTCCAAATCGGTAATTTCAGCATGTTAAAATTTTAATAAAAACTTGTGAATCAACCTCTGCATTAATAATTCTTTTAAATATATTAAATTGGCGTGTTGCAGTGACTTGACAGGTACAAGAAGAATTCAAATTCCTTCATATTGGTCTTGTTCAATTGCCGTTAAACCTCTATTCCGCCAAGGTCTAAATATTCCTATCTGTCTTAATGCTTGAGATGCTTAGACCTTCTCAACTAGAAGACTCCCTGTGAGGAAAAAAAAAAAAAAAAAATTTAGAAGTAACCTAGCTCATGGCCAGTTTACTTTATAAACTGTTATCCAAACTTTCTATAGAAATAAAGACCTCATCACATATTCTTGATACCTTGACTCTAACTAAACCAAGAATGAACAGCAAATTAGGAACAGAGATAAGCTGTAATATACAGGGGTATCTTATAAGCTGATGAAAGACCCACTATTGCCCCAAAGGCAAATAACCTAGTCCAAGGTGTTAACTATCAATGCTTCTGGAGTCAAACCAAGAGCATAGCACTACTTTTTGTTCCTAGAATGTTAAAGTGGGATAAATCCTTTCTGATGAAAGTTGGAAGTTTGGTCCATAACTGAACCACTTCCTATCAACCCAGTATAGATCCTCCATAGAGAGTATCCTTAGTTTTCAGATGGATCGTGAACCTAAAGTTCCTCAGATCCATTCTTCCAATCCTGAGTCATCCCGCAGAAGTGCTATCTACTTCTAGACCTTCTACTTCAAAAACCCGGGAGGGAGAGCTGTATGAAACTGAGGATTTCAGACACATGGTAAGTTCAGAGGGGTGACTTCACCCAGACCATCCCCAAGGTTTATTATGAATCTTCTTTTGCAGGTAGCTCCTACTCCCAGCGAGATGAAGCACCTTCTCACAAAAAGAAAGATTCAATTGGAACCATTAAGTCAGTCGACAAGTTTACTCCTGACTTAAAAAGGATAAACAAATGGTGGGTTAGCCCAAAGCATGCTTTAAAAAGAGCTTGGTATGTGGATACATACACAAAAGACCAAAGAGTCTTGTTTAAAGACAAATGGTTTAAAGATATGAAGAGATTCAAAACAGAAATTGAATTCTTCAAATGGTTTGAAGCTACAGGACAGATTGGTGAAAGCAGCTCATCACTTCAAGTCTTGGTCAATAAGTGGCACACCAAAGAAAAGGTTGTCGAAAGTATTACTCCACCTCTTGAAGGATTAAACATTCCTTACAGGAAGGAAATCATCAAGGCAGCTCCTTTCAAGAAGCCCTCAGTCCACAAGGAAACCTCAATTGCGACTGTTGAAGACATAAACAAGGTATTCGAACAGAATAATTATACTAACCAAGTTCTTCATGTTGTTTCCAAACAGATTGAAGAGTCAACGTATAATCACAGCGGCACTAGCAAAATTGCCAGCAAACCCAGCTCTTCAAAATCAGAAATCCTAGAAAGGATAAGTGAGCAGCTTAAGAGGATAAAGATCTCTCAAGGAGATAAGTCGGAGCCATCAAAGATAGGCTTCCCCATTCCAAAAACTTTTATCCCAGACCTTCTTTTCCAGACATAACAGTTTGAAGAACACCACATGCAATCCACAAGAAGTTGCAGATGGAACTGGTATAACAGAATGGAATATTGATGGTATGGCCGATGGTCAAATCTATAACAAGCTCCAGGAAATGGGAATGAATGTTACAACAGCTTATAATTGAAAGGAAGCACTGATAAGCAGCAGCTCAACAAGATAGTTGCAGGTTTCACAGGTACGTTAGAAATTGGTGGGACAATTATCTTACGGAAGCCAACAGGAACGACATCCTAGAAGCATTGGCTAGCAGGAAATGTTGTCAAGCAGAAGGTGATCAAACCACCACTACAACGGAAGTAGTAGTAAGATGCTACTACTGCTACCCTTCTATACAGTATAGCAAAGCACTTCGTGGGAGGCCACGACTTTTCCAGGATAGGAGCCTTGAGATCCTAAACAATCTTTATTGCGAAGAATTAACTGACTTCAGGTGGTATACAGATGAGT